>QGQB01000309.1:0-344145 GCA_003385265.1 Neonectria hederae | reverse complement strand
CTTCAGCCCCTCTCCCTTTTTTCTCAAGGCTATATTGTCCCCGTTTGGCCATAACAGGGGATCCAAAAGCCCTCCCCAACCCCCCAACCCCAACCCGCCCGGCTCTGCCCCCCCCCCCCCCATCCTTTAGATTGGCTTGATCTTAAAGTGAAGGGCAATAAGGCTAAACACCAGCGCCTTCAGGTCTTGGACAAGGTAGTAGAAAACTCGTAGGCCCTCAGGATCAGCCGACTCCGTCACATCGACCAGGGAGCCAATCTTGGCGGTCTGTTGTACTGTCAGTCTTCCCGTTCACACATCATAGTCAACCTAGGCATGACCAACCTCGAACGAAATGTGGTCGTTTCCAACCCGAATCTCTAGCTCCTGTCTGCCATCCTTGTTCTTCTGCGGCCACTTGGAGTCGTCTTCCCTGGTTAGAGTTAGGAGGGGGCTGCGCAAGGGTCGGATGAGCTATCTGACGTACTTTGTGATTTCGCTTGCTTTGATGATGCGCTTGATCTCGTCTACCACCACAGAGCTGACACACACTATGTCTCCTTGTCAGTGACAGCTATCGCCGGGAACACAAAGGCTGTTCCGTACTCTCTTTGCGAATCAGACTATCGTTTCGGTAATTCGAATTGTTCGCATATCTCGCCACTGCGCTGCGGCCGTCGCCGACGACGCGAAAATCGAATTCTGACCATGAACTGAAGTGAGCGCATGGCCTCGATGGCAACTGGAGGACTAGTTGTTGGGGTTCGCACCTAGGAATTCGTGGCCGAAGCGACCCATGTGACCGGAACTATTTGAGGATGTATTTAGCGGCTGGTCTTGGGAGAGGAATAGCGACAAAAGATCGCAACTGCAGGCGCCGTACTAGTACCGGAGGTAGAAAGGCTCATTTGAGGCAGACATGTCGGCGGCGGTATGTAGGCGTCGTATCGAGCTCTGCAAAGGTCGTCAGTCTGTCAACAAACCGAACTACAAATCCTCGAGGCCCGCCGTCCGCGAGGCTGAAGAAGGCGGGACAGGAAACTGGCCAAGGTGAGAGCCGAAGAACGCACGGACCAGGGAAGGCGGGGCATCCAGTTTGCAGCACTCACCGCGTCGGCGCCCTCTGTGACCGTGGCCGTGGCGCCGTGCTAGTGGTGCTCTCACGTGATAAGCACCGGCCGTTCGCTCGCTTAGTGCCACCTGTTCGACGTCTGCTGGCAGGACAGATAGATCTCCTTGTAGCTGACGTTTCTCAACAGAGCTGGTTCAGAAAACCTTGGGACTCTGGCAATCTTGGCCGGCGATTGCGCGCTGCGAAATTTCAACGGATGGAACTGGCGCATTTTTCAACTTGTCCTGTCCCTGAAGCTGGAGAGCTCCGAGCAACTACGAACCCCTGAACCTCCCCACCGCCGACTCGACACTACCACCGATCCCACTCCCAACTCTCGTCCCCTTCGAGCCACGTCCCATCTACAACATCCTCCTCCACAACCACCTACGGCCAACCGCCGGCGATCCTGCCCAATATGTCTGGCTATCTCGAGAACGCCTACAGTCTTGTCCACCAGGACAATGCTGCCGACATCCCTAGTCTCTCCGACCTGCGTACGCAGCTGGAGAAGGGCACCGACGAGACCAAGGTCGAGACCATGAAGCGCATCTTGACCATCATGCTCAACGGAGATCCCATGCCTTCCCTGCTCATGCATATCATTCGATTTGTTATGCCCTCCAAGTACAAGCCTCTCAAGAAGCTTCTATACTTCTACTACGAGATCTGCCCGAAGCTCGATAGCACCGGCAAGCTGAAGCAGGAGATGATCCTGGTTTGGTACGGTTTCCCGCCCACCACTATGCGCCTTGTTGTACCTCGCTGACATTTTTGACACAGCAATGGCATCCGAAATGACTTGCAGCACCCTAACGAGTACATCCGAGGCAACACCCTACGCTTCCTTTGCAAATTGAGAGAGGCCGAGCTGATCGAGCCCCTCCTGTCCTCGGCACGATCCTGCCTCGAGCATCGACACGCTTACGTCCGAAAGAATGCCGTCTTCGCCGTCTCTTCTATTTACTTGCACTCTCCCTCGTTGATTCCCGATGCCTCAGAACTCATCTCTACCTTCTTGGATGGGGAGACCGATGCCACCTGCAAGAGGAACGCATTCGCTGCTTTGGCCAGCATCAACCACGATGCTGCCCTCGTCTACCTCAGCTCTGTCTTCGATGGTATTCCTAATGCGGAAGAGCTTCTGCAACTCGTTGAGCTCGAGTTTATTCGCAAGGATGCTGTCCAAAACTCCCAGAACAAGGTCCGTCTGTTCCATATGTTATCGATGGCGGTCACCAACTGACGGAAATGATAGGCGCGCTACCTGAGGTTAATCTTTGATTTGCTAGAAGCTGGCGTATCAACGGTCGTCTACGAAGCCGCTTCGTCACTCACTGCCCTGACAAACAACCCTGTCGCTGTCAAGGCTGCCGCTGCCAAATTTATTGAGCTTAGCATCAAGGAGGCGGACAACAACGTCAAGCTAATTGTGCTCGATCGGGTTGACCAGCTGCGGAAGAAAAATGTCGGCGTCTTGGACGATCTGACCATGGAGATTCTGCGTGTGCTCTCCAGCACCGATATCGATGTACGGAGGAAGGCCCTCTCCTTGGCGCTTGAGATGGTCACGAGCAAGAATGTTGAGGAAGTCGTACTTCTGCTCAAAAAGGAACTCTCGAAGACTGTTGACCAGGAGTATGAGAAGAACGCCGAGTACAGGGCACTCCTTATTCACTCCATTCATCAGTGCGCCATTAAGTTCTCTGAGGTTGCCGCCAGTGTGGTGGAGCTTCTCATGGACTTCATTGCCGACTTCAATAACGCATCCGCTGTTGACGTGATTAACTTCGTCAAGGAGGTTGTCGAGAAGTTCCCCAACCTCCGAACTACCATCATTGGACGTCTTGTCTCTACTTTGGGCGAGGTCCGAGCTGGTAAAGTTTACCGAGGAATCATGTGGATTATCGGTGAATATTCGCTTGAGGAGAAGGACATTCGGGATGCGTGGAAGAGGATACGCGCTAGCTTGGGAGAGATGCCCATCCTCACTTCGGAACAGCGCCTTCTGGACTCTCACGATGGCGACGACAAGCCCGAGGAACATGTCAACGGAAACTCGAAGGCAACAGCGCCTACCGGGTCGCGCAAGGTCCTCGCCGATGGCACTTACGCCACCGAGACTGCCCTCACAAGCCAATCTTCCGCAGCGGCCAAGTTGGAAGCTGTCAAGGCTGCTCAAAAGCCGCCTCTACGTCAGCTCATTCTTGACGGCGACTATTACCTTGCCACCGTGCTGTCGTCGACCCTAGTCAAGCTCGTTATGCGCCACGCCGAGATTTCATCTGACAAGGCACGAACTAACGCACTGAGGGCCGAGGCCATGCTCATCATGATATCCATCATTCGCGTTGGGCAGTCGCAGTTTGTCAAGGCCCCGATTGACGAGGACTCGGTCGACCGCATCATGTCCTGCGTGCGATCACTCGCGGAGTTTGAGGAGAAGAAGGGATTGGGGACCGTCTGGCTGGATGACACCCGCAAGGCTTTCCGTGCTATGGTCCAGGTCGAGGAGAAGAAGCGAGCCGCCAAGGAGGCTGTAGAAAAGGCGAAGACTGCTGTGCAGGTTGATGATGTTGTTCAGATCCGACAACTCTCCAAGAAGAACGCTAGCGACGGATTGGATGAGATTGAGCAGGACCTAGAGAGGGCGACGGGCGGCGAATCGACTGCCGAAGATCTGTCTTCTAAGCTCAGCCGCGTGGTCCAACTAACTGGTTTCTCCGATCCCGTTTATGCTGAGGCATACGTCAAGGTCCACCAATTCGATATTGTCCTCGATGTCCTTCTCGTTAACCAAACAACGGACACGCTTCAGAACCTGTCGGTTGAGTTCGCGACCTTGGGTGACCTGAAAGTCGTTGAGCGTCCGACAACTCAGAACCTTGGCCCTCACGATTTCCACAATGTCCAATGCACAATCAAAGTTTCGTCAACCGATACCGGTGTCATCTTCGGCAATGTTGTGTATGATGGAGCCCACTCTACTGACACCAATGTGGTGATCCTCAATGATCTACACGTGGATATCATGGATTATATCCAGCCGGCCACCTGCACAGAGACACAATTTCGTACCATGTGGACGGAGTTCGAGTGGGAGAACAAGGTCAACATCAACTCCAAGGCGACGTCGCTGCGGGACTTCCTCGAGCAACTGATGGCCTGCACGAATATGAACTGCCTAACACCAGAGGCCAGTCTCAAGGGCGACTGTCAGTTCCTTAGCGCCAACCTCTATGCCCGCAGTGTATTTGGTAATAGACTTCATCTCAACCTAGACAGTTTCGAACATTTTTGCTAACTGTAATACAGGTGAGGATGCTCTTGCCAACCTGAGCATTGAGAAGGAGGGAGAGGACGGGCCCATCACCGGCTTCGTCCGGATAAGAAGCCGATCCCAAGGCCTGGCACTGAGCCTGGGCTCCTTGAAGGGCTTGAACAAGATTGGGTCAACGTCGTAAAGTGGGAAGGTCACCGACATGACATGGGTACCTAAACCGTTTAAAGAAGGCGTGCTGGTGCACTGCAAGAGTCATGAGGACGATTGGAGCGGAGTCAGGGGTGGAGCATGTTAATGGGTGTTTTCCCACCAAAAGGCTATGCAAAAGGTCCCCCGGTAGAATCAAATGTAGCAGGTTTAGGTAGACAATGATTTCAGACGAGGACACATGGTTCAAGCGCTATTGGGTTGTCCCGAGTGGTGTTTCTGAGGATGGGGGTTGAGGTTTGGCCCCCAATGATTGAATCTATGATTATATTGGGCCAGAGATGTGACCATGAGTATGGTAGTGGCTATGTGGTGTGATAGCATGTGTCTGCATGTGCGCGCGCGCTCGTGTGTGAAGCTATCCAAATCAATCTCTCTGCGTAGCTGGAGGGGACAAAAACTGCAGCGCTAATACCAGACCCGATCAACTCCGCAAAGGCATGAATTAAGATTGTCATGACAAGGAAAGAAAAAAAAAACAAGGGGTATTGTCCAGACATGACCAAGCAGACGTGACGTAGGGCGGATAACGTAGATGCAGATAGCGTAAATGAAAAAAGAAGTGGCTGTAGATTTGAGACAGGTTGTGATCAGAGGGGCCACCTCGAGAGGGGATCCACGCGGGTATAGTTGAACCGGACATAAAAGCGAAGTTGAAGGCTAACGGTTGAAGACAAGGGCATTGACGACATGACCGGTCTGCCAGCCCTGAGTGACAAGGGATGAGTTCTCCTTAAGTATCTTTCCCATGTACGCTATCCGTATCCTCTTTGTGGAAGAGAGCTTGAGAAAAATGTTAGCTCACCATTGGACGATCGGATGACGCATTTACGCATGGAATATGGAATTTGGTATGGATAGGTTTGATGTGGAGAGGGTTGGAGGGAGTGAGACTTACGTTAGCCTCATGGGCAATCTTCCTCGCAACGCTCTTTACCGTCTCTGACTCCGTGATGCTGAACTTGATATCTCGGCCAGTTTCGCTGAGCCTGGCCCGCAAGGGCACCAGTTCGCGTACGTCGATGACTTCCTTGCCCTTTTCTCGCTTCCTGCCGTCGATTTCGTCGTCGTCGTCGTCATCAGTCATGTCGTCCTCGGCGGTGGTGTCATCACCCCCGATGGAGATGTCACCCTTTCCGCCGGCGTCAGGCTCCGAGACGAGGTTATGAGGGTCTGAGACGACCCATTCGGGAAGCTGGTAGTAGTTACCGAGAGCGTCATAGACACCATTGACAAGGTTGCCGGTCGGGAGGGAGATCTCGGCTGCGGAGAGGATCATCTGGGCGGTGGCGAGGCCAATGGAGCCATCATCCTGGGCGTCTTGGTCGGCAGGATCCCATAGGACCTGGAGAGCGGCGTGGATTGTCTGCCAAACTTCGGGGCGACCGGTGACTCTAGTGTCAAAGAAGTCGGCACGCTCGGTGGCGAGGGCACGCTTAGTCCAGGATCGATCGCGGGAAGACCATTCATGGCGGCGCAGGGGCTTGTCAATGTGCTGGTCGAGGGGGCGCAGTTCGCGCCGACGTCGCCTGGAGGAACCTCGAGGATGGTCGCCGTGGGCGGGTTCGGGGAGAGACAGGGGAGGAGGGTTGATGGCGCGCGAGGAGGCGTTGGGAGCTCCGCCTGGATAGGGCGAGTTGGGCCCGGAGGACCGAGAGAAACAGCAGCCCTGTTCAGTTGCGTGTTAGCAGGCGAGAGGGGAGAAGAGAGTCCAGTTGAATAGTACCATTTTGTCGATGTACTTAGTCGACGATCCGTTCTGGCGGGCTTGAGCGAAAATGCACAGCGGGTTAGGATGGACGATGGCGGAAGCGAGGGAACGGCAGGGAACAAGGTCTAGATTCCGGCCATGGCTGGCCCAGTTTGGTGGAGGGGAGTCACAAGAATCGCTCGAGTCGTAAGAAAGGGATGGACGTGACGTTATGAGGGTAACAAGACGGCGAAAGAACAGAGAGAAAGGGGCCGAGATGCAGATGCAAGTGCAAATGCAGAGGCTGAGGCTGAGGTTGATGATGGAGAAGTAGACTAGGGAGCTGGTGATGGCGACGAAGAAGAGGGGAGTCTTGGGGCGTCGCGGTTCACTGCTCAGTCTGGAAGTCAAAGTACCTGACCTGAGTCAGTAGCAGCGGTTCTGGGCCAAGAACCGACAGGGGTGACTTCCCATAGGCTCATTCGACTGGGATTGGGACTGGGAGACCTTAACGCTTTGGAGACTGGCGGAGGAACAGGGGGGCGCAACAGCGAGACTTGGCTTTGGGTGGGAGAGGGGCAAAAGAGAGAGCGCAGCGCTAATATCGAGACTCTAATTGCTACTATTAGCCTTCGTATTTTTGGAGGGGGGATTCCGGAAGCCGCCGACTGAGTTGTGAGAGGCGTTGGGTTCTGCCAGTTATGGGCGGTTGGATGGGAACGGAAGTTGGCTTGAGGGGGAGAATCTTGATTTGATGGGGAAGGGATCAAGGAGAGGAGGGGGTTCAGCAGTGAGAGACAGTGTACTGTAGGAGAAGGAAGGCTTGGTATGGAGGTAAGTATGTAGGGATCATGGGCCGCACGAGAAGAAGCATTGGTCGGGTGGTGGCTGAAGTACGTAAGTATGTACGCAGTCGTGGCGGGGTTGCAGTTGTTGTTTAGCACTGTATTCGTCAATGGTACGTCAATTTGCCTCTATTCACAGACCGTGTATATAATAGTAGTCGTCTACTACTGATCTATTCTTCATCTTAGCCGACCCATGCTTGCTGGTCTCGTTCATCCATGCACGGAGATACCGTCAAACTGTGTAGGTAGATAGATGGATGGATAAGGTGAGAGAATCAGCCACAAGTGGCCGGTGTTGCAATCGAATCGCCTCTCACGATCCTAGTTAGTCACTCATTCTGACTGACAATGTTCGTACTGTACAATAAGCATCCAATCATAATTATGCGTCATGTATTGCTCTCAGCTACCTTATGTTTAAGGCGTTCAACGGGTCGGTTATGGTACACTCACCGAGGTGAGCTTTACCTCGTCAGCCACAACCACAGACCCACCCCATCCCACGCCACTCTCTCTCACCTTGGCCTTTCTTGTTCGACTACTACAATATCCTACTGGCACTGCGTCGCGTCTCTTTTGCCTGGCCTTAACTGGCCTCAACCGGCCTCATCTTATCTTGTCTCGTCTCATCTTACCTCACCTCAAGCCGACTGACTTGCTGACATGTTCATTGCTCTCAAAATCAAATAATTAAAAAGACAACTTAATTCGGCTGCTTTTCACAAGGCCCTGTTTCGTCTTTGCCAGAGTCGTCTACCCTAAGCCACAACCATGGAACAGGCCACAGAACAGCACTTTTATCACCACGGGAAAGAAGTGCGTTGGATCAAAGTGCTTCCCTGAGAGATCTGCTGCTAACTCACTCAACCGTAGGGCCGAGAGGACGAGAAACACAGCTGTCACTGGTGCCAGATCCGCTCCTTTCCCACCCACAAGACCAGCCCGATCACCGTTGTCAACGAGGTCGACACTGAAATCCTCAAGGACTTCCGCTTCATCGACAACAATGTCCTAGGCCACGGCGTCGAACCCGCCGAGGTTAGTTTCCGCAGCGGCTGTGCCTGCAGCCATGACGGCGACTGCCAGTTCACCGGCTGTCTCTGTCTTGCCGATCTTGAAGACGACGAAAATGACGACGACGACGATGGAATGGACCTCGGCGGGCCGAAGATCTCCAGGAAGGCCTACGCATATCACACGCACGGCTCTAAGGCCGGGCTGTTACGCTCCCGCCTCCACGACTCAAAGGTACCCATCTATGAGTGCCACCAAGGCTGCGCCTGTAGCGTCAACTGCCCCAACCGCGTCGTCGAACGCGGCCGTACTATTCCACTTCAGATCTTTCGAACTACTGATCGAGGATGGGGTAAGTCTATCTTCACTGCTCCTAGATCTCGTTACTAGATAATTAATACATCTCATGCCCCGAACTAGGCGTGCGATCCCCCGAGTATATCAAGAAGGGACAGTTCGTTGACCGGTACCTCGGCGAGATCATCACCTCTGAAGAGGCGGACCGACGCCGCTCCGCCTCAACCATCTCCCAAAAAAAAGACGTCTATCTGTTTGCTCTTGACAAATTCACCGACCCGGACTCACTCGACCCGCGACTCAAGGGGCCACCGCTGGAAGTTGACGGCGAGTTCATGTCAGGCCCAACTCGCTTTATCAACCATTCCTGCGACCCCAACATGCGCATCTTTGCTCGCGTGGGCGACCATGCCGACAAGCACATTCACGACCTGGCGTTGTTTGCCATCAAGGATATTCCCAAAGGCGAGGAGCTCACCTTTGATTATGTAGCTGGAGTTGCCTACGATGGCGAGGAGCCGGAGGGTGATGATGTCGGCCACATGACACCGTGTTTGTGCCGTAGCAAAAACTGTAGAAAGTTCCTCTGGTGAATTTCTCTGCTATCTTTCAATCCTATCATGGCTACCTAGTCAAGCTATGCTCTAGTAGAACGTGTAGAGGCTCGTCCGAGACTCGTCGGGTTGAGAGTGTGTTTGACGACGCTACGTTTTTTTCGGCGAGAGCATCGCGAAACCCAATCAAACGCTCATGAGGGCTTGTTCATTATTACAATATTCCCACATACCATCCGTTCTTCACCATCCACCGTGGAACACTACAGTGCCTTTGTTCAGAATGTGGAACTAAAAAGAACACAATCACGGGCTGTCCCGAAATCAGGTCTTTTTCTTCTTGCTTTGTTCAGGTTTCTCAGCGTAACACCGCTAAGCAAGCTGCCGGATTGAGTGCTGCCCTTTGAGTATAAGATGTCTAGATTTGAAGAGATCTCCTTTCTTGTGGTTTAATATTTTGAGTACTCATACTTGACAGCCCGTGAGCTAATTCGGGTACTGTCGTGGCTATGATTTCGGAAACGACTACGATGAAACCGAAAGCACCTGCTGCTATCCCAGCAGAAAGATATGCTTTAGACGATACCTCGGCTGGACCATCGATGCTGCGAATGGTTCCCAAAGAATCCCTCAGCGGTATTGTCACCAAGAAAAAGACCGTTCCTTTCAAACTTGAAGGAGTTCTGTCTACAAGCCTCAAAACCTCGCCTCGCCTTCGGAAGGAGCCTCGTACGATACCGTTGACCATGCAAGCCCACCGCATTCTCCGTCGCAGAGCTCTCACCAATCGTCAACTTGTCCGAGGGCAGATTTCCCGTGGCAGGCCAAATCCACGTTTGACGTGGTGTGGCGATCAATCGTGCTTCATAGACAACTTGATCTTCAAGAATCCCCCAAGATGTACGATAGACAAGGAACAGAACGAAAGCGGTTTTCTGGTCAAGGAATACTATGAGGAATTTGGAATTGCCATGGTTGATGCGCTGTTCTCAGAACTGTCTACCACATCAGCCAAGATCCGCAAATGCCAAGCTATCATGTCCTTTATTGACTCCCCGCCCATTAAAGCCGCCATCAGTAAGTTCCTCAGAAACTGTAAGACTCGTCGGTTCCAGCTCCTCGAAGAAGATGTGCAAAACGAGCTCATCAAAGTTCGGCCGATCTTCCATGACTTGATGTTTGGGGAAAAGACGGCGGCCAAGGTCAAGACTGTCCACTTGTACATCAGGCCCGGGCCAAAAGAGCTCCAAATTAAGTGGAAGCTGAGCGACTTCATAATTCAGTTTCTCGTCACGGCTGAGGTATGGCGCTCTCATGAGACGTGCCGGTCTGTAGAGTGGTCGATGAGCTCTAGTGAAGCCGTCGCTGAGTTTATGACCGCTATGTTCTTGCACTGCTGGCTCATGCACTCCGAAGGTTGCCTGGACGCCCGAGTATTTAGAGAAGAACACCAATGGGACATGTTCTGGGAGGATTGGCTGGATAAGTATCCTGTTGTCGGGGGACAAGATGAAAACGGCAGCGGAGAAGCCTTCGTGATTCGGAATGAGGTTGAAGGGACTGAGGAGACCGTACTCGAAGCGGTGGGATACCTTGGGGCACTTGGAAGTTGTGATGAGAGCTACAAACCAGCCCGGCAGGAATGATCAAGTAGTAGAGGAAGTCTGTGATCTGGGCGATGAGACTTGGAGCTGGCTATTAGGTTCAATGCTGTCATTACTTTGGGCGATTGTGGAGATATCATAGCTCGGCACACCTGCCGGTCTCACTCAATTATAGACTCTTAAGCGTGATTTATGCATTCACTCTCGCACATGACGTTCTCTCTTGTATGGATGGCTACGGTATATGTAACCAAAACCTCCAGATTATCGTTCCAGACGCCTCAAACCTTGATCATTTAATGCAGACCAATACGTTGGCCCCCAGAAAGCACAACTCCATTCTCGTTCTTTTCAATCCTTCCTCACGCCTCTCCGTCCATCATCCCATGATAGTACGCTTCGCTGTTGACGCACTCATTAGCTAGTGCAGCTTCAATTTGAGAACTAACTCTGTGTGTTAGCTTACTCAATAAACTCATGCCCATCGTCCGGATTCTGACCCCGGGGCCGCAGCAAGCAGGGGATCATTAGCCTGAACAGAAAAGGACGGCAATTGCATCGCCTTCCTTCATGTTGTGGTTCCCAAGTCCCTTGTACCCCGTTTTGGTCATGTAGAACCGCCGCTCACAATAGGTTTCAAGCAGACTTTGTCCCCAGTCGTTGTCGATGCCGAGTTTGACGAGTACCTGGGCGGCTGTCACGCGAATCTCACGTTCCTCCTCCGTATCCTGAGGCATCATCATGACTCTCAACCACTCGAGGTAGTTTTCCGTGCAAGTCTCAATACTCGTCTGCTTTCCCAAAATGCTCTTGGGTAGTTCTCCAGGCATTGCAGTGAGCGCCAATGCTTGCTCGACGTCCTTGCCTATGGGATAGGACATGAGGGTCGAGACACACGCATCACGGCATTCTACCAAGCCGCCCTGCAGGAGAATTGAGGAAAGGTGGTGATGCTGACACACGTAAGTTGCTCGTCCTAGGACAACACCTTCTACACGAAGCGTGTAAGTGCTCTTGGTGTCGAACATTTGAACTTGGCCGTTCGCGCGACCTCTCAAACCATCCCGGGTGATTGGGAGAGGATGCCAACACCCCAGTCACAGCCATAACCATTCTACAATCGCTAGTCTGGAACCCAGGTGAGCCATCATGGCTCCTCGTTGCGGCGTCCTGCTGTCAATATGATGTTAAGGTCGTTCTAGGAAACGTCACCCTTGAATATCATGGCCTTTGTAACCAGAGCAAATACTTCTTTCAATTCCTGGGTGTAGTCGATAGTGAAGTTGACAAAATCAGACCTCGCTGACACTGAGGAGCGTGTAGACCTTGTCCTTTGCCTCGGTTGCCTGACGTGGCCTGAACGTCTTGAGCAGCCGTCGGAGGGACCGCTTGAAGACGGCCCGTGTTTTCTGGCCGAGGAGGCCTTGGTAGAACTCGGAGCCCATGCGGAGAACCCAGGGCACGTTCATGGCGATCGGGAGGTTGATACCATTCACGGCGCGCTGATGTCGACTCGATATCTCAGCTGCCTTGTACTGATACCACCGCGCTGCCGCCTGCATGACTTTTCAGTTGACGCTCTGCTCACTACAAAGAATAATAGCCTTGCGAGCCGGCAGAATTTCCTAGATGACCCAGAGTCTCCCGAACTAGTGCTGGCCGAAGAAATCTGCGAACGCAATCAAGGCCTCCTCGTCTTCAAACGAGATCCCCAGCTTGTTAGACCCTTCCACAGTAATATTCTTGTAAGTTTCGAGCCCTTTCTAGTCGTTGGGGTATTCTTCTATACCGAACATATCTGTCAATGTGGGCATAGAGCCAAGACAGCATTCGGCAAGTCTCCGCGGCGCCCAAATGAAAGGGGCTAATGCTTTATAATCAACTACTCACACATCAGCAACCCGCGAAACCAAGTCAGCCCCTTCCGGGTTGATGAAGTCGCCGGTCCCAGCCACGTAATGGCCGTCTCTGCTTCTGATGAATTGTTAGGCCGAGGAACCAAAGAAAATTTGTACAAATGGGGTATTGGGCGTACATACTTTCATAGATAGTGTTCATAAGTTTGACTTGTTCTGATCGCTTGGGCAGATTTTCCTGGTTGATGCAGATCTGATCAACTCAGAGCAACTTATTGGGGTTAAACTGGGAGACTTGGCGCAGAGCATCATGAAGAGTCGTTGTGATTTTTATCTTCTTGCCATTGCAAGGCAGCAGTACTGTACTTGAGGTGTCTCTCCAGATGTAAGACAGAGTTGAGTAGGTGGCGGGGTCTTCGGGATTGAGGTTGGTATGATCTGTGAGTAGACGTAATTGGCCATGCTTAACAAGCTAGAGTGAATGAAACGAGTCTAAGATTGGATAGTGTTATGGATTTGTGCGAGTTTAAGAAAACATATTCATGGGTTGCCGCGAACTGTAGACCGACGCTTTACGATGGTTTAGTACAAGGTGAAGCTTCTATAAACTTATCCTCATCAACTTGGAAGATGCGTATGTAGTAACTGCGATCCCTGCTCCTAGTCTACCTGATGTTCGGCAACTCAGCCCTATGGACGTAGCATGGTTAGCTCAGCGTGCACTCGCGCACCTTGGGAGGTATCCGCATAGGGGATCTTCCTGGGGTGGACAACTAAAACGGCTTGATTTCTGTCATGTAAGTCAGTCGCGCTAATCTTAAGCCTTGAAGTGAATGCCTGAAAGGTAGAGTGGGCGAGGGTCAGTTTAGGCCGTTCAGTTAAGCACCGCAGAAGCGCTGTGGCAGGTGCGGACCGTCCCGCTCCGCCTATTGATGCCCCAGCTCAAAGTCAACCGAAAGCTACCTCAGTTAGTTAGCTTACTAGCTTGATTGAAAATGAGAAAGATCTAAAACTAGGCAGACATCTTAAATGTATTCTCAATTTTGTAGACTCATAAATTGGACTTCCTAACTAATTGCAGCAAGCGATTACTAAACTCCAGTCTCGCTATGCACATAAGCTGACTTATCACTTCGCCTTCAACATTACTTTGCAGTCTCACTTCTGGACACAATATGACGTCAATAAATTATACCTTTCACGTTTCCGCATAAATCCAGCAGCTAATATAAGAGAAGCATGTTCTCAATCACCTTGTTGAGCAGGAAATATGTATCCTCACGTACCGGTAGAAATGAGAGTGATCACACGAGGCGAACATGTAGAGTGCCACTCCGAAGAATCCACAGGGCTTGACCGCCGCTTCAACCCACGTCTGAGTATATCAGGTACATACGACACATGGGCTTCGAGCACGGCATAGCGTATCACCTGTCTTGTTCTAATTACCGTGATGATACCATTTTCGCATCCGAGGAACAGTGGATATCCAGCGTGTTACCACTTCCAATCCTAGAAAGCCATCAGTCGGCCCTGTCCGCTTCTGCACCGAGTTGAACGAACAATCACTAAGAGGCATGATATACTTCCAGGATGAGGTGAAACACATGTATGCATGCTGCTTGTCCGAAGCTGACGTCTGTACGTATGTTCCGACTTGTCGAGAAATAGGAAACCGAACCGGCCCGTCCAAGGCTGGCCCGGGAGTCTTATCTATACACCCGGGCCGGGTGACGGAGCTCCCCGCGTTGAGACAACCGGCGGCTGAGGTACAGGTCAGACTTGGTCACCTAGATTGCGCAAAGGTAGCCTATGGGCAGGTTCGGCCAAAGAGAGGATGCACATTGAATGGAATAAGGGATCATAAGGCTAAGGCAACAGAACATGCTGGCTGATGCCAAGCTTTAGGGTGACCGCCGGGATCTGAGAGTCTGGGGAAATAGTCAAGAGCAGGTGCACCCTCGGAGATCCGATAGGAATTATGTTGGTAAGCGTGGAGTAGGCCGAGACAAGCAAAAATACGTAGGCAGCAAAGTGTGGAGAAGCTTGAAGTGGCGGCGGCAGACAAAGGTCGAGAGGTGGGGGAATGCCAGGTCAACCAACGAGAAGTGGCATGTAGCTGTGCCGTGTGTGTGAGGGCGAGATTGGTGATGTAATGGGGGTGACATCGAGCAGTCGGCGGCCGTGATCAGAAAACTTGCGTGTCTAGGCGGTGAGATGAATCTTGTGGTACCCTGGTAGCTGCTGTAGTTGATAGATCGTCGGGGTGTTGTCTGTTCTCTTTGCTCGAGTTTGAGCTTGGGCTTGGGTGAGGCTAGAGTGAAGACGAGGAGGAGGAGCGAGCTGAATGATATGGCCGAAACGTGTTCCGACTAAAGATGTCATAAGTAGGATGGGCTGGGAAGATCGTCGTGAATCGTGGAGTTCGCGCTGAAGCCGTGGGGCCTTGGAGCCAAGCCCTGCCCGTCTACCGGTATTCTAGGCCTAGGGGTTACTCCATTGTGGCTGAACTGGTGATGAAGGCGACACAGGCGTTGTGGGTTGTGAGCTGTGGACTGTGGCCACGCTGCCTTCCAGATGTTCCTCCCAAGGCCTCATTCATCAGTCAATCTCTCCGTCCGTCCGTTCAAGGTAGCAATTGCCGAAGGCGAGAAATCGAGATTCAAAGCAGGGATGGCAGATACAATTGGTAGAGACGTTTCTTTTTCCAAACAGAAAGTCGCATGTTTTGGTGCATGATGTCTCGAGTCTGCTGCGGCCCAGATGTAACATGTAGGTGGGTGTGGACCGGGCGGGAAGCCACAGCGATAGCGCCTACAAATGTACGGCATCCTGGGCGGTTGCATGTAAAAGAATGCGGGGGGGGGGGGGACACGGAAAGTGACCGAGGAGAGGAGAGAGGGTGTGAAGGATTGCTAGGAGTGCTTGGAGTGGGCGTGTGTACGATTACACACAGCTTTTACTGCATGTTGTGTGTGCGGCAAGTAGTAATTGATATTCGGCTGGATTTGTTGCAACGGTGAAGATGTGAAGATTGGCGAGTGAGTGAGTTGAAGGAGGAATCAAGTGTGAGAAATTCCAGTCTAGCCGTGGTGGGTGACGCCACAAAAAGTCCGGGGAACAAGGCTTTTGAGGCCCAAGTGACCTGCTGCTGTAGGGGGTGAGGGGTCCACTGTGTCGGTCGTGCTTGCGTGTTGTGCTTGATTATTGTGCTCGTGCTCGTTGTTGTTCTTGCCGCCTGCGATCACTTCCACTTTGGCCGTCGGGTGCTGCTTCCCGTAGGCGTCTTCGCTCGGACTACAAGTGTTTGGGGGCAAAGGTGCAACTGCCCACTTTGCTGTGTGAGGACCCTCAAAGACCCCTCAAGTGAGGTCATGGTGGTGAGACTCGCAGGCCACTGGCAGGCGCGCCCCGCCGTGGACGTTGGTACCTGCCGCGCACTCCTCGGCTGTTCATGGATGTCTCGTGCGTCTTGTCCTCTTTTTCGAGTGCCGAGTCCAGCCGAAAACAGTGGAGGGAGGACTGACTGTCTTAGAGCACACTAGAAAACTACTATCTATCTTCTACCTAGGTAAGTACATAATAAGTACGGTAGACAGCTTAACGTTCGTTGCCTTAGATAGTTCTGGTCTAGCCCACGGCACAACATGCCCGCTGACAATCCCGTAAAAACAAGTGCGAATGAATCCCGTCAGCTACGTAACTTTACAGTGTCGGTCTGCCCCCAAACGAGTTACCCCCGCCGTCGACACCCATCCATCCCCGTCCCGTCCACATCCGCCTCCACATCGAAATCGTGCCACATCCGGAGAGCTCCCCACACCAGCGCCCTCTCACGCATCTGCACATCTGCAAAGACACACTGCATTTCCCGTGTTTGAAGGGGGTTGAATCTTGGCCGCACTCACACCCCCGCCCCACACTGAAGTCACTCCCCCAGCTCCCCCCCATCACCTTCCGTCCTCCATCGCCGGCCGCCGCCCAGTGGTTCGATCAGCCGGGTCACGATCCATCCACCCTCGACTTATAATAACCGCCGTACCTGCCGCTTGAGAATTCCTCCGCTTTAATAATATATTACATGCTTGGCTAGTTCCTCAACCAAATTCATCTGGATCCGCTCTAAAAAACCAAATATCTTTCCAACCTGTTCCAAGATTTCCTCCTTCAATACCATCATCATGATGCAAACTCCTCGACAGCCCTTCTCCACAGCAGCTCGACTCCACCCTAACATCGTCCCTCACCTTCCTCATTTGAATCCACAGAGAATGCCCCGTGGCTGGTGAGTTCACCATTATACTTCTTAACACTACATCGTCAGAACCTAACCAGAGTTCAAATAGGATCAAGCCCGTGGCAGCCGTTGTCGCTGTCGCCTACGGTGCCAAGACATACCTCGACATGTCCAACAACCGTCGCATTGCTCAGAAAGAGTATATGGAGCGTGAGAGCGCCAGCCGCAAGCAACGCAACGAGATTCTCATGGAGATGTACGGCGATCGCTCTAGCCTCAACGAACTCGAAAAGGCCATCGAGTTCTATGAGAAGCGATAAATGAAGTAGAACTCTCAAAACAAAGCAACAACAACAGTCGACACAAGAAAAAATCGGCATGGGTCCTTGAAAGGGCACTTTCTTCCTCTGGACTTAATCGGCGAAACACTACCGGCATTTTACTGAGATGAAAACCACACACGGCGTTGGCATTGGCACCAAATTTCCATGGATTCACGGCGTTTCGATTGGACACCACACTTCGGATATTGGTGGTTGTTTTGGTTGCGACATTCCGGATATTTTACACCAAGCGATGATACCTCAACATCATGATCATTCTCGACATCGACATCGACATCGACATCGACATCGACATCGACATCGACATCAACATCAACAGCATTCGCTGACGTTGGCCAACGAGCACACATACCTACCTCGCGGTCAAAATCATCACCATTTCTTTAACCCTCCCCTCGAAGCCCTCCCGAATCGTCTCTCACACGGCCCTGTCTCGCTGGGCGGCTGTGTTGCTCAGGGTTCCGTCCTACTCCGTCCTGCTCCGTCAGACGTCATGGTGTAGGCCGAGGTCTACCGCCCGATCCTAGGGCCCGCTCGACATCCCGACGCCAACGCCAGCGGGACCCACACCTTCATAGCCGGCGTCCAACCCGAGAGCCCTGCTCTCACGGTGATTGAAGTCTACCGACGGAAGCATTATTCCGCCTCGTCGGGAAGATGTCCTCGGCTAGGGCATGATAGCCGCGGAAGTTGTCGGCGTCAAGAACTGTTTTCAAGGTTGTTACCTCCAGCCGGCTTACGCAGCCGGCTAGTGCATCTGCTGTTCTAGTTGTCTTGGTGAAAACCGCGGCTTTGACCTTTGCAGCGTAGATGAGTTGTCGGAAGGGTTGCAAGCGTAGCAGCTCAAAATCCAGTCCGTAACTATGAATAAATAGTTGCATGATCCAAATCTTTGTCGATTCTGTGAAACTTGCTACGTGTGTTCCGTATTACGTCGATACATGTAAACACAACGATCTTCAGTTACTTACTAAGTAGTTGTCGAAGCCGATTGCTGCAGAACCCGAAACAGCCGATCTTGAAGCGTGATATTCCCATAATCATTTCAACGGCACACGTGGAAACCCTTTTCTCACACCACTGACTAAATCTACTCGGAGCAAGAAGAACCAATAGACCTTTCAAATCGGAAGGACTGGGTGTCCAGCTTGTCTGGCTCGTGCATGTCTACTCATGAAAGATGAGAATTCATAAACGACAAATTGCTCTAAGCCATGGCTTTGTAGCCTCAAGACTTTTTGAAAGCAATGGTGCCTCTTAAGCTGAATGCTTGCCCGTCCTCACCAAAGCCAACATGTCCGTACCACCGATTAACTATGGCAATGAGCCGGCATGCCACCTCAAACTCCAAACCCATTTGTCAAAGCTAGATAACCCCGTCCCCCAAGTCTCTAACTGGAGATGTAGAAATAGAACCGTAACCCCATGAGTCTACCGCCCGTCCTTCTCTCACCTTTATGGCCCCTTCAACTCCTTCCGTCGCAGCTTCGTCCCTAGTGACCCGAGCTTGGACGCAAAGCCACGCGAAACATGCCCCACGAACCGCGGCCGATCCATGACTTCCTCCATGCACGCAATCCACGCCCGGAAGCTCACGCCCTCGCAGAAGTAGTTGACCATGACAGCCCCTAGCTCGGTCTGTTTCGCGTGGCTCGGCTGCAACGCCTCGTACGCGTCGGCAAAGTCTCGCATTAGAGCTTTCTGGACGCCGTCGTCGGACTCGGTTCGGAACAGGGCACGGTGCCCGTCACCGATGGCTGTCTCGATGCACTGCTCGATGAAGCAGGCCATCGCGGGGCTGAGGAACCTATCACACAACTTGTAGACCTCCACAAAGTCTCGGAGTGGTGTCTTGGGCGCCGATGCCTCGGGGGCCTCCGAGGGGGGAGGTGGTGTATGGGGGACAATTGACGAATGGCTGTAGGCGAGACCGATGTACAGCGCCAAATATCGCGAGTCAACATCGTTGTCAAATTGAACCACGCCTTTGTTGGCCTCTTGGAACTTGCCGGTCAGGCAGCCTTCAAAGTACTCCGAATGCTTGGTCAGGACACTCTTGGAGACCTTGAAAGTTTCGCCCCGTGTCCTGAGCTCGACGATCTGATCATCGCTAGCACATCACACATAGGTCAGCCAGTCGGATCCTAAAACACCAAGGGCGCTGAGGTAGATGACAGAGACGGAACGTGAGAGGACAGAGAGAAAAGAGCGAGCACGCGTACTTGACGAGCCATGCGGTGCGGTGATCCGACAGAAGAAGCGATTGGGTCACCTGGTCGTCCGGTGGCGGAATTCGAGAGCTCCGTGCTTTCTTCTTCATGGGGGCCATTTGAGTCGGATTGGCGGTTCTTCGTTTTGTTACGAGGTGTTGTTGGAGTTGTGTTGCGGAAGTCGGCACCCGGTGTGCTTGGTAACCTGGTATCGAGGGAAACGAATAGGCAGGTGCTAGCAACTCGCGCTCAGTGGCCAGAGGCATTCACTCGAGGCAGCATATTGGTGAGTTTAAGTCAAGGAAACAATAGTAAGCAACCGAACGAGCAAATGGAACCCACTCGTTTCTTTACCGCTTAACTAGTGCAACCTGACTCACTGTGGTTGGCCTACTCGCATCATCGCACTGTGGGTGTTGTTCATTCCGAAAGGTTGGCAGTCGCCGCTCAACCACGGGTCGGTGGTGCAATGCCTAGAGGGATTTGTTTGCAAATGTCCATTCACTATCCCATGTCCAGGCGCCGGATAGAAAACATAGACACATCTCTATACTAGTTGCAGTTCCCGCTTCCAATGTAATCCGCTAGGGTATCAATACACTTACAAACAACGACCTCACCGCGCCTTGACCTTTCGGATTACCACTCGCTCCCCGTCTAGCTCCCATCCCACCCCGTGACTGTCTGTCAAGTCCTTCCACTTGGTATCCGTAGCCATCTCCAAAAAGCCAAGGTCCACTCCCAGATACGTCCTTCCAAAGCACTTGAGGGTATGGAGCCGCATGTCGTCGTCCGCCCACGACATGAGCTTGGCACGGTGTCGATCCATGTCGTGCTTGGTCCTCTGGAACAGTATGTAATTATCGTGCGAGAGTGCGTCCAGCGCTGCGTCTAGCTTGCTATCCTTGATCTGGAAGTCATGCCTGATGGAGTAGGCATCCGCCAACTCCCTGCGCCGACACGCCGTGTCCAGGATCAGATAGCCCACGACTTCCTGTACTTCGATAGACGTCAGAGGCTGGATGGGGAAGATGTGGCGCAGGAGGTGCAGGATCGCCGGGTGGTACGATTCCGGCTGTTTGGTCAAGACAGAGAGACGGATGCAGAAGAGGTAAGCCTGGATGGCGAAGTCGTCGGCGCGCTTCGAGGCCACGATGCCCTCCCTAAGCTTCCGCAGCGCCATCATCACATCCGAGAGCGCCCTCGTGTTATCGGGGCTCTGGAGCGCTGCCGTCGATGACCCTCGCGACGAGCCTGATGACGAAGTTGGAAATGGACTAGGTCCGCTGATCTCGAGCGACGAGAACCTCCGGATCAGTTCATCGCGCTCGCCCGCGTCCGAGCAGAAGGTCATGTACCGCTCCATGATCTTGGTGTAGTACTTTTCCTGGGTCTTGAAGTTGAGCAATCTGATATCCTTTGTCAGCCAAGTTCCCGTGTCTGGATCCATCTAAGCGATGCTTGCGTACTTGGTGTCGCCCTTGGAGGGGAGGCCCATGGCCTGTAACGGATCCTGATCGAAAGGCTTAAGCCTCCCCCAAGGACCCGACGAGGTCCTGCCACCTTTGCTAGGCATTTTCGATGGTCACATGCCCTGGGGGCGATCAATTCGCGTTCACTTAGGATATTATTGAAGCTGATGCGGCTCTCGCGGGTCTCGCGACTGTTGCTGTATAGCGAATGTGGGATAGGGATGGATGTTGGAGGTTGAGGGAGACGACCTGAAAGCGGCCATGGTGGGGTAACAAGGTGAGGCGCCGTTGTGTGTACCCCGCCATCTTTCTGTTATCGGTTTATCTTGGAACCACAGCTTAAGTCAGACTACCCATCGACTTGCCACAACCAGAGGCAATGCAGACCCAAGTTAAGTCGAGTCTCTTTAATGGCAACCGTAACCCGTCAGCTATAAATGATATATATAGACATCGCATGGAAGCATATGATAGATTATTCACAAAATGTATTAACTCGACGTCAGTAAGACACAGTTCCAAGACTCGCTATTCTATCGGCCAGATGTTCTCAGGCTCAGATGTTATTGAAGAAAATCCATGTACCACACCTCTTCTCACGGGGTATCATCCTCACCTACAGCTACTTCTCCGTCCCCTTTTTCGTTCTACTTCAGCCCCACGTCATGTCGATTCGAGCCTCACGCCGCACCTCTCAAGACCCTACCGCCTCGTTTACAACTTCAGGCGCGAATTCGATCTACCACTGTCACCTTGTCCCAGTCAGCGGGCCCTTCAGCCTCGTACTTCCCGGCCTTCGAAATGACTCGGCCTAGCCCCTGATGGATCTCTGCCTGGAAGGGTCCAAATGATAGCTTCTCTCCATCGATACTGATATAACCGTCTTTCTGATTCCGAGGGATAATTCTGTACGCGGTAATCTTCTTGTAAGTAACATGAGAATTATCGAAGAATTTACCCGCCTCGACGTCCAGGAAGACTTTGAGGGCAGTAAGCGGAGGTAAATCGCCATCAATAGTGACAAGATCCATGCAGCCATCAGAGATGAGCGAGGCTGAGAAGAAGTTGGCGTCAGGGGACATGTATGCCATCTATCGAGAAGGGTAAGTCTTTGTATGAACGAAAGGTAATTGAAGGAAACCCACGTTGCCTGCATAAAAGGTACCAATCTTATCGTAAGAAACAAGCTCCCAGCCCTCAGGCAGCGGATCTTGGGCCGTTCCGTACTTGAGTTTCGGCAGGCCATAGTCATTAGCTGAGACCCCCTCGGCGCTACTGGCTAGCTTGGCAAGGCTCGTGCTGCTGGCATGGTACTTGTAGTGAGCCTTGACCTCGGACTTTTCCTCAATCTCAACCTTCACGGCCAAGTCACAAGGGTAGCATGTTCGCTTGAACACGCGAGACATTATACCGTATTCAAACCGCGTGCTGCCCATCCACCGAAGGTGCTCCGTAGCTAGATCGCTCTCAGCAATAATCCCGAGGGTCTGGGAGAGGAAGGATAGTTTGCGGTCGTTGCCTTGGGTAATCGACACTAGATCCATCGGGGTTACTATGCCCTTGATGATAGCCAGCGCCGCAAAGGAGGCGCGATGAGAGCCGTAGAGGTTGCACGAGAAGGCGTTCCCGGAGCCACAGGGGATGTGACTGACTGACATGGAGGCGAGAGCGTGGCCAGCGTCAGGGCGTTTGCCCAGTCCGTTGAAGATTTCGTACGGGGTCCCGTCGCCCGAGCATGCCATGATAGTGTCGTACTTGGTCAAGTCGACCTTCTCGGCTAGGTCGGTAGCCTCGCCGCCGCGATTGAGCGTTACCACGTCGAGCTCCATCCTAGCCGCGTCCAAGAGCGGCTTCACTTCGGTTTTCCATAGGCGCACAGCGCCGCCTGGGCCAGAGTTCGGGTTGATCAAAACATAGGCGCGCTTGCGAGGTTGCGCTTCGCCGTATGCTCGAGCCAGAAGAACCGAGATGAAACTCTCGACGGATGGCCCAGTGGAGGGGCTCTCTTCTGTGGGCGCAAGAGCAATGGACCACTTGCTAGGCTTGATGGTCGTCTTAGAGGCATGAAGAGCAAAGTCGATGGTGATGCGGTTGTTAGAGACCTCGGCCCAGAGGACGTTGTACAGAGGGATTGACTGCTTAGGGGATCCTGGAGATGGTGAGCTAGGAGCCCTTCGCCCAAGGACTTGACCGGCAAAGAGTCAAGGTCCGTTCAAGAAAATCTCACCAGAAGCCAGAGGTCCGCAGGAGTTTCGACCAGATTTCTGCGCAACAGGGTCTGCTCATGATAATTAGAACCCGTTTCGACCCCTAACAGCCCAGGCTCCGGAGCTTCCGTACCATTCAGCAACAGGTCATTCACGCCAATAGTGAGCGTCTTCTTGCCGTCAAGGCCAAGTCGCATACCGATGCCGTCGTCCATGGTCAAGTCGCTGGCCATTGCAGCCCTGAATGAGATGAATAAAAAGAAGGTCAGAAGGTCCCGAGGATCTTCGCTGTCCTTGGGAAGTGGGTAGCTGGCGTAGATATTCCAGAGCTCGGGGCCTGCAGCTAGGGTGTGAATCTGAGGTAAGCTCAGATGCCAAGCGCGAAGGCTTAGTCTCCGTCGCGGTTTGGGGGCGCGTGTGAGACAAAACAGGGGGAGGCTTGGGGAGGCTTAGAGATGCCAGAGGAACGAGCGGCCCTGGCAGTCAGAAGCAAAGAAGCAGGATGCACACCGGGGAGGATCGAAATGGGAGAGAGCAAGAGAGAAAGCGAGGGTCGAGGTTTGGTCCGGTCTACCGTGACAACTCTCGGCGACCGGGGTTTCTGCGTGGTCCGCTCCCAGTTATAGCAGGGTACGTACTCTGGAGCCAAGCTGCAGGTACTACTTAGTACCTAAGGTAGGGCGTGTCCGCGGGTCGCGGGATCCGAGATTGGATCCATCCCCTAAATATGGCTAAATAGGGCACTTTTAGGCTTGCCCAGGGCTGTCAACGACTGTCAGTGGTCGCCTCGGACTCCCAGGGACCGTTTGTGAGCTGTCAATCACGTCCACTTGCCTCTAATTTTAGGAGTGATGACAGATACCAGGTTCCTATTCCATTCAGATGCAACTACACAAGGATCCATAGTGTCTTACCCTGAGCTTGTTAGTGGCAGAACTTGATCACCCCGAGCGTATCAATATACCCAACTTATCATCCATCATCGCTGCACCCATCAACCGCAACACACTCACTCAAATACACTCCCTCTCTGCAGTTTAATATGTGCTTTTGTTCTAAAGGGCCGTTGACTTTTCACACGCCCCAGAACTCCAAATCACATTCCCCAGGGGAACTTCATGCGCCAGTCTGCTACCCAATCTAGAACCCACACTACTACTACTTTCGAGTCATCTGCGCATAGTCTCAGCCTCAGCTTCATCGAACGTAGACATGTACATGCTGCACTGTTTTTTCTTCCTATTCATCTGTCATGCCCTGCCATGGTGTTCACTCCATCGTGGCAGTGTTTTACTCAAGCCTCGTAACGCCCGGCCACTTCCCTTGCGCGGCCTTCTTGAATGTCTCCACTTGTGACGACTTCCAGCTCTTCAACGTTTCCAATACCTCAATGGCGTCCGTGAACTCGATTCCAGGAACTTCGAGCAGCTTGACAAGGGCCTCCTCGCTCTGAGCCTTATCCTGACCGAGCACCATCTTCGTCTTGATGGCAGAAAGAACATGACGAGCGCTGTCTTTGTTGGCTGCTTGGAACTCATCATTGTACCTTGCTAGGTCCGCCGACGGCTCAATGATCTTGAACTCGGCCTTCAACACCTCCAGGACCTTGGGCGAGATGTCGGATGTCGTATTCAGTAGATGTCTGAAAGCCACTGCTTGCTCATGTACCTTGGGTGACTTGGCATCAAGAGCCGAAGCCGCCGTGAGGCATCGGAGTGCAAGAACGTACTTCTCTGTAGGTGGGATCTTGGTCAGTTACTCAACTCAGCATAACGGAGCAACTCGACTTACTGCGGCGCATGTAGACATCGTAGCCGGCGAGCTGCGCCTCGATGTTCTTCGGGCTAAACTGAAGAAGGTGGCTGAGAAACTTCATCGCCTCTCCAAGCGGGTCGCTTGTATCGGCCAGCTTCAAGCCCAGGGGGTCTTCGTCCGTCTTCTTCACTTCACCATCCTTGTTAGCCTTGTTGGGATCCTGCTTAGCCTGTTTCTCAATAGCCTCCCGCTCCAGACGCTGCAGCTCCTTCTTAGCCTTCTTAGCCGCCTTCTTCTTAGCAAGGGTGTCCTCGGTATCGTCACCCGCCGCCCCATTGACTCCATTAGCCGACGGCTTGTCCGCCAGCTTCAGATAGATTTCGATAGCATCGAGGGCAGCCCGTGAGTAAAAGGGGTGGTCACGAACATGGTCTTCCCAGCGAATCATGTCGACGTAAGCTCGGACTTGTCCCTTCCTCAGAGAGAAGCTGTGGAAGTCAAACTGATCCTCATGCCAGACATCAAAGATGAAAGACACGGCATGGAATCGCTTGAGAGCAAGACCGGTATTGCCCTGTCGCGCATATGATTCGCCGTCCTCCGTCAAATACCAAATACACTGCATGTCCAAGAGGTCTGCAAATGGCCCTCCAACAGTATCCGCGCGGGTAAATAGTCCCACAGTCTTCAGTGCCCTGTCATTCTCGTTGTTGCGAAGCTGATATTTGGCGGCCTTGGTGTTGATGTATCGGTCCCTAAGATCCAGTTTCCTGGCACGATCCATCATCTCAGAAGCCTTTTGCAGATTGCCTTCATGTTTGAGAATTCGTGCCTTAGTCATGTGAAAGTCCACGCTCTTAGGATCCTTTTCAATGGCCCTGTCGATGTACTCCGTTGCCTTGGCCAAATCGCGACTCAAAAAATAGTTGTGGTGTTGTGCCAAATAGTACAGTGCTGCAGCCTCTCCCTTATCCTTACTTTCAGCATCAGCATCTTGAGATTGCAGGTATTCCTCAGCTAGCTCAGCCAGGGTGTCCTTCTTGAACGAGTCCGAGTAGAGATGTTTCAGGTTGGCAAATGTCGAAGGAACGCCCTTGTTGAGCATCAGCGTCAGGTATGCCTCAGCAGCTTCTTCGAAGTCGTCATCTATACAATAGTCAGATTCCCTAATCGGTATGCATGAAATCGCGCATAAGCTTACCTGTCAAGAAGTCCAGGGGCAATCGTTTCGCGGCATCACATCGGGGGTACTTTTCCGCATACTCGTCATATATGGCTTTTCGAGCCTGGAGGTCTCCTTCAGGGATGTCAAGAACCTCCAAAAGCTTGTCATAGTACGAGGCGCGCTCCGAGTTCCGGTCAAGCAGTGCCCGGTATGCCTTGGCCGCCTCCTCTTTCCTCCCTAGCTTAGTGAGATACTCGGCCCGGGCTTCCATGACGGCCAAGCGGTCGAGGTTGTGCTTAGCTGCGGAGTTTAGGTGCTTCAGTGCCCGCTCATAGTCTCCTTGCTCTGCGATGAGCGAGTTCTTGTACATGATAGATTCGGAGTGCTCGAAGTCGCTGCGTGCAGGTGTGCCCTTGAGTGTGCCCTCGTAGGTCGTCAGGACGTTCTCGGCCTCGTTCGGGCTGCCAGAGATATGATGGGCAATTGCGAGGGCAGTCCAGCTTTGACGCAGCTGCGGGCGTGCCTGAAGCATGGCGGTCCGGCTCTGGATATACCCTTGGTAGTCACGCATTTGAACCTGCAGGATAGCCAGATCGCGTTGAATCTGTGCGGACTCGGGCTCGAGCCGTAAAGCAAACTTGTACGCCTTGATTGCTTCCTCAAAATTCTTGTTCGCCCGGTACAGCAAGCCATACACGTGCCAGCAGATGTGCGACTTCATGTCCATGGTCAGAGCCTCCTTGCCGAGAGCAAAGGCCTCCTCGGTCTTTCCTTGGGCATTTAATATGAGGGCCTTCATGGCAGTGGTATCGCCATGCTTGGGGTTCTTCTTGAGGATGAGCTCTGCGGACTTGAGTCCCCTCTTGTATTGTTTGTCCTCATAGCTGCGGATGACGGCGCGGAAGAGGGCCGCCTCTTTCGAGGCAAGTGGCTGGGGCATCGCGAGTGGCGGTTATTGGGATCGAAATGGCAGGATCGGTTTTCGGGGGGGTTGGCTAGGGACCGCAGAACACCAAATCGGTCAAGGTCGGCGTTTGGAGATGATGATGGTGAGCTGTTGGGCGGCCGTACGGGTTGCGAGATAGAGTGGGAGGGTGGGGTAGCGGAGGTGTGCGGGCAAGGTCAAGGGGAGCTTCGGCTCGATTGATGGACTGGGCCTCGCCTTTGGAGGCAGGCGAAAGAATGAAGGACAAAAGGTTGGCTTCCTCGACCAAGGGACTAAGGGAATGGTGGTGTTTACCTACAGCCCAAGTCGACTGCGTGGTGAGGTACCTACTTGTGAAAGTTGACAGCAATTCCTGCAGCATCGGCAGATTCTCGGGACCCCAGTGGTGGGCTGCTTCGGAGTTGGCGGGGTAGTTTCGCCGTCTGAGGGCTTGGAGCTGCGACGGGAACGAACCTTGTCAGCCAAGACAGTTAAGCAACACAACGTTCAATGCAATGTCACAAAGAAGTAGCAAGCAGCAAACTCAACTTACAATTTCATACAACAAAATCCTAAACAGGTAGCTTACTAACCAACCAAATCTCCAGTAATCACGTGGGCCGTCTCCCGCCAGTCCCGAAATCGAACCAAGTCCAAGCTTTCGTTGTTTGATTCTGATTGTCATTCGTGTAACATTATCTACTATAATTACAGCTCTGCATCCGGAGTTGAGTACAATACAATACAATGCATCTCTTCGTCGTAATACATGTTGTACAGATGTCGCCGTTGCTGGTCCTAAACTGCCGACTTGATACGTCCAGAGTGGCCTCTCTGCGTCAGCTGAGCATCAAATTCTGCGCTGTCGACAAGGTCTAGACGAGTGTCTTGGGAACTTGGCTCTTACTCCAAGCTCTTGCGGCATCTTCCCAGGTGTCTGTAGAGTCTCCACACCGCTCATTAATCACCTTCCAAGTTCGTTGTCGTACGATACCCTCGATTCCCCTCTCTTGTCGGACAAGCGATGCCAGCCTTTCGGTTCGTGCTTCTGTTGGAAAGAATCGGCCGGAATATGGATCCAGACGTTCATCGACCACCCTCTCACGGTCCTTTTGGTTCTCCACCTCCCGCAACGTCCGACTAGGGTCATCCGGATCTGGGCTCGCAGCAACAAGCGCGCAATAATTTAACACTTCGGTTCTCGCTTGCCAAGACGGGAACAACACCTTGCCCTTGAACTCGGAGCATGCCTTGCCGTCTATTTGTCGTGGCATCGGTCTCGCAGCGCGTTGGGAGGTAGAGGAGGGGTCGAAGCCGGTCCGAGAGGGTGTCACCAGCGCATTGAGGTTCTGGGCGATTGAGTCGTCAATTGACGACCTTGAGAGTCGCAAAAAGTCTATGTCCGAATCAATGGGACCGTCATACGTACCGCTTCGATCTCGTAACTTACCTCGGACTGTGCCAGACGAGAAACAGAAGTGCGGGGAGAGACTGGGCTGGGTAGATGGCAATGCCATGGTATCCTTTGGCAACTGGGGCCTCCGAGTTGGGGCGTCCTCTGCCGAGCCCTTCCAGATTATTCCAGCCAGGATGAACGATTCCTAAGTTTACGGAGAGGTTCAGGTGGCGGCTAGTGCATTAGTGTAAAACGTAACGAAGCCAGAGTGAGTAGATGAGCAGATGGAATGAATAGGCATATAGCTTTCAAGAGGCGCTGGTAAGCATCAGTGACGCAACTCATGAGCCAAAGACCGGGACTAGACCGAGGGTTCCGCTCACCTGGGTCCGGGTAAAGTGTAATTCCGCCTTCCGAACCCCAAGGGCAATCGTAACTGAAGGAAGCGCTCGGGCTGTCACACTACCAGGGTCGTCCCGCGGCATTCACCCTGGTCATCCGGTTCAGCCTACTGCGTGCGCAACGCCATAACAGCAACCGTAATGCAACAGGCCGCGCTATCGAACTTGGCCAACAAGCCCTCAATTATCACTGCATGGCACTCCAATTGAGGATCACACATTCAGTAGAAGAGTGACGAGGCTCTCAAAATGGCACTGATCGACAGCCGCCGGGCCGTCGTTCGTGACAGCATACCGTTCCGGTTTCACCACCAGCGAGTTCAAAACCCTGATGCCACCTCTAAAGTTGGGCGTCTCCCCGCTCTTCATGCCTCCTCCCCACAGAATGTTCACTGGGCTCAGTAACAGAAAGCCACATGCGCCTCACCACCGTGTCCGGGGTCCGTGGTCGGCCGATGGAGCATTCCGCCTCACTCTCCATCGAGTAAGTGGAAAATCCGAACGGATGGGTTAATAGGAGACCTGTCGAGAGCGGTCCCTAAGCTCCAGTCTCGAAGCCGTAACATAACAGTTAGATGAGGACTCATTCGCAAGGCGCAAACGCCACCAGGGGCAACACAGGCACGACTTGGCCACCGCGGGACACTACCGTCGGGCAATCCAGTTCAGAATACTCCGTACGGGTAGACTAGTTGATGACCCAACTCCGTACAAAGTTGACAGCGCTCCGTGCAACGGTAACGACTCGGTGCGCGGTTAGTTAATTAGCACCTTCGTACGCCGCACAGGTGCCGATTCCAGGCCGTTCTAGCTGCTGATCTGTGAAGGCCAAATGGTTGGGCGACGGTTGATGTGGCTGCCCTGCGCTAGCTGCACTAAGTTTGAACTCGGCCGTCCAGGATCCTTCAGCACTCACGCTAATGCTCATGATGTGTGTATGCCTTGGCCAGCCCGCGATGCTAAAATCCTCTGGATTCTCTCTACACTTTTTGGTATTTTCCTCGAGTGTGACGAGTGTTACAGGAGAGAGAGCGCGGACCTCGTCTCCTGCGTCTGCCATTCCTCCGCAACTGTTGCGCCGAAGGCGTGGGATGTAGGCGCTCCGCCGAGCTGCGCATTTCACACATACACCATTGCGGACGCCCAACCGAGTCGCCGAGTCCTCGTCCCGGCAACCGGCAGAATTGCTTCAATTTGGTCGCAAATTTTCTTCCCAGGGATGGATCCCCTTCAGAGTCGCATCGAGCAGGAATCCCTCCAGGACTTGATCGCCTCATGCCGCCAAGTCGCCGACGACTGCGCCAGCATCGCCAACTCCCTCAACACAGGGCCAGTCACCTTGGCTGCGCTCTCGAGGGAGTGTCGAGCCATAACGGATGCCCTCAACAGGGTTCATGACCTCAGCAAAGCAAACGACATCGACGCCGAGAGCATTCGAGCTTCCAACAACGAATTCATTTATTCCGTCTCGAAAGACGTCCATGAGCTTAGAGCAGCCGTCAAGCGCATCAAATCGCAGGATCGGGATAGTGGCATCGACCTGGCCGAACCCGCTGGGGTTCGCCCCCACCTCATTATTGTTTGGAATGAGCCGGCTCTGAAGGTTTCCCTGGGGCGAATGCGCACTCACCAGGCCTCATTACACACTCTTCTCAACACTGCGACGAGGCAAGTACCCACGGTTGTCTTTCCCGAGATCCGGAATGCTAACTCGCTGAAACAGATCAGGATACAGCTTTGGAGACGATGTCAGCAGCAGGCGCCGCGTCATTGAGCCTGACGCCGGCGTGGACGAGGCGCTGAGGGAGCTGGGCAGGCGCTTCACCACGCCAAATCAGCGAAATCGTGTGCTCCCCAGAGTTAGCGACTCTGCCGAAATACAGGTGCTTCTCGACACTCTTGTGCCGCCGTCGAGTGTGGTTTACAAGCGGACACCAGAGGTGGCGCAACAACTGCATCAGGCCATCGAGATGACCGACGAGGAGGCTGTTTTCAAAATCCTGCTAGATCGAGCCGACCCGAATATACTGTTGCCCGGATCAATGCTCTCGCCCTTGCACCGGGCCTTTGATCAGAAGCATCTTCTGATCGCTGCGTTCCTCGCCGTGGCCGGGGCAGATGTTGATGAGCCGACTACAGATGGGGAGACGTCTCTGATGCGAGGCATTATATGCGGGTTCTCGGAGCAGTTTGCAACACTCGCATTACATCTTGGGGCACGGATTAATGCAATTGACAATGAAGGCCGCTGTGCGCTCCATTACTCTGCCGCGTCCAACGTTGTCGACGACGAGACCATGGGCGTCCTCATCAACGCCGGAGCCGACCTCAACCTCGTCGATGATGAAAAGGGGCAGACGCCGCTACATATAGCAATCCAACAAGCCCGGTGGAATTTAGCAACAAAGCTCATTCAGGCCGGCGCGGACTTGGAAGTGCGGCAACCAGACGGAAGGACGGCGCTGCACTTGGCAATCTCGATGCGAAACCACGAGTTTGCGCAGTTGTTAATATCCCGAGGAGCCAAGGTAGACAAGGTGTTGCGTGAGCACACACCGTTGACGATGGCTATCAGCTTGCAGTGCACTGCTATTACGGCTGTACTTATCGACAGCGGAGCGGACCCCAACCTGGCGAGCCGCAACGGCAATACGCCGCTCCTCGCGGCGGCCTCGACGGGTCACGACGAAACGGTGCGATATCTCTTGGCTCATGGGGCGGATCCCTCTGCATGCCCTGGTCAGTCCGGGTACTCGGCGATGCACATGGCGGCGCACAAGGACAATCAGCATATCCTACAGCTCCTCGCCTCTTCTGGGGCTCCGGTCGACCCGCTAGACAGAGCGTGCGAGACTCCGCTTTTGGTGGCCGCGAAGCTTGCGAACGGCGATAGTGCCAGGCGGTTAATCAAGCTCGGTGCCGACACAGAGCGCATTGGGCAAGACGGCATGAGCGTGCTTTCCCACGCCGTCAAGGCAGGCGACCTGAAGCTGGTCAACGCACTGCTCGATACGGGCACTAGGATGCCGTCTTTGACGGTGAGTCGGGACAGCATGAGCGACGAAGAGTACCAGGTGCCTGAGCCCCAGACGACGCCCATCCATATGGCCGCACAGCACGCGCGAGATGACATCCTGCTCCGCCTTGTGTCCTGTGGCGCGTCTCTGGAGAGCACCATCTTCCCGGGCCGCACTCCACTTAATGTAGCGGCGTCTCACGGACACCTCTCGACAGTCCAGCTACTACTAAGACTCGGGGCCAACCCCCGCACCCTGACTACGTACGGCGACACTGTGCTCTTTGAGGCATCAGCGAACCAAGCGACGCTCAAGTACCTTATCCAGCAAGGCGTCAATGTCAACCACCGTAACGACCAGGGAGCTACGGCACTACACTATGCAGCCCTACGCGGCCATATTGGGGCAGTCCGACTCCTTCTTGAGAAAGGTGCGCGACAGTTCCACGCGAGTGCCGTGTACGATGCGTGGGAAGAGAGAGATGGTGGAGGACTGTATCGACAGGGGACTCCGGCGGGCATCGCGCTTCAACGGGATCTGCTCAAGGTCGCGGACTTGATTGAGAAGTGGAAGTACAACTAACTAACTGATGGACGCATAGATAAACACACGGATAGGGCGGACGGTAGGGTTTTACGACTGAATGAATTACTGACTGGTTGGCTGGTTGTATTGTACTAATTGTGCTGTACTCTGCTGTACTCTACTACTTTTTAATGTTAGCTGCAAAAGATACCAAACAAACTTTGAACGAAGCTACCGATCGTGGGCACCTCTTTTATCGTGGCATGTCGAGGATGTCGATCTCCGGTCGTTAGCACTGACTGCTTTGTCCCATTTTCAGGAATGACGTTGATAAATATGATATTATCTGAACCAATTACACCGTGAACGCAATTCTGTCTTTGTAAGGTAAGCTAGGGTGGCTCGCATGTCACAAGCTCATAGCAGCAGACAATTATGGCCAACATGGGAAACAAGGCGCGACATGCGGGTCATCTCCACTAAAGGTCCTCTAGAGTGTCACATCCCGGTTGAAGGTCGCGTGGGTGTTTTTCTTAAAGAAGTAACTGTTGAAGGCGTGGGGTTGTGGGTTTGAGTAGCCAATTTACACCATGCAGACACCTAGCGTCATAACCGGCCAAATCTCCCTGCCTTGGATTGAAAGGCGCAGCTACTAAGACGGCATTTGCTTTGCGCAGATGGACGAGGTTCCGACGTAACAGAAAGTGACGTGATGCGATGTGCGTGTGTGTGCGTGCATCCCTCCTCTAACTTACTACTTGATGAGGATGCCTGCCTAGTCGCCTTGTGGTGGTGTGGGTAGCGGGTGGTGGCTATGACCTTTAATTGCCTGTTGGGGCGGCGCATTTCTGTCCAATCTCAATTCATCATGAGCCAGCCCTGCCTTATTAGAGTAATGGGCCATCCTCAACCGTATCCGTACCCGTACTTTCATATTCAGGGCATGGCTTAGAGAGGGAGAACACTGACGTAATGTCTCGCCGTCAAGGGCATGGAAACCAGCACCCAGTCGTCGCTCGTCGCATCATCCATCTCTCTCTGGACGCTGGACCTCCTCCTGCCTTGTGTAAACCAAACCACCTTGCCATTTCTTCATCATTGCTGCATCTCGAATTGCACTCTTGGTGATTCCATTCGCATAATCATAAACCCTGCAACAAGCAACCGAACGCCCAGACAACTGCCCCGCCTGCGCACTTCCCACCCGCTGTCTGACCTCCCTGGCCCATTACCAACCCCGCAATCGGCCCCTCGTAAATTCCCCCCTACGCCGATCAAATCGCAACACTACAGGGCGTTCCAAGAGCTACACCACATAAACATCAACGACACCAGCCATCTCCCGTCTCTTCCTCTCTTCCTCTCCCCTCCCTCCCCTCCATCTCCTCCCCTTTCGCACCGCCTTCCGCGCCCAAACTCAACAGCCATGTCGTCGTCCGGTTCCGCCACGCCTGCCCAGGCCAACAGCAGCAGCTGGACCGCCTTTCTCAAGGTCTTGCGCCCTCTCCTTTTCAACAAGATGGCGTCCATCCCCTAGACGACCATCTCCCCTGAGGACCAACCCTGGCTGACCCGTCTCTCCTAGTCCATCGCCTCCTTCAATGGCGACCTCTCGTCGCTCACCGCGCCTCCCTTCATCCTCTCATCGCAGTCCCTCACTGAGTTCTCCGCCTACTGGGCAACTCACCCTCCCGTTCTGACCGCTCCCGCCGCCGAGGACGATCCTGCCAAGCGCACCATGCTTGTGCTCAAGTGGTTCTTGTCCACTCTTAAGCACCAGTACGCCAGCCGCAGCGAGCAGTACGGCAACGAGAAGAAGCCTCTCAACCCTTTCCTCGGCGAGCTCTTCCTCGGCACCTGGTCCGACGATGCTGGCACCACTACTCTCGTCTCCGAGCAGGTCAGCCATCACCCGCCCGCCACTGCCTACTGCGTCCGCAACAACAAGTCCGGCGTCGAGCTCGAGGGCTACAACGCCCAGAAGGCCACCTTCAAGAGCACCATCATCGTCAAGCAGATTGGCCATGCCGTCCTCCGCGTCCCGCTCCCGTCTGGCGAGATCGAATCTTACCTCATCACCCTTCCCTCACTCCACATCGAGGGCCTCATCTTCGGTTCCCCCTTTGTCGAACTCGATGGCACCAGCTTCATCGCCTCCTCCAGCGGTTACACTGCAAAAATCGACTACAGCGGCAAGGGCTGGCTCTCGGGCAAGAAAAACAGCGTGGTTTGCACCATCACCCCTACTGGCAAGGACAAGGAGGTGCTCTACAACGTCACCGGCCAGTGGAACAAGGCCTTTGAGATCTACGAGGGCCCCGCCAAGTCAAACTCGAAGTCCACCCTCGTCGCCACATACGACGCCGTCGCTACTCCTCAAACCGAGTTCAAGGTCTCCCCCGTAGACAAGCAGCACCCTCTCGAGTCCCGCCGCGCCTGGGCCAAGGTTGCTGAAGGCATCCAGAAGGGCGACATGGATATTACCGGGATTGAGAAGGGCAAGATTGAGCAGGCACAGCGCACTATGCGCGCCAAGGAAAAGTCGGAGAACCGCTCATGGGAGCGTCAGTACTTTACTGCTGTCGAGGGCACTGATGCCGTCCTCGAGAATCTTGGCAAGGTCGTCGGTGTACCTCTCGATGGTGAGGCCGACAAGACAGGCGGCCTATGGCGATTCGACAAGGCCAAGGCCGAGAAGCAGGCGGCCACGGAGCTGAGCAGCGACGACGTGGCCAAGATCGAGAAGGAGCTGTTGGGTTGGTAGTTTCGGCCACACTCAATCGGGGGTTATGATGGTGCGAGCAGAAACAGGGCGTGGACATGGTGGATGTAATGAATCGAAGACGGAAAGGGAGGGAACCCCGAAGAGCCCCCCCCCCCCCAAAAAAAAAACATCAGAGATGGATAGCTTACAATACATAGCGGTCGGCTCCTCTCCCCTTCTTTCCTCTGCATATTTTACGACTTGAACGACGTAAGATGGCGAAGCTGTATGATAATCCAAAAGACAATCAGATTACTCACGTGTTTCAACTTTACAAATGATGAATGATGAACTGGAAATCATGGTCCAGACACATTAATCAACAGGCATCACGCTAAAATGCCAAGACAGTTCGGAGACACGACACACGGAGACTTCATCATGGAACCCTTCATGGTGCATCATCTTTTTCTCTTTTTTCGTGTTTTACTTATTTCACCCCAACTCCCGCTCCTGACTAGGACGACAATTTTTCTGGCGGGGGTTGCCTTTCGACTACCGTGGATTCAGCCCAGACAAGAGCGTTTCCATCTTGCCGCGTCCCCCTTCCTCTTCAAGCCATGCACTATGTTGTCGCCAGTCTGGGGAGATTACTGCGGGCCCGAAAATGTCGTTCAGACATTTAAATAGAGCCAGCGGTGTTGAAGTCCTTGAGAGCCACGGTGACACGGGCAGTCATGGTCTTCTCACCCTCACGGACCCAGACACGGGGCTTCACAGGAGTTAGTATCAGATGCCATTGAATGATGTAATTACAGACAGCGATAAACTTACGTCAAAGTACTTCTTGTTGGGCTTATCCTCACCATCGGGGTTGCCGACGGAAGTGGAAAGGTAGTCCTTCTTGCTGACCATGTAGTCTCGGATACCAGCGCAGTAGGCGAACTGCATGTCAGTGTCCATGTTGACCTTGACGACACCGTGGCTAATGGCCTCGGTGTACTCCTCCTTAGAAGAGCCGGAGCCTCCGTGGAAAACGAAGAATACGGGCTTGTCAAGGCTGGAGCCGATGGCGGCCTTGACGTGAGCCTGGTGCTTGCCGAGGAGCTCGGGGTGCAGCTTCACGTTGCCGGGCTTGTAAACACCGTGGACGTTACCGAAGCCAGCGGCGATGGAGAAGTAGGGGGAGATGGCGGATAGGGTGTTGTAGATGTTGAGGATATCCTCGGGCTGGGTGTAGAGGGAGTTGTTGTCAACGTCCTCGTTGTTGACACCGTCCTCCTCACCACCAGTGATGCCAATCTCCATCTCGAGCCACTGCTTCATGGGGGCAGCACGCTTGAGGTACTCAGCGGTGGTGGAAAGGTTCCACTCAACGGTCTCCTCCGACAGATCAATCATGTGAGAGGAGAAGAGGGGCTCGCCGTTGACCTTAAAGTAGGCCTCATCGGCATCGAGCATGCCATCGAGCCAGGGGAGGAGCTTCTTGGCACAGTGATCGGTGTGAAGGACGACGGGGACGCCATAGGTGGGGGCGATAGAGCGGATGTAGTGAGCGGCAGCGACGGCACCGGCGACGGAGGCAGCCTGGTTGGTGTTGCTCACACCCTGTGAGAGTTGATGTTAGCGATGGCTGCTATAGTGAGATTGGAAAATCGGAAAGTTGCATACCTTGCCAGCAAAGTAGGCGGCACCGCCCTGGGAGAACTGGAGGATTATGGGAGACTTGGCGTCGCGGGCAGCCTCGAGGGAAGCGACGACGGTGGAGGAAGAGGTGACGTTCTATGGTGTTGTATGTCAGCGGCTATCCTAAGTGGGCGGTGTGTATTCCGTCGCGTAAATCCAATAGTAGTTTGGGAGCTGTGCGACGTACAATGGCAGGAATAGCGAACTGCTTCTCGCGAGCGTACTCAAAGAGACGGAGGACATCATCGCCAACGATGACACCAGTCTTGCGGGTCAGGACATCTTGAGCACCCATGATTGCGGTTGTGTTTGAGGATTGGAAGGTTGTTGAAGAAGGAATAGAAGTCGATCGATCGAGGCGGAGGTCAACTCAGGCAGGTCGAGGCAATAAATAGGAGCGAAGAGAAGATTCTGTTGAGCAAGAGGAGATTGTTAGTTGATGGGGGGGCGAACGATGACGGCAAGGAGGGGCGTGGCGCGGGGTTTTCTGGACGGGCAAAGCTTATCGATAAGACTTGGGAAGTTTTGGGGATAGGGAAAGGGGAGGGGCAGGAACAGAAAACGACCGAAAAAAACAACCGCGCACAGAACAAGACGGGTTTGACAGGGGCAGGCAAGCAGTAACAGCTGCAGTACGAGGGAGCACGGCTCGAACAGGGGCTAGAATGGGATCATCCAGTGGGAGCGGTGGGAGCGTTGACTGGCAGCTGGCCTTTGCTCCCCGCCAGCATGAGACGATGAGGCGAGGTGAGGTGAGGTGAGCCAAGGTGACCTGTTGTTCGGTGAAACCCAGGCCATGCATGATAAGAGAGGGCGGATCGCTCATCTCGCAGCCTGCGATGCCCAATTTCATTTGCAAACACCTTGTCTCGATTGGCGAGGATGCGCACCACCAGGGAACTGCTGGGGCACCGCAGAGAGGCCGGGCCCCTTGGCCGTGGGATGTCTCTGAGTCTGGCTAGCTTTGAGATGGGCTGAGGCGCCATGACAGCAGCGAGTGTGTAAAGTGAGGCGAGCAGCTTTCGCAATCGGGAGCGGCGACACCGCAGAAGAGAGGGTCTCGATGTTTTCGGTTGGCTCTCAACTGGCTGTTTTGCTTGTTGGCTTGCTCTCTTTCTCTCTTCTCTCTGCGTCTCACCGCACACCTCAGCCCAGCGTCTGCTCCGGCAGCCATCCCGCAGCTCCCCGATTGGTGGTTCGTCTTTCCCCTTCTTTACACCTTGACCACTCAGTCTCTCATGCTTTCTCACCACGGGTGCCTGTGCTACCGCGACATCGGCCCAGTTTGTTCGGCGCAATGCGTTGCGAGGCAAGCGCAAGCTTAAGCTCAAGGGCCCAGCCAGGACCCAGCTCCAGCTCCAGCTCTCCCGTAGATCTGGCATGATGGATGGCTGGAGGCCGGTGGCTCACTCGAGCTAGCGGGAGCTCCCCTGGCGTTGAACTGAGGGTTCCTCCTCGGTGGTATAGTGGGGGCAAGGGAACAGGGCGGCTCCAATGGGGCCGGGCGATTGCGTTGCAAAAGTGATGGTGGCTCGACTTACACGACAGATCTTCGAGCCGCGATGGTGGACGACAAGCGACAAAGCGGGTTGGGTGGAGGTTTGGTGGAGTAGGTGGTGGATGAAGTGTGGGAGAAAACCGAGACGAGTTCGACACTTTAAAGACTCAATTCACTAAACGGAAAAGCCAACCTTCTGGCCGAGGGGGAGGAGGGGGGTTCGACGGACTTATACTACATACGATACCTCCCTCATTGCCGAGCTTCTCTTCCTACCGTAGCCGACGCAGGCAACGCCTCGGAGGCGCTGGACGGAAACATGCGGGACGGCAAAGCCCTTTCAGCCCGTCGATCGGGGAGACTTGGCCCATTACTCGTCGCCGCTGGCAAACTCGCTGACCTCTATTCTCGTGTGACCCCAATGGTCCCCATCTCCCCCGCATCCATTTGACACCGTGATTGCCACGGTTGGCTGGCACGCTGGCAGGCGTCGCGACGGTGTGGTGCCGGGTGGGACACCAACGACACGCACCGGGCTTGGCCACAAGTGACGAGCCACCGGGCTAACGCATGTACAATGCCGGTGGAATCTCGATATACCGCAATTGCAGTTTGCGTTGCATGGCTATCCCCCCCTTCTATCCGTGCCTGCCAGTCTGCGCGGTCGAGCGTCTGGCCTCACGCTCAAGGATGTCCGGCGGGCATTGCGTCCGCGTCCCGGGCCAGACCCGGTGTCGGGGAATGATAGAGATCCTAGGGAAAAGATTCCATAATTCCAGGGGACAGATCCCGGAAAAGAACCAGATAAATCAGCCGGGAAATCGGGCAATGAGCAATGAGCACCTCAGTCAATGCAATAGCCCTTGTCTCGTCGCTGGTTGACGGAATGGCGGACTGGCCGAGTCCGAGAATTGACATGTGGACTTTACCGATGCAATACGTACGACATCGCTCCGCAGCATCCAGATAGATTGCCATGAGCTGATGCCCCATCTGTCGGTGAATCTATGGCTGGCACGACTCCCGCTTATCAGCTCTTGTCTGCTCGATTGCTCGGCCATTCTCGTAGACGGTGTCGGTTGTCCATCGTGGCATTAGGTCATCAGTGCGTAGCCCTTCCCTTTCCGCCGGCCATTAAAGCGCTCCAAAACCTTGGCCTTACGAGATGCAAACCCCACCATAGCCCTTGGTCCATTTATTAACCCCGCTCTGTCATGATGAACTTGTGAAGAGGTTCCGAAGAAGCCCCTCCACACTTGTGGAAGTGGGAGCTCCGGTCTGACCCCCAATCCAACTACTCCCACTTCCCCCACTATGCCCCCACGAACCAGCCCTTTCGCACACATTCAAATATTCAAATTAGAGCATCGACTTCATCAAAATTGGTTGGCTTCCATAGCTCAGTTGGTTAGAGCTTCGTACTAATACTTCAACTTGCAAGCATTGGTAATGCGAAGGTCGCAGGTTCAAGCCCTGCTGGGAGCATTTGATTGTTCACATCGCCCACCGGTTCCTTTTTTTGTCTTTGTATATTTTTATCGTTTTGCTTGATTCATTTCTATCCTAGCACTCTCAAATATTTTATTATCACTTGCCTTTTATATGAGTCTAAAGAGATGCGTACTGTTCTCATGGATTTATACTGCGCCTCGTTTTGCTCAGCTTACAAACGTCTCTCAATGGTCGTGAACTTACCCTGCAACTCAGGTTGGTCGGACGGCTGCCTACAAAACACGATTGGTACCGGCCATAATGTATAGTCGTGATTCTTGTGCATGTATTCTTCTGTATGCGACACGGTTGGCGTTTGAGCTATCAAAAATTGTTGAAGATTTGTTCTTAAATTGTTTAGTTTTCGGGATGTTTCCTCTCTCCGGACCCATTAACTCAGCTTCCTGAAAAACAACTGCTTTTAAACTCTTGACTCAGCACATTTTAATACTGAGGAAACGGCACCAGAAGCAATAATCCATTAGACACGATCACGTTTAATTTTTCATAGCAATCACTATGCCGGAATTTACGTCGATATACAGCGAACAGTATCGAGTTCAACTTATCCCACGGTTTGCTTAGTCATCAACTCCGATTTCCATCTCATTGGACACACTTCAAAGTCATCCTCCCTCGACAGCACCCTCAAGATACAGGCATGTCGACGGAATCTGCCTCAGCGTCGTTGTTCAACATCAATGCCCTCTTCGACAACCCGCTCTTCGCGGGTGGCATTGGCCTCGCCTCCCTCGGCGCAGCTGCCGCCTTCGCCCGCAAAGGCGCGATAGCGACCCTCGGAGCTGCCCGTCGTCGCCTGCTTGTCAATGTCGAAATCAGCAAGCAGGATCCCGCCTATCCGTGGGTGCTGGCATGGTTGTCTCAGCCTCGCGAGAACCTGGGATTTATTACTTCTCGCCTCACCCGAATCCACAACTTGTCGGTAATAACAACGACCGCGTCGCGAACAGGCGCCAACGGACCGGCGCATGCGCATTTCTTCCTACAACCTGGCTATGGACGACACATTGTTAAGTTCGGCAGCGCATACATTGCAGTCAATCGAGAAAAACATAACACGGCCAACATGAACACCGGTGAACCGCACGAGATTGTTCAGCTGACAACGCTCTGGGTACACCGACATGTCTTCGAGGACGTCTTCAGCGAGGCGCATCGACTGGCAGCCAAGGCGAACGAAGGTAAGACGGTGGTTTACTCGGCCCGGGGAATGGACTGGGTTCCTCTGGGTGACCCCAGAAAGAAGCGACCGTTGGCTTCTGTGATCCTGGACGAAGGCGTCAAGGAGGCAGTTGTGGATGATGTGAAGGACTTTATGGAACGCCAGCAGTGGTATGTCGACCGAGGAATCCCGTACCGAAGAGGATACTTGCTGTTTGGTCCCCCTGGAAGTGGAAAGACTTCCTTCATCCAGGCGCTAGCAGGAGAGCTGGATTTTAGTGTCGCCATGATCAATCTCAGTGAGATGGGGATGACGGACGACAAGCTGGCCTACCTGTTGACCAAGCTTCCTAAGCGGAGTCTCTTGCTCCTTGAGGATGCGGACGCCGCATTCATCAATCGCCGACAGCGAGAATCCGACGGATACAATGGTGCTACGGTAACCTTCTCTGGTCTTCTGAACGCCCTCGACGGGGTTGCTGCTGGAGAAGAACGGATTGCATTTCTGACTACAAACCACATTGACCGTCTTGATCCCGCACTGATTCGACCTGGTCGAGTGGACCTGATGCTTCGCATCGGCGAGGCGACACGATTCCAAGCTGCGCGGATGTGGGATCGCTTCTACGGGGACGTGGACGATGATCACTCTGGCCGAGAGCGTTTCCTTGCTCGACTGGACGATTTGGGCTTGTTTGGTGAGGGACCCGACGGGAAGCCGTCGCACAGAAACACGAGCACGGCGGCGATCCAGGGACTTTTTTTGTTCAACAAGAATGACATGAAGGGCGCCATCGACATGGCTGAAGGGTTGATCCCGAAGAAGTTTGAAGCTGGAGAGGCAGTGCCAGAGGGTGCGATCAAGACTCCTGCGTGAGCACATGTAAGAGAGCAAGAAATACCCCCATCGCATGTGTATGCATGTTTGGGCTTTTCTGCCTACTTCCCTCCTAATCCATAGACTGTACTACTACGCTCGTGGTCATTTGGAAATACCCCAACACTGGATAGGTATGGAACAAGAAAATGTACAATAGCGGAAAAGGAAATAGGATTAAGCGACGAACATCATAAACAATATCCGAGAGGTTTGTGAAATGTAAGTTACCTTGACAGACTATAGTCACATTTTTGGAGGTTTCTTTGGAGTTGGTGTTGTTGGTAGCACAGCTCAAGGTGAAGCTGAAGAACCGTGGCGCAGCTAGACTGTTCTTGGCAGCCGGTCTGACTGATGCACTGCTGGTGCCTGTTGAACTTGGTTTCACGCAGCAACAACATAAACGGGCAGGCATGACTTGACAGAAAGAGGAAAAATACATCCTGAACCATCGTTCATTTATAATTCGAGTCCATTTCAAAAGATTTTCACACAATTCTACAAGAATCCCGACTCATTTTCGCCATGGCATCCTCATCCGACCAACGAACGCTAGATAGCTGGCTCTCCAGGAAACCACCCAGACCTTCTGCTCCAGCGCCGTCTTCGTCAGAAAACCCGGCATCATCATCATCTAATGCAGTTGCAGAGTCTGCTTCACAGCCATCGCACAACTCAGCTTCGTCACGAAACAGACACAAGGGCAGCTTCAGGCGCGGCGCCGAGCTCGCTGCTGTGGCTAAGGAGACTCGCACGGTTCTGCCCGACATCCTCCAGGAATTGCCCAACGTCCACGCGAGCAGGTCCGAAGCTTTGTACGACGAATCGCTTCCGCGGCTCAAACCTGCGGATTGCCCTAGGCGGACACCCTCGAGAAAGACGGCCATCAAGATCATCAACGATGACACCTGGAACACAGCCATCACGCTCGCGGCCTCCAAAACCCCGGCATCTGGTCGGGTCGCGGTGCTGAATATGGCCAGTAACATCAGCCCCGGTGGAGGATGGTTGAAAGGTGCGCTCGCCCAGGAGGAGGCCCTCTGCTACCGCAGCTCCCTCTATTTGTCTCTGCACCGACGGTATTACCCTTGGAAGCAGCGAATGGGTATCTACACCCCGGACGTGGTCGTCATCCGTTCCGACCAGGACTCCGGACACAAGCTCCTTATGCCAGATGTCAACGTCGAAGACCTCCCCATCATGAGTGTGCTGAGTATCGCGGGCCTGCGTAAGCCGCCAGTCGACAACATAACGCTCGACACGGGCAGCAGCATCGTTCAAAAGATGGTCTACTCGCGGCCGTCGGACCGAGAGCTCACCAAGACCAAGATGCGGCTGTGCCTGAGGATGGCGGCGCACCGGGACCACGGACTGCTTGTGCTGGGTGCGCTCGGGTGCGGAGCGTTCAGGAACCCTCCAAGGGAGGTGGCTAACTGCTGGCTTGAGGTGCTGAAGGAGGCCGAGTTCGCAGGCGGGTGGTGGGAGGAAGTTTGGTTTGCGGTGTTTGATCGCAGGAATGAAGGGAACTTTGAGATATTTGAGGAGGTTCTTGGAGGTATTGAAGTGTGAGGAAGAGTGTCAATGAAGAATGGACGATGCAAAGATTTTTGTGAGTTCGAAATACAGAAGAAGCTGTTCGAGATGGAATGCATACCGCCCTCTCACCTACTACCTATCACTTACCTATGCAGTACTTGTCTCAGTGACTTGGTGAGAGACGATGAATCCTACCTCGACCAAGAAATAGCCCTACGTAGCCCGAGCAGATGGTCATCACTGCAAGCTGAGATTTCCTTTACACACTGGGATTGGTTCCTGACAGGTGCAGCATGCTGGAGGTCTGGAGTCAAACCCAGGGACCATTCGCGGACTGGCCCCACGGGCGGATGAACGTCAACGAAGCACGGGGCGCCGATGGCCCGGGTTGAGCCTTGAGCCTTGAGCCTTGAGCCTTGAGCCTTGAGCCTTGAGCCTTGAGCCTTGAGCCTTGAGCCTTGAGCCTTGAGCCTTGAGCCTTGAGCCTTGAGCCTTGAGCCTTGAGCCTTGAGCCTTGAGCCTTGAGCCTTGAGCCTTGAGCCTTGAGCAGGAGTGTGGAGAGTGAAGCGGTCGTTGGGTGGCCTGGGCCGTGAAGAGGTACGACGTGGGTCTGTCAAGGAGCATTCGTATCTCCAAATGTTTACTTGGAAATATCATTAATTGAGACTCTCAATGTCGAGCTTGAGAGAAAGCGAAGACGACACACTAGACCACGGGTGGTCGGCATAGATGTCTCATTGGATGCCACAGCCAAACTACAGCAAGCCATGACCAATATCGCCATGACCATTCGTCTCTCGCCATCTAGCGGAAGATGGCATAATCCGATCCAACACCAAACTATGACCACACAATACCCAACATGCTGAGACTCCCCTATTCCCGTTCCTCAGATGCGCAAGGTTTTGAAGGCCAAGGGCTGTTCCTGTGGTGTCCTGACGGAGATCCCTAGCTGAATCCACAACTCGGCAACTACGTCTTGCGTTAGAGCCCCCCCCCCCCCCCCCTTTTGGCTGTTTGCGAACTCTTTTTTCCCTTTTTTGCCTTTTCTTTTACGTCCCAGTTTCGGCGATGTCGTGATGGGCATTGACTATGGCGTACTTGGCCCTGGCGTTGCTGGTCCATGGCTGATTCATGGCTCACTCAGTGGCTCAGTTAAATCACATGGAAGGAAAGGACGAAAGCCACATATGCACGGCGATCTCTGGCGTGGTGTGGTGTAGGGAGTGTGGGAGTGTTCATTTGAGGGAGGAGTAACCTTGAGATGTTGTGTTTTTACAGGGAAAGAGGCAAAAGATAGGGAGAATTCGCAGCATCCAGTCGGCTAATTACAGTGGATATTCGTACACCCATTCCACTGGGGCTGACCGGTCTTGGGTTTGGACAAGGGGAGTCGATAATATTTTACTCGCTCGATGAACCCCTGCGAACTGCTAGTCTAGGGCTGTAGGCTGTTGGTTCTACATAAATGTCTATCACCCGACAGTCCAGATCTAGGCAAACTCGGGCAATATATGGGGGTTTTACGGGGGGTTAACGGGGGTTTACACCGAGGACGATGAGATTGAGAGGGGTCGATCCTTGGCTTTTGCAGCCTCTGCATCCTTTGCTCCTGCCTGCGTTGCGTTAGTCAGGCGGAGCCGGTGATGCCTTTGTTGATCCCCCGACGCCTCTCAAGTTTATCTCGACCTGCTTTTCATTCTTCCCCCCCCTCTCAATCCCGTCATACATTCTGGTGCCTTGGTTTAATATAGGCTCACACTGGCCCGGTTGTGCATGCTCCCTTCTTCCCTGGCTGAAGCTGCAATCAGCAATTGTTATTAAATTAGGATTTTGCTGCAACATCCAGCCGTAATCCAATGTCTCCCATCAAAGATCCGCAGCTTATTGCCGCCGATGGCCCGATCGACTACGAGTCCGGCTCGCACCACTTGGATTCCAGCGATGACAGCGCCGTCGACCCGGATTCGGGTGTCAAGAGAGGGCTCAAGAACCGCCATTTGTCCATGATGGCCCTTGCTGGTATTATCGGCCCTGGTTTACTCGTTGGCGCTGGTGGAGCGCTCAACAACGGAGGCCCAGCTTCGTTGCTTATTGGTTTTGGAGTCATTGGTAAGTCTTGTTGGGACAACGGACGAGGGTTCAGTTCATCAAGAGGAGTAACACTATGGGGAAGTGTGAGATGCGATATCCGTTATGGCAGTCTCACAATATGACGTCCCATGAGTCAAGACGAGATGCAGACAAAACCGCTTCTCACGCCTTCACAAACATCACACATGTCATTTTACTGCAGAAGCTAACACTCAAAAATAGGAATCATTGCCTTTTCAATAATGCAGTCTCTTGGTGAGGTGACAACCCTCTACCCCGGTGGAGGTTCATTCATCTCCCTTGCTGAGCGCATGGTCGACAAGTCCTTCTCCGTCGCCGTCGGCTGGAACTATTTTCTAATCTGGGGCGCGGTACTTGCAAACGAATATAATGTTATTTGCAGTATCATGACCTACTGGGGCCCTGTTGTGCCACTCTGGGGTTACTTTCTGATCTTCTGGACTGTTTTCATGGGCTTTCAACTGCTGGGCATTGAGGCTTTCGGCGAGGCTGAGTTCTGGTTAGCCCTCACCAAGCTTTTGGGACTGACTGCTTATTTCGTCTTCTCTATTGTCTATGCTTCCGGTGGCCTCGTTGGCCAGGATAAGGCCCTCGGGTTTACGTATTGGAAAGACCCTGGAGCCTTTAACGGGAACGGCTTCCGGGGCGTTGCTACTGTCTTCGTCTTCTGCTCGACCTTCTACTCTGGCGTCGAGTCCATCGCCATCGCTGCTACTGAGACGCGAAATCCTGGCACTGCCATCCCCCAAGCTATTCGTCAAGTCTTCTGGCGCATTATCTTCGTCTACATGGGATCCGCCTTCTTCTTCGGACTCACCTGTCCCGCGAATGCGGACGGACTCGTCAACGGCTCGTCCAAGGCTCTGAAGAGTCCCATGACCATTGCCATCCAAACTGCTGGTTGGGAGGGAGGTGAGTACTCGCGAAAGGCATTTGTCACGTTAAGCAAAGACGCCAAACTAATCAGTTCCTAGGCGTCCATCTTATCAATTCCTTCATTCTCATCACCTGCTTGTCTGCTATCAACTCCTCCATCTACATCGGCTCACGAACCGTCTTGTACATGGCACAGTCTGGAAAGGCCCCCAGCATCTTCGGTTGGACCAACAAGAGAGGTGTTCCCATCTGGGCGATTCTTTTCACCAACGCAGTCGGGGCCATCTCTATGATGAACGTCTCTACCGGCGCCTCAAAAGCCTACAGCTACATTGTCAACCTCTCAGGCGTGAGCGCGTTCCTTGTCTGGGGTAGCATCAGCCTCATCCACATCCGTTTCCGACGTGCCTGGATTGCCCAGGGCCGAGGCATCAGTGAGTTGCCCTACAAGGCTCTCTGGTACCCTGGCCTCTCGTACGTTGGACTCGGGGCCTGTATTTTCCTGGCTCTAGTCCAGGGATGGACCACGCTGTCTCCGTTCAACGCCGGAAACTTTGTCGATGCGTACATCCTCGTTCCTCTGTTTGGAGTTATCTACGTAATTAGTAAGCTATACTGGCGGGGCAGCGATCCTCTCAAGCGTAGTTGGTCCATCGATCTCGACAGCGGCAGGAGAACAGATCTAGACTCGAAGGGGACTGTGGCTACGGGCGAGGTACCAGGCCAGACGACCTTCTGGCAGAAGCTGCTGAAGTCCTTGTGAGCGGGTCCTTTCTTTCTTATGGACGAGCACGTTGGATATATGTTCTAGGATTACAGCGGCGATCCTGATGTTACGGCTTGATGATGACACATACGAGGGTATCTATTGGCGCACAATCACTGAGTGATATGGCTTTGCGAAGTTTTCGGAAGCAAGTTTAGAAGTTATGGTTCTGGTTGTTTTATATCTACGATATGGGTTCGCCCAGCTTTCGAGGGCTGGTGTGGACGGCTATAATTGTCACGTATACCACGTATAGAGCTTATAAACTGTCACTAATGTTCTTTTATTGCCCGGAACTTTAATCGGTCTGCCTTATGTAGCAAAATCATTTAGGACAGCGGAGACCACGGGCCAAGACCCCTTCTGTTGGTAGCACATTCTTTTCTAAGAGATTGGATTGTAGCTTCGTCACTTTTGAAAACACACGAAATATTTCCTTAAAGATTGTATTCGGGTTTCCACATTGACGTGGTCCTCTTTGTCCTTTTCTATGTTGCGCATTTGATTAAAATAAAGAGAATTACAGTAGATTTCGAGCCAAGTCATGTCATTGTCGTCGTGATCCTTTTTCATCTATCGCATCCATCAAGGACGGCTATCATCACGACCTCAATGTTCCATCCGTCATGACCGCTATACCCTGCAAACAAACAAACAAAAACAGTAGAAACGATGATATCGGATCAGATACCGCCGTATCGCACACCGCGCTTGCCGAGCTCCTTACGACCGATGGCGTCCTCGGGCCAGACCCAGCCACGGCTGCGCTTGGCCTCGCGCTTCTCGGCGAGCTGGGGCTGGGGCATCCACGAGTCGCGGGGCTGGGCCTTGCGACGGGTGCCCTCGGCAGGGGCGCCGATGTCGGCGCGCCACAAGGGGTTGCCGGCGAGGGTCTCGTCACCAGCCAGCTGGCAGAGACCCCAGAGGGCGAGGCAAGCAGTCAAGGGGTACTCGACGGGGTGGGTGGAAGCGTCGCCCTCGGGAGCGGAGGCGGCGAGCTGGACGGAGGTGATGTCGAGGTTGCCGAAGAAAGGGGTAGCCTCGGTGCCGTTGCGGACAAGGACGAGCTCGATCTCAGTGAGGATGAAGCCGTAGCGGCAGCCGTGCTCGCGCATGGCGTGGTGGATGGCAGCAAGGCCGCGGAGGTACTCGACGCGCTTGATGTTGCCTTCGACGCGCATGCCCGTGTTGAAGCGGTCGAAGCTGCGGACGAGGCCGACGACGCGAGCGGTAGGCTTGCCACCGAACATGGCGGCGGCAGTGGTGGACTCGCCGGCAGCGTTGGCGACGAAGAGGAGGTCGTTCATGCCCGACGTCTTGGGAGGAACGGAGAGCTGCAGAGGCCGGGTAGATGAGAGGGCCAGCGCGGAGTTGAGCTTAGGGAGATAGTAGGAGGCGTAGATGGAGTGGAGGGAGGCCTCGGTCTCGGGGTGGCGGGAGGCGAAGCCCGGCTGGGGAAGAAGAGGTTCGGCCACGGGGTGGGTCAGGAGGGCCGAGGCACCGGGGAGGCTGAGGACGGAGTTGGCGTTGAAGGAAGACCAGGAGCGGACGTTGCGGACATCCCACCAGAAGTTCTTCGTGTTGGCATCTCGGAGAGGGAAGGAGATGGTGCGGACGAGCGAGGCGGCCGGGTTGGGCGAGGTGAGGAAGGTCAGGAGAGAAGTGTTGGGAGTAGGATCCGGGGTGGCTGCCATGCTCAGGGGTGAGGGAGCGCGGGGGCTGTAGCCGTTGCAAGACTGGAAGCCATAGTCGGGCTGCTGAGGAGCGGCGGCAGGGACATAGGCGGGCATCTGGCGGTAGGTAGGGTAGCCATACCGGTCGATGGTGGAGGCGTCGAGGTTGCAGCTGGAGGCGCGGCGGGCGTGAGAAGGGACCGAGTTCTCGCGGATGAAGGTGGCGGGAGAGGTCATCAGAGACCCGGACATCTCCTCGGGCTCACTGGAGAAGGACAGGTGGACGTTGGCAGCCGGCTGCGGGGAGGGGAAGGAGAAGCCGCTGAGGGAATCCGGGCTGGTGTAGCTGCGGGCATGGCGAGACGGGCGAGGGGCCGGAGGCGTGGACATGCGGTAGGTGCAAGGAGTGGCGTCGATGTTCTGGTCCTGGGAGCGGATCTTGGGAAGGAGGATGGGGCCGTGATGGCGGACAGGAGGAGAGGCACGGGGAGGCGTGGTGAGGCGAGAGCAGAGCGAGTCGGCAATGGAGTCGGTGGCGGAGACGGTTGAGTAGACCGAAGCCTTGGAGGAGGAGCGAGAGTGGCCAGAGATGTGCCCGGCAGCATGGCTGTAAGCCATGTCAAGGATCGCCGGGTCAAAAGGCAAGGCGTTCATGACGGGAGGAGGGCTGGGACGCTCGATGGAGGCCGAGGGGAAGGTGAAGTCAAAGGGCATGTCGACTGCCAGACTGTGGTGTTGTTAGCCATTGTGTCTGTGTAAGTGGAAGACAAGAAGGGAGAACTCACGTAGACATGGTGATGGTTTTCGGGGGGGAGGGGGGGAGATATTAGGTTGTAAGGGTGTAGTTGTGTGACAAGGGGTGATGCGAGAGACCAGCTCCAGCGTTGACAATAGTCGATTCAATAAACAAGAGGAACTCTTCTGCTGTTGCTTTTGGTTGGGAAAAGGCTGTGAAGCTCTCTGAGGACGCACAGCGTCTTCTCTGAATACCCGGACAAGGCTCTAATGGGGGAGGGAGGAGAGAGACGTAATTGCGATGCCAGACCCAGTCTAGACAAAACAAATAAGCAAGCGGGACAAAATAATAATATTGATGAGAGGATAAAAGGGAAAAAAGGCGGATTGGAAGTTCCCGGGAGAAAGATGGGATGACTGAAAAAGGACAGGCTGACGATGAACAAAAAGACAGCAGGCCGGGGAGCGAGAGGCCGTCCTTCTTATCCTCCATGGCCGTCGACGAGGGATTGGCGATGGACAGTTCCGGACGGGCTTGTCGATGGGCCACTCAGCCCACCGGCGGGTCGGGGCCCATGTTGCGACGGCATCCGAGAGCGCGCAAGAGGCTCAGTCTGAAACGCGGCGGGAACGAAAAGAGGAAGAAAAGAAAGGCGTCGCGTAGCGGGCTTTCTCTCTCCACGTCACGTAGCGTCCTCGCCTGCCGTACCTAGACGCATGTGTGTACCGGTGTCGTATGTACGTACCCGCACGCGCTCAGGCCAGAGGACCACGCATCCCGGCCCAGCCCCAGGCGTGTGGTTGTTGCGTGTAAGTGTGGATGCGCGCTGCGGATGCAAGTTCTGGTGGAGTTGTGTGTGGATGCATTCTTTTAGATGTGGATGCGGCCAGCGGGAGTACAGTAGTAGTGGAGATGGTGGTTGAAGCCACGAAGGCTGCTTACCCGATTCGGCACACCTCATTCGCTGGAGGCTAACATCCACACTGTGTCTGGATGCCCTTGTCCTGGGCCTGTAAGCGCGGGAGGTGGCCAGTGCGGAGTCAAGCGTCCCCCACACGGTACGGGCCACTCTCCGGACAGTGAAGAAATGCTGGGATTCTGGGCTTGAGCCGGTTGATGCACAGGGCTGGCCGCTGAATGGCCCGGCGCCTATGACTCATTTTTAGATACATGACGGCAATGCAGCCGGGGGGGGGGGGGGGGGGGGGGGGGGGTTANNGGGGGGGGGCAGGGATCTTCTTAGCCTACCTAGTAGTGGATGGATGTCCCTGTACCTTGTCGAAGACTCACCTCTCTCTCTCTTAGCCTGGACTTACATACTTAGTACTAGATCTAGAAGCCCAAGTGGACGCGGTCACGGTGAGCCGTTGCTCGACCGACCGACCGGCGACGCGGTTGTTGGTAGTCCCAAATCGCGACTGAGAACGACAACGACAAAGACCGACAAACCAGAGCGTGTCGATTTGCTCGTCGCCAGAACTCAACCGTGTACACCAGTTCATCCCCCTTCGCTCCCCATCCCGTCTGCCTGCCACGAGCCCGTCCTGTCAGGGTCAACGTTGTCCCCCTTCGTCCAGCATTTCCCCACTGCTCTGCTTGCTCCTACTGCAAATGCAACTGCAAACTGCACTGCTGCTCTGCGCTGCGCTGCGCTGCACTTCTACGTATGATGCCCTCAACCTCGCCTAAGCGCCCAAAGAGAAAGCACTGACGACCGAACATGTCAAATCAAATTTCCCCATCTCACCAGAATAGAAGCACCGGAAAGCGGACAAACCAAGGCTCGCACGACTTCTGCTCCGATACCCCGGCCCCCTTGGACTGACCTAACCGCCGGCGTCTAATGCGACGGGCGCTTACAACCCAAGACACAAGGAACAAAAAGACGAGACGACTCAGGCAACCGCAAAACGTCTGTGTAGCACGGATGACTGCCGCCGTAGAATAATAAAAAATTACCCCCATGTTAATTATAATTATACTAAACTCCCCGTCCGCCGTGTCTCTGCCTCTCTCCGGCCGTCGCACGATCGCTGTCCCAAACGCCCAAACGCCGGCGGCTACGGAGATTGTCGTCGGCCCACTACCATCCGGTTTCTGGCCCTTTGTCTGTCCGCCGGTCTTGTTTTGGTCTCATTTTTCCCATTCTCTTACTTTTTGCACAGCCTCCCCCGTATGTTCATCTACCTTCCTACTCTCTGCGTCTTCTACGTCTTCTGCTTCTGCTTCTGCCCAGCGCGTAGACCCGCGCGCTCCCCCCGCCACGGCCTCTGATTCGCCGCCGGGCACGCGCCAGGATGCTCGCCACGTCGAAAGGGCGTCAGGCCAATCGGCTGCGCGCACCGCCGGTGAACCTCCGCGTCTCCACCTTTCCGCCCGTCTCCCGCGTCGGCGCCCCGTGTCACCCCGTGTCTCACTGTGCAACGACTGGCTCGCGGCTTCTGCATGTTTCCCATGCTTCCATGCTTCCCAGTTTCCCCACCTTGTCTTTGTTTCCATCCACACTCTGCCAGGGGTCCGGCAGCTCACCCCTGCTCAAATATGTACATCTCGCGGCTTTGCTGGCAGCTCTAGCTTTTCGCCCGTTTCCGTTTCCGTTTGTGTTTCCGTTTCTTGTGCTTCGATCTCGTTTCAACTTGGCTGCTCCCCATCCAAGTCTTTTTTTGCCCTGCTCTCAACTAGTCCTAGCCTCGATACGCCTGACTCACTCAAGCCGCTCGATGCGTCTTGAACAACCTCTTCTCATGCCAGGTCTTCGCTTCGCCGTGCTGACTCCCTGTCTCGGGTATGTGTCGAGTGTCTGTCTAGAGTTCCGCCCAGTCGGGTGCCACAACATCTTGCGTCCTCTTTGACTCAATACTTCCTGCCATGCAGGAGGAGAAAGCAGTCTAGCAGGCTATTTTCACATTGTCACAGACGCCATATCTGCATCGCCACATCACCACCACCGTCGGTAACGTAGTCGGATCATTACCTCCTGCACAAGCCTATTCAGTCCCGGAGCTTCCCGTACACTTTACGATGATTTTGAACAAATGAACAAACAGAGAAATTTTTATGTGTATGAGCGGTTGCTGATGTCGCCTTCATGGCCATCACTGCTATGTCTATAGGCGCACCTAGTCCGTAGTACTCCAGAAGATCTACCCACCCTAGTAACAAGTGATAAGTCTAACAAACTTGGGGACAGGAGGACAGAGCCTCTCCAAAGCCTGCCTACCTTACCCTTCAGTCTCAAACTGCAAACCCCCTTAAAGCTCCAGACGCTGTTGCAAATCCATGGGTATCCGTCCATCCGTCCATCCACCACTAGCTTCTGTATGTCGAACCCCGGTCCGCTAAGTCTGGATGACCACAGGCCGCATCACAAGGCCGCATGTAGATCAAAAGTCTTCTTCCGTCTCATCCATGCTCTCGCCCTTGCTCACGCCATTGCGCGCCATCCCCGCGCCACTCCTCGACGCGCCTCTGTATACTTCATACTGCGCGTCTGGCATGGTGTTGCAACTCCTCTCGTTCCGTCCGACCTTGCTCCTTCTAACAAATGGATGCATCAGGTGTCTACTCCCACCACCACCACCGGCCTCCAGTCGATATTCACCCAACCTCGCCACCTCCCCTCGTTTCGTCTAGTGATGCCAGCTCAGCCTCTGTCGCCTTCCGTCTACTCGGCGAGGAGGGGGTTGGCGTCGTGTCGCCGTTGCCCTCTCTCTCCGCCTCACTCTCTTCGTTGCCCGATCTCAACTTTCTTAGTGCTCGCATCATCCCCTCCAACTTCACCCGCTCTTGAACCACCATTCCTCGGGCGAATTCCCGGATAGCCTGCCGGCCCATCTTTTCATGCAGGTCCTGCCACCCTGCTAGTTCTCCGGCCACAGTCTGCTGCGTATATCTGAGCTCCTTCGCTAGGTTCGCCGCCTCCTCCCGCGACTTGCGTGCTCGCTCCTCTTTTTCGTCGTAAAGTCGCTGTCGAGTGTCGTCCAAGAGCCCAAGTGGCCATCTCGATCGGTTCATAGAGCCGTGGTTCCGGTCCGCTTCTCGCTTTGCCGCCCTCATTTGTGATATTAGAGCGGGCGGCCGAGACAAAGACGCCAAGAGCGCCTGGACTGTTGATTGGAGTGCCAGAAAAGTAGAGTGAAGTGTTCCTTGGGCGTTTGACTGCGTTGGCATGATGGACCTAACATATATCTCAAATGCATCGATGTGTAATTGAGGAAGATAGGGAAGCGTAGATACCGCTCGGTGAAGCAGTACTGACGAGTCGTACATGTCTAGTCGCGCATGTTAGCATATTCAGGGTGGTTAAACTAGTCTCCAAGGTATGAGTGACACTTACCTGCTGCTACTAGTCCCAGGTTGTTGGATCGCCTTGCAGCGCTCTTGGTTGAGTAGTTGACGCTTCGGATCATCTCTCGGGCGTGATTCACAAACTGCTCCACCTCTCTCACATCCTCCACCGGCTCGTACTCGTCTCTCACCTTTTCTACCCGCGTCTCCGCCTTGAGTAATGTCCGCTGCTCCATCGTCTCAAGTTGAAGCTCTGGCACGAGGAAGAACTCCCACAGCATCTCATGAGTCGCGAATGTGGGGTGCATGAGCATAATCTTCAGGAACCAGTCCGCTCGAGTCTGCATATCCCGTAAGATCGCCCGTGAAGGCTTCGACGGTATCTGGAACGGCGATCGCACATCCGACATTGACGGAATCCACGATGCTGGGTTTTCCAGCGCCAGCAGGTTGGGCAGGTGCTCAAAGTCGGAGAGTGATCGTCGGCTAGTGGTGACCGTGTAGCTATCATGGTCTGTTGGCGCTGCCGACTTGAGAACTAGTCGCACTGTGGCATCTTCCACAAAGAACGCCCTAACCACCCCGGTGATACGCATGTCGAGTCCAGGCGGCATGCTAAACAGAGCAAGGTCGTCAATCTTGTTCCGCACGTCGTCATCCTTGGCCAGCTCGACCGCTGTGAGGCCTCTGGCCTCTTTGGCTGCCACATCCACACGCGGGTCGGCAAAGAGTGACCGTACCATGTCATATCTGCCATACTTACTGGCCACCATCAACGCCGTGAACCGCTTTTCGTTCGTCGCATTCACATCCACGTCGCAGAATTGTAGGATCCTCAGTGCAAGGCTCGCATCGTTGATGACGTGTAAGAGCGTGTTCCCCTTCCCATCAATATGTTCGTCAAGATGCAGGGGTTGCCCATCGTGCTGCGCTATCATGGCCGCAGTCAAACCGGCCTCGACCATTTCGTGGTAGTGCGCATGGTCGTAGGACCGACACAACGCGAACAACGGCGACTGACCATTCTTATCCCTCTGTCGCCAGGGTATCAGCTGACCGATCTTGCCAATCAGGCTCGGCGCATGGAAAAGATAGTGGCCAACACTGCGGCCCCAGATGTCTTGTTCCGACAAATACTGACTTAGTTGCCCACGTGTCACGTTTGACATGAGAAAGTCCAGGATGATTTTTATAAGCTCCGCGTGGCCCAGTTGGATGGCGGCGCTCAGTAATGTCGTATCTTCGCTGTTCATGTCGTCAAGAACGATGCGAGGAGTAAAATATTCGGAGAGTGAAAGCAAATATCTCAGTATCTCTACTCGCTCTGCCTGGATCGACATCATGAGAATCGATTCTCCAAACGAGTTGGTTGTTTGAGACAATCTTTCGACAGAAATGTCCCCTTCCAAAGCGCTTCCAATGGTCCCAATGCTTCCGGTGCGCGAGTGGAAAGATATCTCAGACCCACTCGACAGGCTCCGGGTGTCCATTGCCACCTTCTTGATTCTTCGTAGAGGAAGGGTGAAGTCGAAGTCAGGTGTCTCGGCACCTCCATTGGTTTGAAAGGGGAATACATGGCTCAGACCTGATCCGTGCGAAAATCGTTCCGAGAGGGTCAATGCCAACGAAGGCCTTCTTGATGACCCGTTCGGTAAAGTTCTGGCGGTCGAAGCAACCAGAGATGCAGCCATAGATGCTCGGCGACTAGATGTAGGCGATTCCGACAAGTCGTCCTCATCATCCGCTGCTCTAGTATCGGGCTCCATAATCTTCTTGAGATCGTCTAGGCTCTCGCCCTTGGCCGCATCCCACAGTGCCTTGTTCCTTCGACTGGCACGTCGTAGGCCTGCTGAATCGAGTACAAGATAGGCCAGCACAGCCTCAAACGTACTCAGCGCGTATCCCAGCTCGCCGCTATCCACATCATCGATGAAGATAAAATTCCGAATATAGATGAGTCTGGCCTGAAGCTGCTTGACCTGTGATCGGATAACAACATAGAGAAGGAATGAGACCAAGGTGTCGGCGTTGACAGTCATGATGGGTTTCTCTACAGAAGAATCCGCAGGTATTGTCTGTGCCTTGGATGTGTCCGTCAACTGGGAGACGATCTTGATCGTGGAGAGCAACAAGTCCAGCATGACCTGTGGGGATGTTGCGGCAGAGATCTTCTTAAACTCCTCTACAGCCGAGCTCAATTGGACGATGAGGTCATGCTTGGCTTTGGATCCACCATCAATCGTTATACCCAGTTGGGATATGTCGACAAACTGCATCTTCTTGATTTTGGCCTCGAGTTCCAGGTCGTATGGCCGTTTGAGCGCGTTGAGCCTAGGAAAGAGCAGATGGTGAACATTCTCGGTCACATAGCGCTCAATCAACTTTTCAACGAGGGGGCCGGTGAGGTCTGTTGTGGCACCCAGTAACGACAGCTGCTGCTTGTCGACTCCCTGAAACAGGTCGATGGCGGTGGTGACGGCGGTCTCGAGCGAGGCCCTCATTATATCCTCGTCATCCTCGGCATAGAAGTTCTCCGTCACCGGAAGCCTGCTGGTCCCATCTTCTCCCGGCCTGGTCGGCATGGTACCAGACCGAGCTTTCTTCATGGCACTTGTAATGGGTCCATCTGGTTCGGGATCTGGAATGTGGGAGGCGGATGGTGGTGGGGGGAGTGGTTTTTGGAAGACGTTGGTGAACTCGAGGAACAGTTTCTCAAGACCAGGTTGCATCTGTCTAGCGATCATAGGAAAGCTATTGAGAAGATCGTGAAAGCTCTTGATATCCTTTTTGCGCGGGGCGGCATGCTCAGTCGACTCAGCATTCGGTCCTTGCTTCTGCTCGGCGATCCTGCGCTTCCGTACGCCGGGGACGAAGACGGCTGGGGTAATCTTGACCTCCTCCCAGTTACCCACCAGGGGTCTCGATATAAAGTAGAGGAGCCATTGTCGCGGTTCGAAGACGTCGGGATACCAGGTGGTGTCGTTGAGGAGTTGAGCTTGGGCAAGGGTTTTGAAGCCTAGGGCAGAGAGTTAGCAAAGGGGGAGATGGACCCTACGTCGGCTGATGGAGGCGCGCACCTTTATTGCTGTAGACAAATGCATCTTTGATGACAATGCTCTTCCCATTGAAAGTTGAGAACTGCTTCGCTTTGCCCCTCACCTCGCGCAGGTTCTGGTTGCCGTCCTTGCCGCCCGCGACGCCCGCCGGGCTGGGGATCTTAAGCACATGGCTCGCGAGGAAGTCCTCAGACGCGATGACCTCGGCGGGGGCGCTACCGCTCTCGGTCTCACGGAAGGAGAGGAGAACATCCGTCGAGGGGACCAGTAGGATATGGTGATGGACCGGGGTGCACTGAGCAGGGAGGGAGCTCTTGAAGAAGGCGGCCAGGAAGGGGTTTAGAGGTTGCATTCATTCGACTTGGGGGCGGCCGCTGTCGAAGCTGGGTCGGCTCCCGGAGGCCGCAAAAAGTCAGGATGACGGATTGGAGTTCGTGGCGAGCAGTCAAAAGGCGGGCGAAGGGCGTAGACGTGTCGACCGGGCTGTGAATACATGCAGGGAGAAGCGATGCAGCTGGCGAGCTTGGAGATTGAGGGTGTTTGGCGCGGAGCGAGCTGGTTTAACCCTGGCTACTGCGGATGCGAATGCGGAGGCGTGGACGGTGGGACGATGACGCTGGCGGATTCGGCGGGAAAGAAAGAGAGATCTCGCCGTACGTGGAGAGTTCGCGAGAGTGTTTATGATCGTGGAGACGACAGGGTCGATTAGGAGAACGCGATAACGATGGGGTTGAACCGTATTTGGCGGTGGTGTTGAGTTGGAGCTGACCTCATCCACACTCTCTCATTCAAAGGGTGCTTGGTTCCTCGGATCGGCCTGTAACTGTACGGAGGAGCATTTCAAAAGTCCTGTCCCAAGCTAATGACGCCACACCCTCATACCCCAGTCGGTTACCTAGGGATACATAGTCTTCAGGGCGGCCCGCCTACTACCTCCTCTATAGCTCCTATATTTATAGGGATCTCCAGTGGCTGCGGATGCCTATGGCAATCTGCTGGGGGCTGTCTCATGCGCTATCTTCTTTAGCCTTATAGGGGTGCTAAGCCATATAATGTATCCTATGTACCTAACCTCGCTCTGATTGGCTGTTCTTAAATTGTGGCTGAAGATCGGGACAAGACTTTTGAAATGCTCCTCCGTACGTGGCTAGGATAGGAACCTCCAGCTAGCGCTAGGATCACGGGCGCGCCCCTGGAAGTGGCCTGGAGCCTCTGGAGGGACCTGCCGGTACTGTACGTATCGCGGCCGCCGCTAAGCCGCTCTGTTAGCGTGTGTGCACGAGCCGTATTGCGCTCCTCACTTGGGCGTCAGGCACCCGGGGATTTATTAGTCCGACCTATTCCAGCCCGGTCCGGCCAGGTTCTTGCCCGCTCGCCCACTATCACATGTTGCAGGGCAGCTAAACGCGTGGTTGCTCAGCCACTTTGTTGAGAATCGTTCGTCAAGGAGCAAAGCCATCTGCAACTCCGCTCTGCGGCTGATGCCTGACGGATATGACGGAATCTGGGGCATGTAACACAACCTACGCATACTACTATGTAATTAGTCAATGCGCTCAAGCCCGAGACGCTCCACAGGGTGTTTTCGTGCAGGTAGGAAATATGTCACCGCCCAGAGTAGTTCGTTCATTGAAACAGTAGTCCTATCCAGACATCGCATTTAAGTCCAGGTCATCGTAGCTAAAATTGCTCCGGGGTTAAGGCTCCGCATTAGATATTTCTCGAACTTGACTAATCAATTAAAAATACGCATATGACTGAAGATTGATCCCTATTATGTTCCCATGTCGTCTCTAGGGTAGGTAGATCACTGGCTCTCACACATAAGTACTTAGGCAGTCTCATATCTGAAATAAAAGCACGAGACTATGTTGGTTTGACTTATAACTGCATTGACTAGGTAACTATACCCGTCCAATTTTTGTCATCTGGGACCAGCTTCACCAGAGGAGTTCCCCAGGAACACGTTCAGAAGCGCAACCCAAACTTCGCCGTTCGTGTTGTAACCCTTCAGCTAGAACGAGGCAGCTGTCATGCTGTCATCGTCGCTATCACTCTCTTCAGTAGCCGAATTCGTTTCGTAGTCGTTGTCAATCTCCCCAGCAGGCGAGTTCGTTTCATTGTTGTTATCACTCTCTCCGGCAGCCGAGTTCGTTTCACCGCCGTTGTCGCTCTCTCCAGAAGCTGAATCTGTTTCACTGTCAAGGCTGCCGCCTTCGTCGTCCCCGTCGTTGTCACTCTCCCCACTAGTCGAATATGTTTCATGGCCACGAACGCCCCATTCATCGTTCCTGTCGTTGGCCCAGACAATTAAGGTCCGAGTCGGTGCAGGTCGGAGGTTGGGCTGAATGTTGAGAGTTAGCAGCCATTTCACTAAGACAACACAAAGAGGGTCAAGTTCACTCCTACCATTTCCGGCATAAAAAAGGCATCAAACCTACATGCCGGGGGGATCCAGCCATTCGCGACACCTATCATCACAGCGTTGTACCAGTCTAATTTGAATCAGTATCAGCTCCTAGGACGGTATAGGGGGATCTTACACCGAGTCTGTAGCTGAAATGCAACTCTCATCCAACCAGTTGTTACACGAGTTTCAATCTCTTCGCCGTGCTGCTCCTAATAGTGCTGATCGAGAGATGCGTTGGAGTGAAATGCGCCGTTCTAGGTAGAGTAATTTGTTAGTATCGAACAAGATGTTGGTTATTCCCGTTGGTAAACACTTACTTCTGGGCAAATGATGCCGTTCTCATCACGCCATCGGCAGTATAGCTCTCCCCGGGCGAGGATAACCTCGCCATACTACAGAATGGTTAGCGAGAGTAGAGTTTCTTTTGATAATGGGACTTGCCTTGTTCTTTGTCAGGGGAGGAAGGAGTCTCTCGTCTGGTCGCACATTGCCATGTATGTACGCGCGGTACGCTTCCGAGTCCTTGAAGCTAGTCATCCTCAAGACGAGACGAAGAGTCGCAGTGTGAAGGAGAGAAGGAAGAAGGAACGCTTGACCTCAGGCGATACGGCATTCAAATAACCGACTCCAACTATCAGTAGGTAGACAGGATCTCGAAGCCATTGAAAGACGCGGCGATTGGCATTTCCACAACACTCAACCAATCTATGTTTCTGCAAACACCAGCATGCGCAACTAGGAACATTTGACTTGACCATGGTGGCCATTGGCACAATGAAGCCTGGGCGTCGGGTGTTTGCACGTTTGAATGTGATAACTGAAACCGCCATGGAGAAGTTGAAACACTGAACTAAACCACGAAGACAAGAATGGCCTTCCTTACCTACCGTAGGTACAAAACGACAGAGTAATCGCGTGATCGGGCGTAAGAACTTAATATCACTGGCACTAACTCTTTCAAAGGGCTATGACGGCAACCTGAAATGTTGCCTTATCTCGAACACATCGGCCTCTGAGCGAGCTGAAAGGAAACAAGACACAAAAAATAGGATTTAGAACAAACACTGGTAAGTATCACCGGTACAGTAAGGATAAACAAACTACATAATGTAGCACAGGCCTTGCTCGCGACAGTGTTTGTAAATGCATTATTCTCATGCCTCTTCTCAGACCAATCCCTTCAGGAAGGTGCACCTGCGATTGGGCTTCGTGACTGCAGCGTTGGTACTGAGGACGGCTAGCAAAGAACGACGGTCGAATCCAACAATGGGGGCGAATGAGAACAAACGCAACGCTGTGTCTGAGGTTGGGTGCATGGAGTATGGGCCTTTAGAACTGATGATTGCCACTAACACATCTTTACAGGCACAACGGGAAAAGGGGCACAGGATGTTGAATGTTTGGCGTCGGTGGAATTGATTTGATCACATCGTCACATTTTACTTTTTTATCTATCAACTAAGATGAAGGCGGAGCGAGATATTCGCTCCTCAACCCTTGGCAGCACCAGCCTTGATGTGCAAGATGTCACCGTCTTCTACGACGTACTCCTTGCCCTTGGTCATGATCTTTCCCTTGGCTTTAACCTCGGACTCGTCACCCATCTCCTTGAGGGTGTTGTAGTTGAAGACGAGAGCCTGAATGAAGGTCTTCTCGAAATCAGTGTGGATAACACCAGCGGCCGCGGGGGCCTTTGTTCCGGTGCGAATAGTCCACTGGCGGACCTCATCAGGGCCGACAGTGAAGAAGCTGCCCAGCTGCAGGGTCTTGCGCATCTGGAGGATGACCTTGGGCAGAACCGACTCGGCGCCGACGTTCTTCATCTCCTCCTTAGCCTCAGCCTCAGTCTCGAACTGGGTGAGTCGGGACTCGTAAGAGACCGAAACGGGGATGAGAGGATCGCCCTTGGCGTGCTCGTTGAGCCACTCGACGATCTTGGGAAGATGCTTGTTCTTCTTGCGGATAAAATCCTTCTCAGACAAGTTGACGAGGTAGACAACGGGCTTGGCCGTGAGGAGGAATAGAGGGTTGATGACCTCGATCTGATAGAACAAGTTAGCGGAGGCTCTACGTAACAGTGTTCCAAGTAAAAGTGATGAGGGTGAATTGCTATCAGAGTGGGTTTTTATTCTCATAATGCCTCTTGCGTTAAGTTGAGGCAATCGACGAGCTGGGTTAAGTTTCAGGCCGGTAAGGCCTTTTGTCATCATGTAAAGCAGGTGTTGGATGCAAAATGCTTGCAACAGAAGAAAATAAGTTCGTTGCTTACCTCCTTGGGACCCCAGGTGCCCTTGCGGACATCCTTGCCGTCGTTGAGCCAGGCGAGGATCTTCTCGATCGTTTCCTGCTCTTGACGAGCCTTCTTCAGTTCCAGACTCTGACCACCCATTCGGGTCTTCTTCTTCTGGTTCTCAAGGGCCTTCTCCACGAACTCAATGTCCTTGAGTCGCAGCTCCTCGCTGATGATGTCCAAATCTCGAGTGGGGTTTACGTCACCCTCGATGTGGATAATCTCGGCATCGTCGAAGCATCGAACAACCTGGAAGATAGCGTCGACGGCACGGATGTGCGACAAGAAGGCGTTTCCAAGACCAGCACCAGTGGAAGATCCACGGGTAAGGCCGGCAATGTCATAGACAGTCAAGTTGGCCGGGACGACCGACTTGGGCTTGTACTTTTGGACGAGCCAGTCGAATCGATCATCAGGGACGATGACTCGGGCTTCCTCAGGGTCGATGGTGGCATAGGGGAAGTTCTTGGAGCTGTCAGCACCCCGAATCTAGGGCGGCGATGCGGCGAGGGGGCTTCATACAGCTGGGTTACCAAGGTTGGACTTGGTGATGGCCTGGAACAGGGTAGATTTGCCGACATTGGCTAAGCCGACCTGTGAGGGATTAGTATATGAAGCAGGGAAGCGTTCAAGCGCAGATGTGCTTGGGAGATGGTGACATACAATACCACTCTTCAAGCTGTTACCGGGCCGGCCCAGCGGGATCTTCTCCTCAACAACCTGCTTCTTGGGAGGCATCTTTCTTGATTTTGCGTAGTTGCGACGTGGAACGAGGATAACTAGGCGCGGGGTTGGAGCAAGTCCAAGAGCTGCAGAGCTTGCTGCGCGGTGGGGGAAGGGAGGGGAGAGAGAAGTGAAGAAGGATGAGGTGAAGGGCTTCGTGATAAAGGAGGGGTTGGCTGCTGCCAACCTCACTCGCCTTGGACGGCTTCTTGTCAGGAGGCGCGCTGAGAAGGAAGAGAGAGGAAAGAAAAAGATTTCTCTTTGCGAAGGGAGAGCTTGCGAAGAAAAGTGAGATGAGATGAGAATTTGATGCCCCCACCTTGACACTTTTGGCGAGGTTGGGGCCCAATACTCGGATATCGAAGTAACCATTAATCCGGCGGAGGAAACAAAGATACTAGAGAAGCGTCATTGGCTGACGCACCCAGCACAGCCCACACCAGAGCCACCAGAGCCATCGCTGTGGCCGTTGTGCATTTCCAAACACGGCTCGTCCGCTCGTCACAGGCTCGCATCAAGTGATAGCCCGAGCGAGGCGTTTGAGCTTTGAGGCGCGGCTTTGAATCAGGCACAACGGCAACCTACGGCCGTCTCTCCGCATCTATTCCACCTACCGTTTTCTCCCTTGTGTATCCATACTGTACCATCATCTCGCCTCCCTTTGTTTTGCTTTTCTACGTAATGATATCACATTGAACCGAAGCCCTCCTCGCCTCTCTGACTGTCCAACTTCGAATCCCTGCTTCCTCAGCCCCGCTTCATCAGCTTTCAAGCTACAGCCTACCGAGACACTGACGTCGTACCTCGCTTCACACGTCGCACGCATCACAGTCTCTGCCCTTTGACAACGCTGTCGCCCACTGTCGCCCACTGTCGCCCACTGTCGCCCACTGTCGCCCACCGTCGCCGACCGCCGACCTCACTGCAGCCATGCCTCGAAAGAGTCGCTCATCCATCAACAGACATCGGTCTACGTTGTCTCTACAAAAGACTGAAATCACCATTCATGTCTATGACCTTCTCCCTGTGCGTAACTTCGACTCTGCGGCGTACTAGCGCTCCATTGACCTCGTTGACGTCGATGCTGACATATATTCCATTGAAAGCCCGGCCGACTATCATCAATCCTGTGGACGGTCGGCGCCTCTCTCCTCCATACCGGTGTCGTCATCAACGGCAAGGAATATGCTTACGGTGGTCACGAGAATCGCGGCGTGACCGGAGTGTACTGGACCAAGCCCAAGACCGAGCCTCCCGGAGGTACTTTTCGCTGCGAGATCCTCCACGGCTTTACCCTCGCCACCGATGAAGAAATCACTGCGGCGCTTAGAGCTGCCTCGGACGAATTTATCGGCACCTCTTATAACCTCCTCACCAAGAACTGCAACCACTTCACATCTTACCTATGCATGAAGCTCACGGGTCAGCCCGGTCCAGCCTGGCTGAACCGTGCAGCTAGTATCGGAGTCGCACTGCCATGCGTCGTCCCTAGAGAGTGGATTGAGCCTCCTGAATACGACGGTGCCGATGGCGAGCTACTTGGCGATTACGACCACTATGATAACGACAACTCTGACGAGCGATCTCGCATGTTGAACCACTCTGGCCCCCACCTCTTCAGGGATAATAGCAACGACGGGAGTGAAGATGATGGATGGGACAGCGATGTGGAGCGAAGGCGTGGAGGTAGTGGAAAAGGAAAAAAGGCTGTGAGAGACACCGCAGGTCGCCCACTCCCCGCGGCAGAGAGAGCCCCACGGCGATAGACCAAAAGGTCCCATGCCGGTTTCTAGCAACTTCATTTGGGTGTGTTACTGTCTTTACTGGTGGCGTCTGGGGTTTCGGAGCCGGTGCTCCTTTTCAAACGGGTCAGCATGATACCAAGGGTTTTGGATTAGGAGCGAGTCATTCTTTAATCACATCTGCAGCAAACAGATTTGTAGTCTGCTTTTATTTGTATGGTACATGTCGTACAAAGTATGGTACATTCAGGTTTTCTATCCCTCACAGTAATTCCCACACATCGCCCTTGAGACTGGGATTACAGACGTCTCGGCTTCTCGCTTCTGGTTCCAGCAAACTTAATTCTCGTTGAGTCGGCGACGCGGACAATCTTGTCACGCAACACCTTGCCCTCCGGGCTCATGAGCACCTTTAGTGCCGCCTCTCGTCCCTGGCCGAAGCCTCGCATCACCACTTCTAGCCGCGAGATCTTCATGGGCCATCCGGTATGGATCAATCGCTCCAGGACGTACTTTGTCAGGGAGTAGGCCGAGTCGAACGTGCCCCGGCGGGACTTGCGGAAACCGATGTTGCCACATGATAGGGAGATAATAGGCTCGCGGTTAGGCTTCGTGCAGGTGATGTGGGTATTGTGCTTGTGGGCGTAGATGTGGAAGTGGAACGGCTCCAAGTCGTCCTCCTTGGCTTGTACTGTCCGGGGACCGGCGCCGGAGAGAAGTCCCGAGTCGAGGTTGCCCTTGCTGAGAGTCTTGAAGACGAGGCTCTGGGACAGGTTGGCCATCGCATTTCCTTGGGACGGCTGGGCCGCGGATTGCGGCTGCGACGTGCCGTAGATGTTCTCGAGGAGCGAGGTCGAGCTGGGGCTGGCAACTCTCGTCCGGGGAGCTCGTGGGGGAGGGGGAGGAAAGTCATCGGCGCGGCGAGCACTGGTGTGTGACAGCGGCCGAGCCGTCTGAAAGGGGCATCTCAGCGCATTCGGGGTTGTCCGGGGGCTTCGGGAAAGCGATTGCGCCGCGAGGCGGCTCGTCAATGGGCGGCTCATCTTGTACGCATCGCCGTCGTGGGTTTGCAATCGTGAAGGGATCCGACGCTCCAATTTTTACATATACTGCATGAAGCTTCCGGCGCCAGCCATTTCTGCCGAGGCTTTGCCGGTTCGCCGCCTTCCTTTCCGCCCGCAACCGAGATCGCAGAACCAAAATTTCCTCCCGCGCATTCTACGAACTTCCATACCTCTTTTCTTCATCGCCCTTGAATCCACGATCAATCGCGTTCTGTGGAGGGCTTCCCGAGTTGTTGCAATCATGAATCCCTTATCGAGAAAGGCGGCGCATCCCGAAAACGCCCTGTCCCGGGCATCTGTTCACTTGAACTCGTCCGGCAGATCGCCTGCGTACCGCCGATTATCCTCTCAGCTCTCCCAGAATACTAGCCGCGATGGCGCCCGCTCACAGGGCTCAATGCTGCCCGGCGCAATTCGCTTGCCCTTGAGATCATCCTTCCTCCCCTCCGAACTCCGCTTCAACCCCGCCTACGCTGTGCAAACTCGTCTCCTCCATGCCTCTAGCCGGCTCTTGCAAGACGAGAAGCCGAAGACGGAGAAAACCCCCACCGAAGCTAAGGAAAAAAAGCCGACCGACCCCGAATCTGAGGGCAAACCCCAAGAGGACGAGACCAAGAAGACCGACGAGAGCGAGGACAGGGACAAGGATGGAAAGGATACTAAGGATGGCAAGGAGGAGGGCAAAGAGGAGAAGAAAGAAGACCTTCCTCCTCCCCCTCCCCATGGCGACAAGTCCCCTTGGCAGGTCTTCACTGAAACCATGAACACCGAATTCCAGAAGTCGCAGGAGTGGAACGAGTCGACCAAACAAATTGGCGCAGCTGCCCATCAGTTCACTGAGAGCGAGTCAGTTCGACGTGCCCGTGAAGCCTACGAGAAGTCCACTGGCGCTATCACCGACACCGTCGGAGGAGCCGTCAAGACGACTGCTGGAGCAATTGGCAAAGGTGCCGCATGGACCTGGGATACCACTGTCGTCAAGGGTGTGCGTAAGGCTACCAACGTCACTGCCGACGCTGTGGACAAGGCTACCCAGCCTATTCGCCAGACCGAGGCTTACAAGAACGTCAAGAACGTGATCGACGATGGTAGCTCCTCACGATACGGCGGTTGGGTCGAGAAGGAGGAGCGCCGTAAAAGACGAGAGGCCTTGGAGAAGCAGCGCGGTGTTCATGGTGGCGAGGTCCTGCAGGAAGATCCTGAGTAAGTTTGGCACTATTCCCCTGCCCTCAAGATCAAATTGCTAACATGCAACAGAGCCGGTACCAACGTAACGCTTCACAAGGACGCCGCCTGGAAAGAGGCGTGGAGAGACTTCCGCGACACCAACGGCTTCGTTCAGGGCATCTTCAGCATGAAGGGCAAGTACGAGGAGTCGGAAAACCCTCTTGTTTCGACTGCCCGAAGCATCACCGACCGCATCGCCGGGTTCTTTGCCGAGAATGAGACGGCTATGGTCATCAAGAAGTTCCGAGCCATGGACCCGGCCTTCCAGATCGAACCCTTCCTCCAAGAGCTTCGAGAGTACATTCTTCCCGAGGTTCTGGATGCCTACGTCAAGGGTGACACAGAGACGTTGAAGCTGTGGCTTTCTGCCGCTCAGTACTCTGTCTACGAGGCCCTGACCAAGCAGTACCTCCAGGCCGGTATGAAGTCAGACGGACGTATCCTGGACATCAGGAACGTCGACATTCTCCGAGCTCGTATGCTGGATCCCGGCGAGGTGCCTGTCTTCATCATCACCTGTCGCACCCAGGAGGTCCACGTCTACCGCAACGCCAAAACGAATCAGCTTGCGGCAGGCATGGAGGACAAGGTGCAACTGGTGACCTATGCTATCGGTATTACCCGATTGCCAGAGGACGTCAACAACCCTGAGACCAGGGGATGGCGTCTGATTGAGATGCAGAAGAGCGGCCGAGACTGGTACTAAACTGGGCGCTCACATCCGACGGCGTCACGGGGAATGTTTTGTTGGGTAAAAAAAGAGGAAGTGCGGTCGGCCTACGTCAAGGTCCGACCAACATGTGTTAATATATGTATAGTACGTGCAATCATGTGGCATGTGGAAGATACCAGGACTCTCGGCATGAAAGAAAAACATCAAGATGTATATGGAGGAGAAGGGGGTATTGGGCTGCATATGACCAAAGGGAAACAACACGCCGCTCTGCTTGCCTCCAAGGGGACATGGAGGCTTTTGTATGTACGATTCTATGTATTAAGGGGAAGACATGATGGGATAGGCGCGAGGGCGGGAAACCATGCATGGTTGGATTGGGGTGTGGGTGTGAAAGGCATAGACACTCAGATAACTAGGGAATCCCTAATCCTGACCGACACGGCATTTGCTTGCCAAATGGTCTTTGAGTTAAACATATTCTGTTCCCTTTTGTGTGAGATGTTCTGTATGTAGACCAGGATCTTTTAGTATCGATTCTAGGGACACTCGTGAACTAGGCTCGGATGATAACAGTCTTAACAGAACATGAAGAAAGACAGACAACCGATTTGTATCATTCTGGTTTTCCTTCCTTCATCATACAAGGATATTCCCAAGTCTCATTCGTCCTCCAACCTGCGTGCGTTGTCGCTTCACCACATTATAGTTTTTGGTTTACTCCTTCTTGACCTCCTTCACATCGTCCCTATCACTCTTTTTCTTCTTCCTGGACGGCTCATCGCTCTCCACCGCCTTGCCACGATTCTCCTTTTCCTGATCGCGTTCCCGCAAAATACGTCTGACCTCCATCAACTCGAGCCCCAGCAGGTTCAGCCCCCATGACTCCTTCGCAGCCTCCGCATTCGCAGCCGTGAACCCGATGCCCCAGATGGAATCGTACGGACTCGCCTCGACGATCTCGCGGTCGCCCGTGGCTAGTAGCATGTCCTTCAGCGTCCCCTCCAGAGGCAACAGCTTCCGCTTAGTGCCGCCCTTGCCCTTCGGGGCGGTGCTCCGGCGGAAGCCCTGCTCGGACACGGCGTGCGTGAACTTGAGGATGTTGCCGCGGCGCACGATGTCCCGGCGGTGAGTCTCCCACAGCGCTTCGTCGAAGTCCTTCACCTTGCGGCCCAGGGCCTTGACCTTGCGCGGGTGATCGGCACGGAGGACCTCGAGAGCCACGGCGGGGTCGTTGAAGAGGAGGGCCTTGTGATGCATCATGTAGCTAGTTGAATAAGCCCGGGGCTTCATCTCAACACACGTCATCTCTTCCGTTTTCTTCACTTACTGCTCAGCGGTCTTGTATGTCTTCTTGGGATCCTCATCATCCTTGAACGGACAATCGTACCACTGCGACAACCATCCTGTCTCAGTGTCCGTCTCGCGCCAGAAGTACAGCGGCTTGGCGGGCGACGAGGCTGACGAGTCTGCCATGTTCTCATTACCAAAGTTTTCATTTGGAGTTCTCTGTGTTAGTTAGTGAGAAGCAGCAGAGATGACGTTGTTATATACCCCGTACGGGTGCATAAAAGCTTCGTTGATGCTGCCTTGTCAGCCTTGTGGAGGCCGTGGTTTAGCGCATCAGTGGCTGAGTCCTCGCCGTTGACTCACGACGCCCCAGGCTAGCAGGGAACCAGGATCTTGGTTGGCATGGAGTCTTTCTTAAAGGAAGTTGCAGCCTTGGACGGCTTGGTCCTTGATTGAACGAATATCTTAAGTGATATTCTGCGCACGTGCTACCGAGTTATTCTGTGCACGAGTGAGTGCTTCGGGTGCCTGACGCTGGGCCATACTAGTAGTACACACCCGTAGAGTCACTCGAGGTTGAAAAAGCCTCTGTAGAGTAGGACTCAGTAATGGACCTCCAAACTACCCAGATCTCCCTTGAGCCAACGCCTTTAGAGGCACCTAAACAGAGCGTTTCTAACATTTGTACTAATCAACGATTTTCCTCTTCTTTACTGTCAAGGTGTAGGGGAAATAATGTTTGAACTGGCGTCTTGAAAGATAGCCTGAGCGCAGTACAGAAGACGATTATAGACTATAATAAGAAGTTGACTTTTATCAAACCCGGGGATTTGGTCTAGGGGTATGACATCTGTTTTGCAATGACTCAAATTCTGAGTCTAAAAATACAGAAGGTCGAGGGTTCAATTCCCCCAATCTCCATTTTTGCCTGCATCCGTACTTAGGAACGGACGGCTCTTTCCAACTTGTCTTTGGCAATTCGCTACTTTTTGGTCGAGTGGTTGTGAATTGACTAGACACCTTGGTGGCAACGCTGATTTGACATGACAGCGCTATTAATAAGAAGTCCCCAACACCAGTCCCCGTTGAGCATGAATGATGTCTTCAGCATATTGAGCGACGTTAAAAGTAGAAAGTTCTAACATGTCATAGCAACCCATCTTGGTCGTACTGTCGTCACTGATGTGAAATGAAATGCACATCTCCGAGCAGAGCTGTGATCTAATCTATTCATACATGGACCGATGCTTGCGATTCGACCAAAACTGATTGGGCGGGCACCACAGCGCAAACCCCGGCACATAGAGAGCGGGTACACGAATACGAAACGAGGAGGCAACAACTCCCGAGATTTCGACATGGGAAAGTCCAAAATGCCGGGGTCGTGTCGAGGAAGAAAGAAGAAGGGAGGGCGCGACACTTCACACTGCGATTGCGTCGGCTCCAACGGGCCAATTTTCCGCATTCCACATTCCACATTCCGTATTTCGCATCTCTAATAATGCATTTGCTGGCGCCCTCAATTGCCGAGCAGAAGCAAAAGCCGGGGACACCCCGAAATTCCGGCGTCCGTGGAGGGTCAAAACTCGCACTTCCGGCCGAGGGCAGACGGGAGAGAAGACGGGCTGCGATTCGCCAGGACCTGCAGTAGGTGCTTGTACATAGATGCGGGTGCGTAATTAGTGGGAGACACACGGCGACGGGAGGAGGGAAGCTCTAGTAGTAGTGTCGCTATCGAGTGGGTGGGGGGGAGTCGATGTTTAAGCCCAAACACCCGCCTCGGCCACGTCGGAGGGATTGGATCCTTCTTGCAAGTTACACCGAACAACACAACGCAACTCGGCTGAATCTTTGTCGTTGTGTGCCGAATACGTATCTGTCGAGGGATTTACTTCTGATCCGTGACTGATTATTGCCCAACTGACTGTTGTTTCGCCTGCTTCTTCTCCTCCTTGCTGTTCTGCCCAGCGTCAGCGTCTTCCCAGCTTCGACCGTCTTCTCTCGACTTCCAAAACCTCCTCTCGCTCACCTCACCTCACCTCACCTCTCCTCCCCTCGGAGACACATCACATCGCATCCCGTCTCATCCACCAGCCATGGACCACGTCGAGCATCAGATGGCCGACCAGGCCTCTCGGGATCTCGGCGCGTACGTTCCATCCCCATCATGACCCTGGAATAACCACATCCCCTCACTGACCGCGCAAAACCCACCACAGCTCCGCCCTCATCACGCCCCTCAACTTCATCCTCCTCTCCGCCGTGCTCTACACCTGCTACGCGCTCCTGCGCCCCTCGCCGCCGCCGGCGCTCCCCCGCGACGCCCCCGCGACCGTCTTCCGCACCTATACCCCGCGCACCCTGCTCCCCTTCTCCGGCAAGGACAACACCCCCGTCTACCTCGCCGTGCGCGGCCGCGTCTTCGACGTCTCCCGCGGCCGCAACTTCTACGGGCCCGGCGGTCCCTACTCCAACTTTGCCGGCCGCGATGCCAGCCGCGGTCTCGCCTGTGGCAGCTTCGACGAGGACATGCTCACCGAGGACCTCGACGGGCCGCTGCATAAGCTCGAGGGCCTGGACAAGGACCAGCTGGAGGCGCTGCAGGGCTGGGAGGAGCGCTTCCTCGAGAAGTACGAGGTTGTGGGACGCCTGATGTCCGTGGACGATTACGAGGCTACCCAGGAGGCTTAATGCTGCATGGACAACGAGGACGTAACCACCGTTTCATGTATATCACAGACTACGACCATTATTGCTTGATGACATGTGACGAATATATCCCATCTACCATTGAGATCAGAGCATCTAGACTTCGAAGGAGGACAACCTATTCACTCCCGCTGCGCTTTCACGTAGACAGAGAACCATCTCCGCGAAAACATTCATTCCTAATCTTACATCACATCGCCAGCACTATTCATACCAGACTCATCAATTACGACATAGCTCGACGATCAAGCCGCATTGTGTCTCCCCCTCATCTTTCTATCATTACTTATAGAAATAGAAACAAACAAATAACCCATTCCATGGCCCTGACCAAAACGGGGGCAGCTGTTCCTCGGGCGTTTTTCGCTGGATACCCAAACAGCACAGCCCCACGCGCAAACCAAAACTCCATGCAATGCCTCCTATACACGCGTGTAGCCACGCAAACCCGGACCAGATACAAGGTGGGGACGAAGATATAGTAGACTGATTTAAAAATAGAAAAAAGGGAAGAAAGAATGCTGTGCCGCCTTGAGAGCGTGAAAGAAGAAAGCCCAAGGACAGATGAGACGTAGACTCCGCTCTGACGCTGGTCGGGAAAATCGTACATACTCATGACATCTCCAGGACTGTCGCCGCTTTGCGGATAATCGCCGCCGTCTTGGATATGATCCTCTGCGCGTCGGTCCAATCCTCCGCGTCGACGGTGTCGCGAATGGCTGGAAAGAAGGCCTCATCGTATCCAGACCAGAGCTGCGGCCCAAAGACGACGTGCTTAAACTGTGTCCGATTGGGGACCTGTATGAGTGTCAGTCAGTATCACATTCTTGCATAGTGATGGTGGAAAATGACTTACGCCGCCACCCATTTCTAGGTCAAGTAATGCCGTCTCGAAGTAGGCCATCTTATCGTTGTACTCAAGCCGGGCCGTACCAATGTCGTTGTCCTCCCAGCCCCCGTTGGAGAGTACGACACGATCCCAGTCCATCTCCCACTTCTCAAATTCCTCCGCGTTATGCTTAACGAGTTTCACGGCATCCTTTAGCTCCTTAAACGATATGTCATTTTTGCCAATCTTGCCAGTCTTGCCAGATTTGGTAGATTTGCCGTCTCGCTTCCCCGTCTTGCTGGTGAACCAGTTCTCAAGATCGCTGACCCAGCCTTCGAGGCGATCGCCGTAGGACGGCATGTCAAATGGAAGGATGGATCGGTCCGCTAGATCGAGGATGAGCAGCCCGACAACCTGGGACATAAGGGTGTGGTATATAAACCCAGGGTCAATATGCTCCTCCACCAACTCGAACTTGTCGTAGCTCGAGTGATAAGGGTACCCGTTCCCCTCAAAGGAGAGGTCCAACGAGCTGGTACCCGCAATGTCCTGGAAGGCAACGTAGTCGCTGCCGGCACCGAGGCCCTCCAGCTCAGCCTTCCGACCCTCCCAAAGCTCGCGTAGCGTAGCGTTGCTGACCGGATCTGTAACCCGACCGAGGGCGTGGAGAAGTGTCTTCCTAAACATGGGAGACCCCGCGGCATGGAAGTTGTTGCCGGACACGGCTGCGTCGAGGTTGATGTAGGCGTATGCGTTCTCGCGCAGGGAGTCGAGGTTGTTCTCGACAAACTCGGTCGAACCAATGAGATTGTACTCCTCGGCGTCCCAGGACATAAACTCAATGGTTCTCAGCGGCCTCCAGCCTCGCTGAACCAGGTCGCCAAAGACGCGAGCCAATTCGATCATGATGGCGGTGCCAGAGTGCGGATCTGTGGCCCCGAATGCCCAAGCGTCGCGATGGTTTCCGATAATGATGGATTTGGACCTCTGCTCCATGCCGATAATCTTGCCGTACACATTCCAGATGGGTTGTTGGTCAACTTCATCCTGCTCATTCTTGAGGCGGACAATCGGCGATGACTCGTCGCCCGTGAACCACTCAACCTCGGGGACGCCGCCGGCCCACCCGTCAGGAACTTTCTTGCCGTGTCCCTTTAGGCTCTGCAACAGGGTTTGAGCGTCTCTCCAGGCAAGGGGGATGCTCGGAATGCCCACAAGACCAGGGCTGTCGGCTGGCTTCATCCGGGGTTGTCCCTCTTTGCTCTCCCAGCCGGGTGTCAGGACATCGCCTACCACCCAACTCATCAAACTGACGGAGCCTCTTTGGACACCGTCCTTTGGCATGTACAGCCCGTGGGGTGCTTCTTTTCCCTTTACGAAACCGTCATCGGCAGGATCGCTGTAGATGATGCACCCGGCAAAGCCAGACAGCTCGGCGGCCTTGACCTTGAGGGCGCGATCGCCCTGAGTACCGTAGTACCGTACCAGCGCGATAGCCCCCTCAGTCTTGATACCCTTATCCTTCAGCAGCTTAAAGTCCTCTCGTGACCCGTAGTTGGCATAAATCAGGGGCCCCTTTACATCGCCAGACTTGGAGTGACCGTGAAAGGCATATGTCTGGCGGCCCGCCGTTTCACCCCCAACTTCCTCCTCTTCGAGCTTGGCGGCCCAGACAATCTTTTCATGATCCTTGCTGTCCATGATCTGCACAGCGCGGCCGTCCTTGCGTGGGTAGTTGAGGTACACCTTGAACTCGTCTAATACTACCTCATCAAGCTTGGCCCGGCTAAACATGCTTTCAACATCCATGGCAGTCGCATAGTCACCCTCAGTACCGGCGATGTGGGCGTAGCTCGAAAAGTGCTGAACAGAAGCGCGTAATCTCATAGGATCAATGGACTGCTGCACATGAACGCGGAGGTCTTCAGGGTTGAAGCGGAGGCCTCCTCCTATCCGTTGTGACAAGCCGCTGAAGAGATCGCTGGCGAAGAGTACGTAGAGAAAGCCGAGAACAATGAAGATGGCAAAGGCGCGAACGGCCATGATGATGGCCGTGGTCCTGTCAATCTTGGGCCACGTGGTGCAGCGTCTCGTCCGGGTCGTCGCCTCGCCGGTGTTAGAAGCCGTGTCGGCCTCGTTATCGTCGGTAGAGCTGGCAGCGGGCGCGTCCGGTCGCGACGGTAGTTGGATCCTCAGTCGGGGTAACCTGGGTCTCCAGGACCACTTCCATTGAGGTAGAGATAGGAAGCCCATCCGCTTCCCCCAGCGAGAACTGCGGGAGTGATCGGGCTCCTCGATTTCCATCTCTTGAACCTCGCGGCGCACCTGGGCAGTCTCATTGTCAGAATCACTGTCGCTATCCCACAGACTGTCCTCATCGTCAGTCTCGACAGTCGGCGCCCGGTAGCCATCGGACCGGCGGGAGGAACCCGCGGCCCCGGCCGGGTTGCGGAGGAGGGACTGTGATTCTGTGCCGGGGGCATTTCGCTCATCCGTGGGGGATCTCGGGGTGGGTTCCCAGTCTTCGGGGTCGTAGCGGCTGCTGGTAGCCAGAGCCTCATCGTAGGTGGGAGGTATTGGGTCGTAGAAGGGCGTCTTCTCGGAAGGCATGTTGAAACCGGTGGAGGCGGTTCCTCGGAGGACCGAGGGGGAGCGCGCTCAAGTCTCCCGGATGGGCGGGGGAAGTTGGATTCGGAGTTGGAGGTGTATGCAACAGGGGAGAGGATTGGGAGGTGGCCATACAGGCCGGTGGCGTGGTGGTCGTGTTTTTGTGGTTGTGGATGGTCGTTGCGAGTAAGATGGGGGTGCAAGATCAAGGAGCGAGGTCAGAGAAGCAGCAAGAACGTGAAGACAAAAGGAGGGTCAGGAAGGAGAGACAGAAGGCCGATGCAGGAGTTGCATTATCCACGAAGCGATAAAAAAAAAAGGTGCAAAGATGCAAACCGAGGGAGAGAAACGATGCGACTGTGGGTTGCGATTGGGACGGGAACTGGGGATGGTTGCGAGGCGAAGCAGGCGAGTGTCCACGTAAGGGACTCGGTAGGGACGCCTGCCCGTCCTTTGGGCCAAGGGGTGCTAAAACTAAACCCACTGTAGTCTTAGTAAAGCTGGGCTGGCGATACATGCTCGTTAGGGAGGGCGCCCACCTGTCGCCCGGGCTGTTCCCCTGTTGGAGGTGCCCGGTTTAGTTAATCCGCCTGCCGCGCTTGGCAGCACGCGAGCGAGACTGGGCGGACAGTGGACATGGACTCGTATTGGAAATGTATCACAACTTGGCATTTCCCCGCAACTGAGGCAATTGGTGTTTGTGAATTTGCTTCGGCTGTCTTTTCGAGAGACACTGGCCATTGTTCCTACGTTGTACTTTACTTGCCGTTCGTCCACAGCACAGTACGCACGTAGTTAACAGAATGCGCCTTAATTATCTCCCGAGTTCCTCACTGTGCATATAGAGACGGATCCTCTTGGTCAGCGCGCCACACTTCACTTTACCCCACAAACGTCGCGATAAAAGGAGGCCGCCGCCCCCTTGTCCAACTTGGGTAGGGGTCAACGGTCAGGGGAATGGAAACGAGTCTTGCAAGTTCAAACTTTCACACTTACGTTCAGGTATTCCTGGGCCTGAGTGATTCTTGCAACAAAGAAATAAGATAGTAGATGATGGATCTCGTAACTTCCCTTGCACTACACCGTTTCGCATCCCCTTTCCCACACAAAGTACTAGTAAAATACTGCTTCCAACGCTGGATATGCCACTCAATTTTGTGAGCAAGTATACATATATACATCTACAGCTACCTGCAACGCACTGTCCTCTCCTCAGCTCAATTGCAGGCCAAACAATTATCTATCACCATATCACCCTTGCTCAACATGCGCTGTCCAGTGTCCGTGTACACCCACCCTTGCCATCAAGACATCTGAACTATCTCAGTTCGGGGACAGCACAACTCCCTCATATTGTCGGCTCCTGATGTTCTCTAAAGTCTGGTGGAAGTGTTTTCGGCTGCTCTCGACCGAAGCAGAGTCTTGCTGGTTACCAGCCAGGTTCGAATGAATGAGCTCAATAAGACCGTTGAGATACTTGATTGTCACCTGAATAACATGTTAGCGGTCGAACAACGGTCATCTGCGCATCAGATATACTTACTGATTCATTCTGCTGATCAAAGTAGTAGACGTATCGGTCGAGAATTTCCACAAAGAGCTCGATCGACGCTGCCGTTTCCATGCACGAGTCTGCCACGCGGAGGGCTCGTTGTAGGCACTCTAGCACCCGCTTACCATCACGGTAAAGCTGCATCATGTTAGCCTCAATGTCTCTAGATTGTCATATCTCACATACCTCGGTTTCTTCCGACTCTCCGTTGGAAGTACTGGGAGTTGCCCACCAAAGATGGCTGGCTAGATAAACGGCCCGACACTGATCTGGCTTGCGTAGGAGCTTGCTTCCGTGCTGCGCGCACTTGGTGATCAGAGTATCGTAGTTCTCTTTACCAAAGTTTCGGGTCTGGTGGAGGGCGGTTGCAATCACGCAAACCGCCTGGAATTGCGCTTTCGAGTCGGATACAGCCTCCTCATAGACGGTAAAGGCCTGCGCAAAGAATTCGTACGCTACCTCCTCAAAGCCAGTCATGTCAGCCGTCTGGCCTGCAGAACAAAACAGTCGTAGTGCCATCTCTGCCGCACCCGCCGCGTTGACCCTCGTGTACAGGGTGCTCAGTGCTGAGTGCATAAACTTGAACAGCGCATTACTCTGCGTCTCCCAGTTGTCATCGTAGTGTTCCCTGTGCTTGAATTTCTTGGCCAGCTTCATGCATGCCGTCATCAGAGGCGGCGTGGTCGTGCGAATGCGTTCATTGCCTTCCGAGTAGGCTTTCCGTGTCATCTGGAGCAACTTGAACTGGGTATCGTTATCCTCGGCTTGTAACAGGTGCACGATCCGTGCAAGCCATCCTTGCTCCTCCATCGTTTCGTCCGTCTCCACAGCCCGCCTTTGAGCAACGCCGGGATATCCTTGAGGGGTTTGAGTTCCCTCCTTGATGAGAACCTTCAGTACCTCGAGCACATTCTCGAGCTGATTCGTTGTCGAGATCTTGATTTGATCCTTGAGAAGGGCTCGGGTGACTGCGCCTGCCACAGCCCGACGAGTGGGATACGATTGCGATTGAACTAGGGGGACGTAGGTTGGGAGAGAAAGCGCGGTGAAGATCGAGACATATCGATTGAGAGGGGCTTGTAGTAGTGCTAGCAAGCTTTGCTGGGCGGGAGGGGAGTGGAGGTCCGCATTGTTGATGTTCTCCCGAACCTTGATTGTCGTGTAAGCCAAGATTTGGTCCACGTAGTCAAGCCTATCGGGGTAGATGTTGAGGGCGAGGTTGCACAGCGAAACCAGAAGCGCCACGACATCCGGCACAGGAAGGTGTTGTGCCTCAACCAAATTCTTGACCTGCGCAAAGAACACTTCGTAGAGCTGAACGCTGTCCGTTATAGAGTCCTGGCCACCGTTGACAGCTGTTGTCTCTGTCTCTGCAATTGACGGCGCAGCCTCTCCTGCCACCGTGCTGGCGTCATCGGTAACACTTTCAGGTCCAGACTCAATCTCGCCCTCACCATCGGCTTCTCCCTCGACCTTATCCTCAGCCTTGTCTTTAGGCTTAGTCTTGTCCTCGCTGTCGGCATCGGACTCAGATTGCTCGCCATTCGCATCGGCCTCGGCATCAACGGATTTGTCCGTTATGGCGTCGCTTGGTTTCGGCGCCGAGGGCGCAGGTTCCGCGGGCGTTTCCTTTTGCAACTTGACTTTTTCTAGCAATTGTGCCAACGCCTCGGCTTCAACCTTGGCCTTGTCACCGTCCTTGTCGTTGGGGCCGTCTCGTTCAGCATATTCGGACAATCGGTCCATCAATCCAATGACGATGGACTTGACATTGACGTGAGGGTTAAGCCTGGAAACAGCACCTAGGAACTGGTCTAAGGTGTGGAGGTGAAATTCGTCGGGAAAGACCTGGGTAATGACCTCCAGAAGGTACTCCTGGGCGAGGACATCTCGGCATTGCACCACCTGCTCCAAGAGCGGCGCTAGAATGCCAGACTTGTAGGTCTCAAGATCAACTAGTTGGCTTAAGCGCACAATGTTGCTTCCCACGAGCAGCTGCAGCTCTTTTCGTTCCCGAACCCGCTGCTCCCTCTCCCTCGAGTGACCCTGGTGTTGTAATCGCACCCAGAGCTTATTCATCTCGACAAAGTTGGTGAGGACAAAGTTGATTGAGTCGCTGAGGTTGCCTTCAGGACCGTCGCCGTCGCCGGTCGGCAGGTAGTCTCTAGCTTGGCCGGACAGGTAGTATCGGAGGAAGAGGCCGCGGATGGGGTGTTGAACACCTCGGCTCATGTCCATCATGTCTTTCATGAGCTCCTTGACCGGGGCATCCGCAACGGACATGTAGGCCGTGCCCACAGTGATCATGAGGTACAGTCGCGGGATAATGTTGCCAGCATACTGGACCAATTCGTAGAGGTCGGCGAGGTGGTTGACAGGGTGGTTCTCACGAAGGTGAACGGAAAGGTAGCGCAGTGCATCAAAGACGGCCATGTAGAGCTCGTAGTACTGTTTCGGACCGAGACTGCTTGTGCGAAGCTCCGAGACGAGGGTCGAGCTGTATGGTTCAAGGGGTTATGATGTCAGCCTGGGTGGCTGGTGGACGCTGGGAAGAGATAGGGGAGGGTTCGTAGTCGACTTACCAGCATTTAAGGGCGTCCATGAGTTTTCCTGGCGTGTCGAGACATTTGCGCATGAGCGAGGTCTGCTGCCGGACCGCGACCAAGGCATCCTCAAGGAGGCGGGCCTGGTCTTCTGGAGGAGCTGGTGTGGCCATCTTGTCGAGCTATGGGCGATTGTAGCGAGTAGCGGGGTAGCTTGGGACAGGTTCGGAAGAGCCAGGCTCCTATCGAGAAGTCGACATGCGACGATTTTGAATCGGCGATGGCGGTGATGGTGGCGGCGGAATCGCGTTGTAGCTGCGGAGGAACCGGGTGCTGTCGTTCGAAAGAGATGCGCGCAGGCGAGGCGCAGGGTGACGATACGTAGTGCGTAGGTAATGGGGGAGGCTGAGAGATAATGGGTCTGCCTAGCTCAGCTGCGGAGAGCGCTGTACGTAAGGTAGCAGCGCTTGGCAGTAGCACAATGAAGTACCTACGGGGCCCGTTTTAGGCGGCAGGAACTGTTCGCTCTGGCCACCTTCTAGCGACCTTTCAGCGCACTAGAGGTAACGGGTGATGTAACATCACGTGAGTTACAGCTTTCCATGCCTGCCTAAGTAGACTACCTAGCTAGGCAGGTACGTAATTAGGGAAGTAAGAAAGTGCGAACCAGGACGAACACCTCTGAGCCTGAGGTGCGGTGATTCGAGCGAAGGGAACAGGAGATCTTGAGTGAGGAGCTTTCAATTTCTAACACTGCGTATCATAGGGAAGACACACGTAGATACGCGACGATTCTGGGCTTTGCTTCCAATTGCTTCTTCTTTTTCTTCTTCTTAATCTTAATCGTTATTCATTCTTTCATTCAAGAACTATCGTCAAAAACGCTATGCGACCGATGACACCTAACGCTCCAACCCAAGACAAAAGACCAACTCGCAAAACCGCAAAACAGCAAAGCAGTATTCTCACCGCTTAACTCGTTACACACCCTCCTCGACAATTTTTTCGTCCAAACGTCCCGATACCACAATACGTCCCTGTTCCTACCCGCGCAGGAATCCCCAGATCGTCTCGAAGGAAATCCACTAACGACGTCTCAATCGATGCCGAAAATGCGGCCAGAACCAACATCATGTTCGACTCCGGATCTGGCATGCAGTGTATGTCAGCCACAATCTCGACCTCCTCAACCGTCTTCACTGAAGCCAATTCTCGTGCCCACTCCAGGCTCTCATGGCGTGTTGAATACAAAAGCCGAAAGTCTGAAACTGTTAGGCTTTGCGGCCCGTCCCAGGGTCGTCGCGGTCGGCCGCCCTCAACGACAAGTGTCAATTTATCCAACCCTGACGAGTTCCTCAGGAAACGACAGATGGAAGTCCAATCAAGCGAATCCGGCTCGACGGTGTTGGTTGGACTACGCTTATACAAACTCATATCTCTGACCAAGTCTCGGGTTTGTGGCGTCTTGTCATCAAGGAATGGCACCACTGCTTGAATATCCTCGCCAAAATGGAACGAGTGTCTTCCATACAAGTACTGTGATGTCTCTTCCCTAATCTTTCTGTTGGCTTGCATAATCGCAGTATGCATCGTTCGTTCGCTGTCGCTGTCGGCGCAGTATGTGGTTTCATATGACATCTTCGCAAAGGACCGTTCCATGATGTGGTAGCGGCTCCGCAGACTGCTGGGATCGTTTGTCTGGTGCTCCCATCTCGACTTGTTCCGAATGGCAATTATTTTGTTGCCGCCGTTGTGAAGCAGGTATTCATATATCAGCATGCGGATCTCTGCCGGGATCCGCAGGAAGAAGGGTTGTTCCTCAGCCATGGCAATGTTCAGTCGTCACAGCAGCAGCAGCGTTGTTGGGAACTTAAGACTTTCTCGGGGACCCTGGGGGGGACACTATTTGCTCGCTCGGGTCGAAAAGGTAATCCTCTTTTGAGGCCGGGTTGTGACAACGTGACGGCTCGGAGTTGTCTGTGACTTCGTTGTCAATGTGTGTAGGACAAGTGATCTCACGTCAGAGGCAAGCAGATTGGACACAACAAAGAGTCGAGGAGGTGTCATGGCACCAACAAAGCCACTCGTGGCGACGAAACGATGACCCTTTATAGTTACGGGACATTCAGGGAGACGCAAGTTGGCTAAACGCGGTATCGGGTTGAGCCATCAAGGTCCCTGGACCTTGAAGACCAGCCCAAGCTTCGGCTTGTCGAACCGAGGACAACCTAATCGCCAAGTCGAAATGCCGCCCAAGGTATTTTAACGGCCGGTGATAGGTGTTGCCCCTCCTTCCAGGTCCTCTCTCTCAACAAACCGACATGTGCGCAATCAGCCGTTTCGATTAGGTGTAGGAGGGTGATCCACACGGCACCCAAAGCACCGACCAGGCGCCCCCGACCTTCGGCCTCCATGGGTCACCATGTTTGTCGCTGACTCGCCGGGCTTCACCGCTGACCCACGGTTGCGAAGTTGCGATTATTGCTTCTGGGCATATTATAGAAGGATCTATTGCTTTGATCCGATATGCGCCCCAGTCTTACGACGAATGGGGCCGACTCTAGAGTTGATGTCCCGCTGTCTCTGTTACCCTGTGACGAAGCTCCTCCAAAGGAATGTACAGGCTTGGTTGAATCTTGTGCTTCCTTCAACCAACCCCCACGACCCGGGCAAGCCTCGCAGTTGAGAGTGAAGAGATGATGGCATTTACACCTTCCTTTCTTTCTAGCTCCGTGTTGAGGGGCTAACTCGCAATTATGCGAGAAGTGTCTTCCCTATGGGTACGCTAAAGTTGGTAGCAAGCTTTCATCGAAATGACCAAGCACGCATACTGGACCATTCGCAGTAGGGGCGCTTCTAGATTTTGAGTTTCGATCGCCCACCTCACCTGAACCAACTAGCCCGGGATATTCTTATTAAGTTGCATCCTTACCTAGTCACAGTCACAGTGAAGGAAGATCCCGGGGGCTTGCCGTGGCCTTTCGGCTCGGCACTTCCTGACCTGCCAATTGTCGTAATCGACGAACAAATCGACAAGGCAGCTTTTGTCTGTCCATCCACGGAGTTCAATACGGACAATGGCTCATTAGAATGCCGAGGACGCCTTGGCATTTGGTAACCTTTATTGCGAGAAAGACGCCGCCTGTACGAGGTGCGCCGTGCTTCTCCTAGATAGACTGCCCGAGATATCTGCGAGTTGCCCGTCACAAACGGTAACAACATCTTTTACTTAGGGCCCCCGATGCCGAAATCAGGGTCTTATCGGAAGCGGGCGTCCATTTATTCTTTGGGCTTGGAAAAACGCCGCCATCGTACATTAGCGCCTTTCAACAGCCCTTCTGTGAGGTATGGAAGCAGAATCGTTGACCGACCAGGTTTGGTATCAACACCAGCCCCGGGATGAGTGGGGAATGAATCGACTCTCCGTCTCGTTGCATCTTGCCGGTTCTTCACGCGCTTCTTCATCCTCAGGGGTTAATACAGAGGAGACCACTGAGGCCATCGTCTTGCCCAGTCGCGTAGTCACAAGCCTATCCAGCGAATTTTGCGTGTGACTCTGCGTGCGACGCATGGGGTGATTCCAAAAATGGAGATGCAAAAAGAATCCTCACCTTCCAGTCGAGCAAGTCGCTTTTGTCCATGCGCGTCGGTAGGTAGCCGAATAGCTATGTACGTCACTCAAGGTGTAGGGATCCCCTTCCTACTCCGTAGTGTAAGTGGGGGTTCTAGTTGACCTTCGCGCCATGTTCCGAGACTCGGCTGAAGTTGGAATGCACTCCTAGATCTCTCCAGAATGGCCCCCTCAGATCCGGGCCGATGCCTTCCCCGTGAATCTTGAGAGGCTATCCAGATACTAACAAATCTAGGGATACAATAGGTCTCGTACCAATCTTTTTTCAAGATTTCGGCCATGCTTTCGACGTTTGCTCATGACCCATCCCTAAACATGGGAAACGCAGGGAGGGTCGGTCATCCCTACTAGCGTGGCCGCGTGCTTGGTTGCATGCGATGAGGATACTGACCTGACCATGACTCCTTGAGCCGCTTCGCTGACCGACTACTTACAGCCTACTCTGTCGGACTCCATAGGGGCTACAGGTTACAGGCGATAAGGCGTCGGGAAGGGTCTTCGCTGTGAGACTCGATCCCGAAAGAATGCCGGGCCCGTTCTATATTCGCGACGCTGGTGCATCGCCCCACGATGCTCAGTTCATCATCGACGCATTCGACTCGGCAATCCCTCACCTCACCGCCGCAGGGAGTTCTGCCCAATGGGGAACCGAGCCGTTCTCGAAGAACCCAAGTTTCCGTCAATCGATTCGAGATGCCGTTGCTCAGTCGGAGAAGTTCCGAGACACGGGCCAAGGTGAGCGGGTAAGGACCTTCATTGCGGAGGTCGAGCATGACGCTACCGGGACCCTGGACCATGAGCTCGCGCGGCGAGTGGATGCGCAAGGGACGACGTATGTTTCGGTTGGAGCCGTCAAGCTTCGAGATGACCACTTTGCAAGACATCTCCTGTCCCCCGAAAACCTGAAGCCCCACGTCGCCGCTGCAACAGAGGCCGGCAGTTTCGTCTTCTTGGACGTCCTCGTCGCGGATCATCGAGTCGACGAGAGACGCAAGGGAGCAGGCGTGGCACTGGTAGACATGGTCAAGCAGTACGCCATGGAACGTGAGAAGAAGGCCATTTGGGTTGACTGCTGGGCGGGAGGGACTGGAAGGTTGATCCAGTAAGTTGCAACACATGATGCCAGGATTCCATCCAAATGTCTTCCTCTTCTGACCGCAACCGTGGGCAGATATTATGAAGACATGGGGTTCATGCCTGTCGATGACTTCGAGGTTCCTTTAAAGAATGGAACTATGTGGCTGGGCAAGGTCTTTCGGATGGACCTTGTATGATTTGATTGGCGGCCTGCCTATCGCCGCTTGAACAACCTTGTATATCAATTACACGCAACTTACACAAGCTGCTTGGGGGGTCATTCTCGAGCCCAGCGCTTCACCACAAAAGTACATGGTGAGTACCTCAGGATACCTCTCGAGAAGCATTATGACCCTATCTTCATGTCTCTGGAGGCGCGGTGTCGACGAAGGAACCGAAGTTTGGGTCTCGCCCGCCCTCAACCCCAGCCTCCAGCACCAGCTTCCTCAGCGCCTGCTGCTCCTCATCGGTCAGCGTCAATGCTGACGCATCCACGTTCTCCTCCAGATACTTGATCTTCTTGGTCCCGGGAATCACAAAGATGTTTTTGTTCTGTGCCGTCAGCCAAGCCAGTACCAGCTGGCTGGACGTACACCCCTTACGCTTGGCCAACTCGTTGCACTTCTCCACGACGACGAGGTTCTTCTTGAAGTTGTCGCCCTGGAAGCGCACCATGTTGCGTCGGGCGTCGCTTTCGTCGAAGTCGTCGACGGATCGGTACCGGCCTGTCAGGATGCCGCGGCCGAGCGGTGCGTACGCGAAGACGGAGACGTCCAGCTCGACGCAGGTGTCAAGTAGGTTGGTACCCGACGGGCCTTCGATGTCCAGCGTCCAGGGGTTGTACTCTACCTGTACGGCGGAGATAGGATGAACGGCGTTGGCCCGACGGAGCGTGTCGGACGAGACCTCCGAGAGACCTAGGTACTTGACCTTGCCCTCCCTATCGCGTTGTTCAGTAACCCATCCCGGACAGCACATTCGCAACGAAGGGAACACCTACTCAACCAGCTGCTTCATCACACCCACCGTCTTCTCAATAGGAACCTTTTCGTTGGCGCGGTGCATGTAGTACAAATCGACGTGGTCGATGCTCAACCGCTTTAGACTGCGCTCAATACTCGCACGACAATGCTCTGGCGACGAGTCCACCACGATCCCCGCCCCCTGGACCTGGAGGCCGAACTTGGTAGCAAGGAAAATGTCGCCGCGGCGCTCGGGATGCAGCCGGAGCCACTTGCCCACGACGTCCTCCGAGTCGCCGTATATGTCCGCGGTGTCCCAGTTCGTACACCCAAGTTCCCAGGCGCGGTCGAGGAGCTTGAGGCGCTCTTCGTCAGAGCTAGACGGGATCGTTAGCATGCGTATACTTGGGTGGGGAAGGACAGGGGAGAAACGGACTCTGTTGTGCCGTAGCCGACACTCATGCCCATGAGGCCGAAGCCGATGGCCGGGATCTCTGGGCCATTCTTCCCGAGCTGGCGGAGAGGGAGTTGAGCCGGAGGGGCCATGTTCCAGAAAGGTAGTCTAGTGCGTTGATGCTTGAAGTTCTTATAGGCGTGAAGTGCAAGTGAGAACCTTGAAGCTGTGATGTCTCTCCTCTCCTGGAACGCTTCCCCCGCCCTCTTTATACCGACGTAGTCCATCGCAATCGTCGTCTAATGATTACGCCGAGTCAATCTCCCACTGGTAAGCATCTACATCATCTAGCCTATCGCCGATCCCCACCCCGCACCCGGACCGCCCTGGATCCACCACTCCGGCCGCCTAAGCCCGCTGTCTCCGGCATCGTGCATGAGGTGACTAAGCCGTCTTGCTGCAATAAGCTGCACATGAGTGAGTTACCAAGGCTGCGAACCAGGTCAGGGGTCGGAGTTCAGAGTTACTTACGATCCCTAGGAATCTTTTCGTCTCGGGAATATTTGAAAATAGGTTAGCATTGGGAACGAAAATGCGGACATGGGGTGTAAAGTCCGATTGTTGGCGTTCGGCATTGACGGTGCTAAGACCTTGGAGTGTGAAAGTGCCCATTTATTGTAAGCATCATGTAAGTGCCTCGCGTCACCTCATCGAGCAATGGTCTGGTAAAAGAAGAGCCCGCTCATGTTTCATTCCTCGAGGTATCTTGCACACGATGAATCCCAAACGCTGTCCTAGTCAAATCCTCTATTTCGTCTTCCGCCGAGCCTTGAACGTCTTAAGCGGATCCCGATTCCTGGCACCCGCCTTGAATCCCTTCCGCCCTTTGTGTCCTTTCACCTTGCGGTCCTTTCTCAACGCCACGAAGCCCACGTCTGCTGACAGCGATTGCTTGCCATCCTTAGGCAACAGGTACTCAGGGATGTGCTTAAGATGGGCCTGCTGTCTCGCTGTCCTTAGCTCTCCGTCGTGTCTGAGATGACTCAGCTCGGTAGGGTTCTCCTCAAAGTATCTAAACATCGTAAGTCAGTATAAGAAACAAAACAGTATTCGTTACAGGTAAACTTACCGCTTGAGCTTGTCGCTCTTGAGCAGTTCTTGCCTAAGTTCCCTTGTTCGGGCCTCTCGAATGGACACCTTGGTGACTGCACGTAGTGCATCGTTCATTCGATAGCGGAAGGGATCGACCTGCGTCATGTTGAAGTTGTAAGGCTTCACCTCTTTACCCCGCTTGGCTTGCTGCCTCATAATCTTAGCCATCACTTTCTCGTCCTTCTCTGCCGTAATGGTCGTCGTGGGCATGTGCTTTCGGTAGAGCTCCTTGGGGACAACAAAGGACAGAGCCATGCCAGTCTGGCCCGCTCGAGCAGTTCTTCCTATCCGATGTGTGTAGGATGAGGCGGAGGTGGGAAGATCAAAGTTGATGACTGCTGACACTTTCTTGAAATCGACGCCTATTACATCCAGTATTAGCAATTGAATCCTTAGGAATAATTCTAATGATAGCATGTAGGTGCATGCTCCCAAGTGTTCGGCGGACTGAAGTGCAGAAGGGTCGTTCATACCTCGCGATACACCGTACTCCTTGTCGGCCTTGGATGCCTTCGTCTTCTTCTTTGGGCGCTCGGCCTCCTTCTCGCCAGCATCACCTTCACCTTCTTGCTCCTTCGCGGAGTCTTCTTTGGTCTCATCCGCCTTCACGTCCTCCTCAACGACCTCTTCCTCATCCCCTAGCATCCCGTTCTTCTCATCCGCAGCGATGATGATGTCGTACACATTCCGGTTGAACTCCTCAACAACATGCACTCGCGAGTTGAGAGGCAACTCTGAGTTCAGGATACAGCTTCTGATGCCGAATTGTTCGAAAAATAGTTTCAGTCGGTAGCATCGGTCGATATCGCTGACGAAGATGATGCACTTGCCCTTGATTAACTTGAGCTTGAAGATGACGTAGGCTAGAAGGAATTTCTCGTCCTCGCCACACCTGTAGAGTTTGTTAGTAAATGTGATGAATCGAAGGGTAAGGGGACTTTATGGCACGTACTTGGCGACGAACTGGGTAATGCCTTCGCCCTCAGCCTCCTTCTCCTTGAGGTCTAGTAGAGTTGGGTCCCGACGGAAAATGCCCTTTAGTGTGTTGACCTCATCTGTCAATGTTGCGCTCATCATCATGATCTGGACACCCTTGGGGATTGACCGCGAGAGGTTCTCAAGATCCTCATTGTAGCCGTACGACAGGACCAGGTCAGCCTCGTCCAGAACCAAATGCGTCAGCTTTTCAAGAGAGAGGGCAGACGAGTTGATGTTGTGCCACGCCGTGGAGGGAGTCGCAATGACGATATCGGGGGAGTTGGAGAGGAGGGCTCGCTGGACAGCGCTGGAGACCTTGTCGGTCAACTTTGCGGTTCGGATATCCTTTGCGCAGAAAGAGGAGAATTGTTCGATGGCCTTGAATACCTGGTCGGCAAGCTCGCGAGTAGGGACGAGGATGAGGGCAGCTGTGAAAGCGGAAGAGTCGGTCTAGTGTCTTAAGTTAGCAAGTTGAAACAGAAAACTCGAGCTAGAGACGGCAACATGGACTCACGGTCTTGCGCTTGAGAATGCTCGACAGCAGAGGGAGGACGTAGGCGGCCGTCTTGCCGGAGCCACAGTCGGCCTTGGCGAGAACATCCTGGCCGTTGAGAGCGAGAGGAATGGCCTTGCGCTGGACGAGAGTGGGCTTTGCGAACTTCTGCTGGGCAATAGCCTGAAGCAATCGAGGATCGAGGCCGAGTTCGACGAAGGAAGTCTCTTCCTCGGGTTTGGCTAATTTCGTGGACTTGTCGGACTTGACGATCTCGGTCGACTTTGGAGGCTCGTCGCCCTGATCGCGCTTTCGTTTTTCGGCCACCATTTTGAGAATTTGGGGCGATGAAGACGTAAGAGTTGGATTTGGCTGGCCGTGAAGTTGACGATTTCTTTGCGGCCATCGCAGACAGACAGCCTCAGTTGCGCTTGCCTCCAAATTTCCAAGCCGACTGAGGGGCAGCTTTCCCCCGGAACATCCTCTAATTGGTTGATACCATTACCGCTAACCAAACCCAGACTAGCGAATACTTCATCGGATAAACCAGCACAAAATTTCATTGCACTTTTTTTCCTTATCGCCTTATCGCCGTTCGTCTCCACTAAAAAGAAATCCCAAGTTCAAGCTCCACCAAGCAACACCGCAACAGTGCGAACGTAGGTACGGATAACGAAATCGAATCTCAGGATTTCTAAACAAGGATTAGATTCAATCCTGAATTTTCGAGGTCGCTAGGCAGCTACTCAGTATGGGTAACATATGCAACCACATTTTGAGTCGCCCAAGATGTATAACACAGAGGTAAGAACAAGACTCACCGAGTTTGTATAACCCCGAGGCAGACTCATGTTGGCCTTTGCCGGTGCAGGTCAGCGAGCACAGCTCCTTAAAGTCACTGCTCGCGCGATTCACTTGCGCCAATGCTGAGTGCAGACAGGGATGGCATGGCCGCCAGTTCACGAGACTGAACCTCTTTCAGTGTCTGCAGTATTTTGATGCCATTCTAGGTAAGACTAAGATTGTAAAGAGGCTTCTTGCGACTGAAGTTTGCGGCTTTCATCTCATCGGACTTATCGTCGGACTGAACAAATAGATCGTAGCTTGTACCCCATCCATCACAACTTTCTCATTCATAACTTCGAGCGTTTTATCTCTTCATGATACTTCGAACTATTGCCTTCCAGGACTTGAAGCTGTTGTGTTGATTGCCCCTATTGGAAAATGTGCCGTTACACAACACATTGATATGTCAAAGAGCTCCCAGTTTCCTTTGGGCGGAAATAGAGCTATTTGACCTGGCAAGTCAGTTGAATCGATAGGGTAATAGAAGCCTGAGATACTCGGATACCATTGCCTTACGATCATGATCCAAAGGTGTATCGGCTCTGTTAGCAGACACTTGAAATCCCTTCATCTCGCAATGAATGCCATAAATCCCGTGTCGCTGCAAGGCCCCCTAGTACTGGAATACCTCAACAGCTCAACTAGTTCAAATGGATATGAATGGGACTAAATAAATTATACATCACTATTTATTCAATTAGAATTGGCAGTTATCAAGAAAGGCGCGAACACGTGTGAACTTGGTCGGTCTGTTCAACTTTATGCCTTGAACTTTCTGGGTGGAATGTCACAATCCAGATGGCACTGCAAGTTTTGATCATAAATATTTTGTGATTCATTCATTTCGCTAATTCATATGTATCCCATCCTGGCCTTTTGATTCCGTGGCCTTAATTGCAACCCATGCTTTCTTTACACGTTCATCTAATAAAACCGTCTACCACTTGATGACCCGGTTGGGGAAGAACTCGTCAATGAGCTCCATGTAATAGGGCTTGAGCTTGACGGCATCGGGGACGCCGTCGCTCTTGCTGTACAGATCGTAGGGGTTGAAAGCCTGGACGGCCTTCATCATCTCCCAGTCCTTGTCGCACATGAGGTGGCGGTAGGCGCCCTCGCGGTGCCAGGGGTAGAAGGAGTGGTAGCGGATCATGGCTAGGGCCTCATCGGGGAGGGTGGACTGTGACTTGACGACGTGGTACAGGTACTCGTCGTGGCCCCAGCTGAGCATGACGTTGTCGAGGCCGCAGTTGGGGGAGTAGATGCCGTACTTGGTGTTGTAGTCGGGGTTCTTGGCGTCGGGGTTGCCCTCGAGGAAGGTGTCGGGGTAGATGATGCGCTCGTCGAAGGCGCAGCCGACGGCGAAGGTGTCGCCGACGACGTCCCACTGGCCCTGGGTGCCGAGCTCGGGGAAGAAGACCATGAGCTTGCCCAGGTCGTGGATGAGGCCGGTCAGCTGCATCCAGCGGGGCTTGCCGTCGCGGCGGATGGCCTCGGCGGACTGGAGAAGGTGCTGGATCTGGGATAGAGAGGTGTCGGGGTCAGACTCGTCGATGAGCGTGTTGAGCTTCTCCATGGCCTCCCAGATGGTCATCTCGGGGCGGGGGCGGGACGCGCTGTAGAAGCGGTTGCGGGCGGCAAGGTTGTAGGTGACGGTCTGCTTGTGGTGCTGCTCGCGGTAGAAGTTCTTGACGCGGTCGTTGGCATCTTCGTAGTTGCGGAAGACGGCCTTGTCCTTCTCCGAGTCGAACTGGGACTTGGAGTCGTACTTGGCAGCATTGACCTCGTCGATCTTGTCGGACATGGCCTCGAGCTCAGCTCCGGTCTTCTCAGTGACCTCGATGATGGCGGCGGGAGCCATTGTGATGTGTGTAAGTCGGAGACTTTGTTGTGAAGATGATAGAAGGGGGTTTTGGGTGAAGCGGTATAAGTTGGGAGTTGTAGAGAGCAAGCTTTGGATTGCTTGTTCTTGAGAGTGATGATGAGTTTGAGAGAGAAAAGATCTGCTGTTGTCGTCTGGAAGAGCTCCTTATGTATTCGAAGTCGGCTCGAGCCCAGTTTTCAGAACACTCGCACGCTTTGAACAATCCACACATTCATGTGAACTCTCCATCTTGTCCCCGCACGATCGGAGCCGAGTTGTGGCCAATCTACGTGCTGCTAACGACGGTTACTCATGGTTTCTCACGAGAATTGGCCTGGACGTGTTGATGGTGCCCTCCAAGACTCCCTGAGGCGAAGATCTGGGGGAGTGGATGGCCCACAACTCGGGAAGAATTTCTCTCTCGAGCTGGCCAGAACTGGTTAGGGCCGCCGGGGAGGCCACGAGGAAGACGTCTAGCGCTGCACGAGGGCTTGAGGCATCGCGGGTTCTAACCCAAGACTTCTAGCGCCGCCGAGAGTCTCTGTTTTGGGATACGGCTCCACCAGACTAGAATAGCAGCACGGTTCATTCTGTGGAGTTTGTATGGAGATCGCGGGGCCGGCAGATGCATGGTGATGTGCCCTGATGCGGCGCTCCCGCAAGTTTCTGCACCCAGCAAAAGCCCACGTTGGATTGGATCGACCTCGATTCGCCGGGCCCTGACTTCTACGTCACGCGGGGGTTAATCAAGGAGAAACAGGACGCTCGTCAAGGGTCTTCCGGGCCGGACTTGGCGACCGTCTTCCCCAGCTCATCCTTGGTGTAAGACCCTTTTTGGGGCACCCTTCGGCGAACTCGGGGGTTCTTACTCGACAAGTCAGGTACCGGACACGACAAAATGTCCAAATATCTACTAGCTACGACTGCACAAAGCAAAGTCCATCAGCCGCCTCGGTCAGGCCCGCTATAGTCTAACCGGCCGGCGGCGCTAATACACGAGGTTGGGGCGGATGCATGACGTGGGGAAGTTTTGGAACCTTCGGTTGCCTCATCTGCTTTGGCTCATCGACTCCATCTCACCAGATTCTGCTTGACAGCTTGGCAATTACCTCGCGGATATTGGCGAACAGTCGAGGCATTGTTACTGGGCCTTCATCCCTGTTCTGCGACTCTGAGCCTGTTATCTTTCTGTCTTGTGCTTTGTCCGGTGACATCAGCCGGGATATCAATCTGCTAGGGTCTAGACAAGAACAGTATTTGTATCCTCAGTACAAAACAGTTGAGATTCTTCCGGCCGCTCCCAGCGCGGGTGTTTTCCGAGAACAGTGTTCTTGCAAGTCACCAGAGTCGACTCCTAGCCAAAGAACACTCTGTCACCGCGGGGACAACAGAGACGAACATTCACAATAATTATCTATCAATTTGTTCGTTTAGTAGCGTCAATGCTCACGGACACAGGGACCACCAAAAAAAGCAAAAGGACGCATTCTGGGCCCCGGCAGGCTGCCTGCAACGTGGGCCTCGCTTACTACCTGGGAGAGAGCGTCCCCATCATTGATCCATCTTGAATCTCCGCGTGATAGTCCACGGATGGATCACATATGGATCACGACCGCAAAACCAACCACCCCCACGGTTTAGCACATCTCTGCATCATAATGGGAACAAGACAGCCAACAGGGCCGAGGCCGGGGACTCTGACAACTGCCGAGAGAAGGGTCCGTGAGATGCCTGTTTTCTTCAGCCAGCAGGTAACAGAACGGCCGTTGGCGATACATAGTGGTCCACCGTGCCATGATCCAGGTCAACCTTCGCCCGTCACAACCATCTTTGGAAGTGAAAAAAGAAACACCTGCATGTCAGGGATGGTGCCTCGCGTCTCTAGTGCCAGGAGAAACTTTCCAAGCATGGCTCAACGTCAGCCTTCAGGTCCGCGGGGCAAGTCTGTCCGGCTGGAGATCGTCGGGATGTCTCGCGCTAGAGGGCTAATCCTGCTTTGGTTGGCTTAGAAATCTCGATTGCATCCATCACCCAGATCCAGAAATACCGCCCGGCCAGAGGTGTCATGATACATCATAAATCGCCTGGTGCCCGAATCAAGAAGGTATGCAACCACAACGGAGAAAATGCGGAAACCGTAGACGAGCCAAAAGGAACAAAAGAAAACCCCGGTATTGAGGAAACCGATCACAGAAGAGAAGAATGGTCCCCGTATCGGCGAACTGTGTCAGTGAAGATGTGCAATGCAATGCTGTCCGCCTCTGAATCAATCCTTCAGCGTCGGACAACAAACCGATCATGGATTGCATCTCAATGATAAGAGCATGGCTTGCAGATGAAGACATGATCAATCCCGAGAATGATGCAATACTCGACGAATAAAAGAGGGATACATGAGTGGGAGGTCAGAGCGATGATGCAACATGAGCGTAGACTTGACGGCTATGCCCTGCAATACGGTCCCTTCAGCAGAGTAATAGATCGCCTGCGTGTGTTGTCTTCCCCATGAACAGCGCAACCCATACAAACACGCACTCCACAATAATAGAGATAAGAATTCTACTCATATTTCACATTTTAATTTTCCACACGACCCATCCATAAGTGGCAGCAAGTACGCGCCAATAGTCGTCGAAATAAAGGCTGCAGTCAGGATGCAACGAGGCATTGCCTGGAGCCAGCGTCTCCGTGCATATGCAGGATTGGACCGCAGGTAATTACTGTACAGTACGCAGAGCCATCCGCCTAAAATCCGATCGCCCAGGTCTGGGATTATTCAGATATGTCAAATGATGCAGATGTAACGAGAGGCCTAGGAGAGGCAAGACAGGTCAGCAGGGGTGTCCCAACCGCCGCCACAAGCGAGGCATGTTGCGTATTCCTACTCCACTCGTACGCTTCGATACTCGTCATCAGCACCGCGAAGGAGGTATTTTCGGCGGAGCTACCAGCTTAGAGCTAACAGCAACATGTTCTCGATGTGAGTTTTCGAGGTAACAGATGTTCATTGGTACACAGGTGTAGAGTTGCTGACGCGTCTTAAAAATGGACAGCATTCACAACGACAAAGGACGTAGTTCGGAGGGAATGCCGAACAGTTCAAAGTGACACCAATCCAGGAATAAAACTCAGTATCCATGTGCTGTCGATCCGCGGCTCTCAAATAACCGCCAATACCCCTCTACGTGACCAAAAATTGATGAAGACACTACGTACGTACTATACGAATGTAGATACATAGAACCGAGGGAGGAAGCGGAGAGTGGTCACGTTTGGAGCTTTGTTCAGATTTCATCTGGATGGGAGAGGGTTGCATATGATTTCCTGTTCCCAATTTCCTGAATTTGTCAACCTGATGTAGCATAAGAGGGGTTTTATGAGCCTCGCTATCGTTTCGTAGGTAGAATTACCAACCTACGTTTTAGTCATTCATTATCTAGTTCCAGCCGTAGGCGAGCGCCGACTTCCTTGTCGCCATAGTTTGAATCCCGCGTTGGCAGCACACAATTCGATTGCCAAGCTCAAGGAACAAGGAAGTATGCTATTTACCTAAACTACGAATGATCTTCTACGTAAAATCCTTAAAGCACTAGTTAGTTTTCTGGTGGAGTGCATGCGAAAGATATCTGCCTTTATATTGACAAAAACTGCGAAAAAGGAAATTGAGAACGGGAAGAGAACAATTCAATAAAGCTGCATTTAGGGTACTGAAGGAGACATAGCTACCTGTAAGGAGAATCGTGGTGAATTAGTGAGCTCCTGAACAAAACGGATGCTGTGACGACTTCAGTTTGATCTCCCACAGAGTGAAAAACGGAGTATTGGGTATTTATAGCACCGTGATAAGATCAGAAATGAATGGTGGTGACTGGTGAGTCGTGATGCGTGACGGAATCCAACCTAGAGCCTGACTTAGTAACTACAATCGTGCGAAATGGGCACTGTGGTGCCATTAAGTCGCGAGAAATGAAGCCGGTGTCTGCGAAGTCTATAAGATGTTATCTGGGAGCCTACTCTTTTTGGTTGGAGACTTTGTAGAGTTAAACTGGACGTCCACTCAATAGGATCTCCAGCCCGAGTCGACGTGAGGAACTTGACACGCCGCTCTGTGACAGTCGCCCTTGGAGATGATTATCAATTGATGTTTGGCAGTGTGCATGTTAGGTCAACAGTCCCTTGAACAACTGAGATCAACCGAGGAAAACAACCAGTCATGAAATATATGGAAGCAATGAAGAAGTAATTACAAAAGTCATTACGAAGCAGGGACGAAGCTGAGAACATGTGTTTATTACGTCTACTGGGCCCAATTCCGCCGATTTCATCTTCGATGTTTCAGTCGAAAAAGTCTAATTATGAAAATTCTCCGTCGATCTATGCCGATCCATGGCTCATTTCCATGAAGCCTCACACCACCCTGGCGGACGCATAATCAACACAGAGCACACCTTACTCGAATGAACTTACAGCGTTGAACTGATGATATGAAGGCATAGCTAGTTGATTCAAGCAATACAAGACTCACTCAACACCGTAATTACCTACTAGATCCAAATAACACAGCAATTAGTAGACGATACACAGTAGTCCTCAGGAAACCGGTGGCGTATGTATTTATTCTAGAGCAAATTCCTAACTTGGGAAGTGTTCAGATACAAATATATCTACAGTTCAACATGTGTTGAATTATGGCTATTTGGAACTGTCACTTTTCCAATTTGTCCACAGCACTCAGTGCATTCATCAATAAAATAACAAAGATGCTTTGCAATTTGCATTGTGGCTGCTCGAGGGCTCATACGTGGATACTTTATCTATAGCTATCTAGGACTAAAGCCAACCTAGTAAATGACTTAAAAAAGCCCTTCCTAAGAAATGATGAAAAAAAATGAATGACGAGTGTAAAGATGGACGAAGTCAAACTCAGGACATCTTTCCAAATAACGAAAGGTCCTGAGCCCACCTGTAAGCGAATTAGGCTTAGTGCATCTATATCAAGCCTAGCGCTTCATCACGTGGTCTGCGCTGTACAACTAACAGGCGATCTCATGCGCGATTAGCTCGAACTCACAAGAAGCATCCCCTAAAATTCCAATAGTCAAACAAAATCGTCATACAATGGTTTACACGATCGTCGTTCACCTCTACGCGAAAGCGGACGAGGAAAGCATTGCAAAACTCTCGGCAAAACTCATCGAGGCCAGCCGCGTCTACTCGCAGGACAAGGAAACCATCTCCTGGTTCGTCATGCAAGATATCAAGGACCCACGTGCCTTCACAATTGTTGAACGTTACGAACAAGAGAGCGTCAGTCGACCAACCCCCCCTGTCTTTCACATGTGATTCCCCCGCGCCTGTTTATACATCCGCTAACTTGGGTGGTATTCAGAGCCAGAAATATCATCTTGAAAACCCGTACTGGCAAACTTTCGACCCCTACGTCATCCCACTTTTGGAGAAACCCATGGACTTGAGAAGGCTGGAGGAACTAGACACAAGCAAGGATGTGGTGGTACCAAAGTAAACAAAGAGAGTGGTATGGTTCAATTCGGGGTTCTTTATGACCAATTATGAAGTGACATTCTCAAAAGGCATCTCGATAGGAAAAAGAATGGTTTCGACACGTCCCTCCTCCGACTTCGGTACCCAAGTCTCTTACATTGCCCCGAGTTATGTCCGAGAAGTGTGAGTAAAGTGATTGAGTGAGGGTGAGGGCCGCTTTCGGGCGACCCTGTAGATCAACTAACGTTAAGCTAAGCAGGCCATCTTTGTTGAGCAGATGTCACTGAAAGCCTGGTCCAAGCCGGATCTTGATGCCGAATTTAGGGCGACCTCGGCGGCAAGTCTACGACCAGCACGGGCAGATCTGGGAAGTCATTACCCGTGCCGAGTACGTTGCATCCAAGCACGTTCGCTGGCAGTCCGAGGGGCAGATCCGGGGGAAAGGGGGAAGCGATTAACACCGGCTTTGCCTGGCCCGAGCCCGGCAGCAACGGCCAGATAAGCTAATGTACGCAAAGGCCATAGGCCGGAAAACCCGAAGTGGTGTGGTGTCAGGAGGGATCGATCATGGAGCGACAGGCCCATGTCGACTGCGACTCTGCGAGAAAGCGGCAGATGGTCGAAACCTTGGCCGTGAGGGGGGGAACAGCCGCGCGCCAATCCGCTTCGTTGTACGACATAGCCCCCGGACCTTGTGGGTGGATGGATTGGTAAGAAAAAGGAAAAAAACTAGATGGACCTCGCCGCCTCATCTACTGCCGAATACAACAGTACTTCAAATGCAGGATGCAGACGCCCTGAAACGTTGAACAGCGTGTCATCGAGGGGTCCGTTTCCCGGTCTGCACGGGTTAGCAGACAGCTGGGTTTGAATAGTTTGGAAGTTATTTCAAAGCCACCTCCCTGCTGTCAGCTTGCCCGGTCATTGTTAGCGATGAAGAAAGAGTCTTCAGTGTCCCGGAAGGGGCAACACTTGCGAACAACCAAGTAGTTAGGTGACAACGAGCTGACAAGGTCGGCCAAGAACAGCAGTGCCGTGCTGTTCGGTTTCGCCTAGGAGGCCACCGGGCACTATGTATGTTGACGACTAAAAGTAGCTCGCGTAAGCGAAAGAACCAATGGCCTCCGCAGAGCCAATCCCTGATGCTAATCCTCACTAGCTTAGCCTTATATGAAGGAGAAAAATTGAAGTTGCTCGGGCCCGCGGGGTCGGAACTGGGTATCTTGGGCCCTTGCCATCGGGACCAGTCTCCGCTGGGGGCAAGTCCTGGAGCGCCAGCACAGCCAAGCGCCTCCATTCAGGATAGCTCTCAAGGACAGAAAACTCTCACAGACAAACCGTTAGATCCATCGCGGATCGCTTCCCCGTGAAGACCAACAGAGTTGCATCGTGAAGCGGGGTCGGCATGCAGGCTTGCTTACTGTGCTGTGCTGTATTCCAGCTGAACATTTTCTCGCTAAGGGCAGTAGGGCAGTCAGTGAACGATGGCTTGTCCTGTCCTGCCGTGTCTCATCCCCCCTTGATGCTAAAAAGTTAAATTTCCGAGAAAACATGGAGGCAACGTTTTTGGCTGAGAGTGATGAGACCAGGTGGCTAGGGCCCTTCACCCAACGAGAGCGAGGTCTCGATTAATTAGTCGGCGCCCTCCGATATCTTGGCGTTCTCGGCCGGAGCTGGTTGCGGAGCAGGCCCATAATTCTCCAACGTCGCCATGCCCGAAATGGAGCTTCAAGTGCGGGCGTATCTCTTGGCTCTCGACGCCGCTACGCCTCCAAGCCTCTTCGCCTCCAAGCCCCTACTATGTACGCCTGTACGCCTCCAAGTCCTCTTTGATGGAGGGAGGGATGGGTGGAGCTGCTGAATAGGCATCGCACTTGCATTTGGGATTGCCAAGCAGAGCTACTGTTGCTTAGTGCTTAGGAAGTATTCGTCGGGACTTGCAACTAGGAACACAGTGCTGCCATTGATTGCCCCTTGAGATCTGCAAACGGCGGGGTCTGAGCCTAGACAGGACCGGCAAGGTCTTCAAGAGCCTCAATTTCCTCATCGTCAGCCAGGGAAAAGTTTGAAGCCAGCATCCCACCTATCAATGTTTCTCCGTATCTCTCCATGACGGAATCCGTCCTTTCTCATTTGACCCGCAACGCTAAGGTTTCGTAATGTTGCCCCGTGCTGTAGCCTGTGTTGACTTGCATCGCCCTGACTACTCCCCCACATGCCGTTCAAAGCATTTGGTGGCTGTTGGCTTGCATAGTCTCTCGCATTTCGCCTCGCAAAGACGCCGCACTCGTGGTCCAGGCTTTCAGTAGTGACTTGGACAGGTTCGCGGTTCGCGGTTCGCCTTTGAGTTGAGTTGGATTCGAAAACGGCCACCCGCGACCAGGGACCCGGTTGAACCTTGGTGGTGGAGCACGGTGGACGACGACGCATGGTCTCGACCACAAAGCGCTAGAAGGGCAATCACTGAAAGCCGCTGGTCGTCGCCATTAATGATGCAAATACGGAGTAGATGTTGGTGATACCCTAGCATAGTGGGTGGCGCTTAGCAGGCCACAGACGCCATGTTGGGCGGATAACGGGCTGTCGCCGGCGGCCGAACCTTTCTCTTGTTCCCTTTTCCCTTTTCCCTTTTCCCTTCATGTTGGTTGGTAGGCGACAACTTGCAGTCATGGCCGCCTTCTCTCCGCATTGACGGTCTGGTTTTGGTGGCCTACCGGCGAACGAAGGTGTCATGACGTCTACTCTCGACTTTTGTAAACAAGCAGCATCGTCATATTGCCGAGTCTGCTCCATCATGAGTGAAGCGAGCAGGTCCGTAACTTTCCCAAATGCTGATATCTGGCCTAGTCCAAGCCCACATGCCTTAAATCACACCATTGGTCGGGATCTAGTCGGAGGAAAGACGTCCCCCCGCTTCTCAGACGCGCGTTAGAGGATTTGGGCCAAGTTATTCCCAATCTCGTAGCTCGTCTCTTGTCTGCTGATGGCACTGTCCTGCGGGCTGAACATGGTGCGCCCATCGGCATTGGTCCTAGCTTGCGAGACGAGATAGCTCCGAATTAAGATCGAGTTCCTTGCTGGCTAGGTCGGAGCTTACTAGCTTTTGCATGCCCGACCAGTCAAAGCGCATGAAGCTCAGGTGCAGATCACCCGGGCTACCGTCCCACTTCGTCTCCAACTGCCTAAGCTTCTGCCCGATGAACCCCATATCGGAGCGCGGTGCTTCGGCCGAGTGGTGTTGGAATCGGGGAACTGTCGACGACCCTCCGATGCAAGTAGCTGTTCTGGGAAATGGTGGCATCCGGCGGGTGCTGTTGAGGAGCAGTCGCTTTGGTTCCAACTCTACTCAATGGCCGCGTCTGGCCGAAGTCTAGATCGATCCCTGAACATTGTCAAATCCCCTCAGCACTCGGTAGGTTGCCGGCATAGGCGGAACTCGCCGTCCCGTGTTGCGATGTGCCTAGCATCTTGAGTTCGTGGCAAAACTTCATTTTGTAAGCGAAACGGGCATTGCCACGTTGGACCATGAGACAACCACTAAATAATCCAGTTTGGGCGTCCAAGGCGTCAAGCCCAAGGAGCTGTAAATCGTCGTGGTCACATAGTTAGAGGTCGAGGCCACAGGAACACTTTCCGCAATGTTATCCTGGAAGGGCACCACTGACATTAGTATCTGTCGAGAGTGCGAGAACGCAAACGCCACTGTTTCCAGTCTTCAAGATGGTGATCAGACACACACACACCCAGCTCCCGGGTTCCCAGTTCCAACTTCTCAGCTGCCAATTCCACTTCATTTGAGTTCCCCATCGCAAGGAACCAGGGTCCCCCCTCTCGGCCTCCGTACCCAGTGCCCCTCACGCCGCGGCCCTATTGTCAATGGCATGTCGTTGTGCCAGATACGGCCACATGCAGCACAAGCCAGCAGGCTGGCGTCCAGGATGGTCATCTCGGATACTGTTGCTGTTTGCTATCATGGACAAAGACCCCGCGAACTGCACTGGGGCGTCGGAGTCTCCAAGATGCGATGCAATGCGATGTCAACCGGAGCACTTCCGCCGAGGTGGCCCGCCCAATCACAGCCTCGTGAACCTAGACTTGAAGGCTTACGGTCCCCATCGCCTTGCAGAAAAGGTGTCCGAACGTCGAGCTTCTGATGGGAAAAGTTTATTTCCCCCTCATGGCGTACTAGGTATGCATGCCATGGCTTGCTGGCGTGTGTGTGCAGTCTTGGCCTGTTGGCGTGTGGCAAAGCTCTAGCAACTTTAGTCCAATGTCGCATCCATGGCAGTTGGTGGCTTGTGAGATGCCATGCATATTTGACTGTGCCATCGCCCTCGATCTTCTTGCGCTCGTATCAGACCTTGTATTCCCCTCTCTCAAAAACCCTGCTGTTAATTGTTTGCGTATTTGGTTCAAAGGGCCGCCCACTCACCTGAATCCGTCGAGTTCCCTTTCATACCTGCTCCTCGACCGAACCGCTCGTTAGCCCTGCCTGCTCCAGGTATAACTGTCCCTACTCGCTGTGATCAAGCAAGGAATAGGCAATACCAAGAAACGTTATAGCCCTTTGTGGTGCGTTTATTGGTAGACAGGCTACCGACCCGCGGAATACCCTTCATCAAACCCGGAGAACGATCGTCCTCTGTTGAGATACCCTCCCAATGGCAACCTTCGTCCATTCTTATCCTCTGATGACGGGAGATTATCCATTTGGCCCATGCTTCGATGGGATCGCCTCACCTGCTTCCGGATGCCTGATGACCCCTCCCCCACCGTATCGCATTAGCACAGCCTCCCCCGCATCTCGAAGTAACCTGGTATATCAACAAACCATGAACCAAGTCTCGTTTTTTGACGAAGCCATCGGCACCTCCTCGATGCCAATGGAGGTCGGCTTGGGCATTTTTCAACAGCAACCCCAACAACAGCCACAACAACCGCAACCGCAACAACCGCAACCGCAACCACAACCACAGTCCCAGTTCATGGTCACCCCAAAGACCGAGGTGTATGAACCCTCCCCGAGAATACTACCGACCGTGGAGGCCGAACAGAAACCGCCCCGCCAGCCCCGAAGCCGAAAAAGATCTCTGGAAAGTTCAGATGTGTCAGAAACCGGTGCCTCTGGATCCATCGCGGAGCAACCCAGACCAAAGAAACGGGGTCGGAAGCCCAAAGGCCAACAAAAAGAGCCGTCAATGATACAACTAAAAGAAGAGAGCGACGACGAGGGTATCCCAAGAGACCCCCGGCGACGGCGCATCCTTGAGCGGAACAGAATTGCTGCGACAAAATGTCGTCTGCGCAAACGAGATGAAGCCTCGGCACTCGCCTCCCGTGAGCAGGCCATGGAGGATCACAACCGATACCTTTCAACATGCTTTGACTCGCTGACTGCTGAGATTTACCACTTGAAGACCCAGCTCCTGCAGCACACCGATTGCGGCTGCGTTCTTATTCAAAAATACATTGCGAATGAAGCTAGAAAGTCGGTCGACGGCCTCCTCTCATGCTCTTCGGCCTTTCAGCATCCCGATGGACCCACAAGTCCATACCATAGAGACTCCTGTGGCAGCGGGACGAGCGGCACAGGTTCTTTAAGCATTCAGACGCCTGAGATGGAGAGCTCTGCACCGACATGGACCGACCCCTTTCAGCAAGCTTCAAGGTCGTCGGAGGTCGGAGATGACATGTTCGATATGGTGGTATTAGAGCCGTTCCAAAAAGAAGCCCTACCAACGTCGAGCCAGCCCATCTCAAGTGTGTCTCACCTGTCCAGATGCGACCCGGGAGCTTTTGTCAGCTCAGGGCCACAGCCTCAGACAGTGGATGGACTGGTTTGGGACTCGCAATGGGGTTTCTAGGGCGTAGAGGCGCCATGTTAGTGCTTTGACGAGTAATGAGGAATACGAACTGGGTGGCGAAAACAAAAACTAGGTTGCGTTTTAGGATCTGTGTGTTTGGCTTGTATCCCGGTTCTTTTGTACACGTGTAATAAAAGTAGTAGAATTTAATAGTACTCTTTAGCCGAATTCGGAGATGTGCCTTTCAGTACATCAATATTTCAAGCGCTTGTCTGGTTGAAGAGGATGCGAACTGAAAAATGTTGCTCCAGTCACTCGATAATATCAAGCCTTGGGGGAGAGCGGTGACACTTGACCAAATCCAGGCTGATAAGAAAAGTTGTTTGACAAGGACAAGGAATATGATCCATGACGTTTCGTCAAGGGCATTGGAAGATGATGCATGACCGGCTCTACCTTGTAGTGTAAAAGACTGTGTAACGTTCAGAACAGATCAAATCCGGTGCTTCCGATTGCCAAGTGTTGGATCAAAAGCTAAGACAGCTCAAATCAAAGTCATCCTAGATAGTGTCATGAGTTGATCCGGGGTGATTTCGAAGGACTTCAGACCAACAACCTTCCACAGAACAGGAGGTTCACCAGTATGTGCACTGCGTCTGTGCCTGGCTAACAAGATGTCAGCTGGAGTGTGGTCGGTGTATGAACCAGGGATCCACCAGGAAATCACAAGTTGCCCATAAAAGAAAAAGGAATTATCGCGATTGGGCATTCGTGCTCGTCAGGAGGACTGTGGACGCTTGTCTTTGCCTAGGTTTCAATACGGGATGCTGGAACCAAAGCCCGCGAGTGCATCTTGGGCATAATAGTTGCCCCCTTTACAGATAAAGTTGTTGAGGTGAACGGGTGGACCGTTACGTGGGTTGCCGTGAAGTGTGGGGTGGAAACGAGATCCGACCTGCCCCCTGCTTTTGACTAAACAGCTGCAAGGAGTCTTCATTCAACGTAAGAACATTGATGACTGTGACTTTTGTTCTTGGCGGTGGATGCTGGCATTCACCGCTTCCTGTGGTCTTGGAGTGTGGAATGACAGGTCTGGTGCGAAAGTCGGTGAAGTGCAAGCGGGAAGCACGCTTCGACGGGTCTCTTGCTGTCTAAACCGGTAGGGCTTGCAGAAGTTGGTCGCGTGAACAGGAAAGCTCTTTGGCGCTATTGAAACGGCCTGCGATAGGTCTCTAGTAACCGGTCAGATAGCGACCCTGGCTGAGGAGAATAGGGGGNNGGGGGTATGAGGAAACTTGGAACGGCGACAGCATTGAGACTGTAGGGCCAAGATGTCGCCATGCCCAATGGTCGGTTATCCAGCAACGGTCATCCAGCTCTGTTATCGGTTCAGCTTCTCTCTCTCAGCTTGATCCTGTGCAATGCGGGCTCATTACCTTTTCCTTGCCAAAACCCCTTTTCCGGGCAGATAACAGCGCCCGGTTGCATGTCCTAAACATAGATTCCGTGCGACACGATTGACACATCACTCGAGTGGCATGCTTTCGGGAGCATGGCGGCTGGGATGCGAAAACCCAAGACTTGCTTTCCGAAGTGGCGATGATCAACTGATCTGGCCCACCAGCATCCACTTTGTCGACAATGGGGCCCCGGATCCGGATAGCGGGACACGCAACGAGCTGCCTATCATCATCCGGTGCGGCAGCGTAGAGTCGTACGGTGACCGGTCAAGAGTTTGAACTTTGGTGCTAGAAGCTCGGTTTTATTTTTTCTGGCATGGAATCCACCATGAACAGACTCACTGCAGCATGGCGTCGAAAATCCCACATCGCTAGTGGTTGACGGGACCGCTGAGGTGCTTGCCACAAGATTCCGTCAGGGGTCCTGGAGAGCCGATCCAACGCCCTGGGTACCAAGTACACGGGGCAAACCAATCAGCCTCTGGACGCGCGCCTCAGCCTGTGACCAAGCTTAGGTGGGTATGGCTTCGCAGGATGTGACCCTTGTCCTGGCTTCGAGAAGTGTCACCCACAGGCCACGCCAAACCTTCTTGTCCAGGCAAAGTGGTATTTCAATCCGGACCTCCCTCCCTCGTTGTCTCTTCTCCATTGCCGTTAGGATCTCGACAATAGACAATTGCTGCAGGCGGCGGATTCAGAGGACAATTCGACACCACAAGACCTGCCTCCCCCAGTGTTAGCGCCACTGCAAATCGAACGTCACCGTAACCGACCGGCACACCATCATCTGCAATTGAGCAGCAATTGGCAAATATTGACTCTCGCTATGGGCATGGTGTGGTAGCAGCTGCTTGTAGCCGTGGGACATTAATGAGGGACGTCGTTCTTTACTGCACTGCAATTTCCCGTCAGAGTCGTTGTCGAGTTGGCAAGGGGAAAAGGGAAAAGAGAAAACACAAGAGACGGTAACGCGCAGCATTCCTCCAAGTGCACGGCAACGGGCAAAGGGAAACGGGTCTCGACGTTTCAAGCGACCGCCGAACCTGCAGCCAGCCGGAATCACCAATTGCGATCCCTTCTCTAAGCTAGCAATTTCTTTTCTCGCGTCTTTCCAGGAAAGAACCCGGGGCCTCCGGATAGAGTGGGTGACAAGGGACTGAAAGGTTGGTGTTCCGTCACAGACTGGTGGAGGAATCTTCCATTGCGCGTCGTCCACGCAGGTTGAATTGCGCCTTCCTCCGAAAACCAACAGCCAACAAATCGGTCAGAAACCAACAGTCCAACCGTGAGGCAGGTATCACCGCCCTCAACCAGGCAGCCAACGTGAACTCACGCTCCAGGGCAGGTGCAAGGCAGGCCCAAGGCAGGCAGGCAGGCAGGCAGGCAGTCAGGCTCAAGGCAAGCCCAAAGGCATAACTGAAGTCCCAGCTCCCAGCTTCCCCCCCAAGCTCCTCCTCGTTCTCCCTCGCTCTCTGTCTCTCCTCCTCGGGTTTCACCACGCGCTGTCGTGATTCCCTTGTTTGGGACCTGCACCGATTTCCATCGGGAACAAACCTGTAAATCACGCCTGTTCCCGCGTCTAGAGTGTCCGTGGCGGCCACGACTGACAAACAATCACACGCCCTGTTGAGATAGAAGCCATACTTCTTTCCTCCTCCCCCCGTGGTCGGGAGCTAACAACTTCCTCAACACAAACCCTCTTCCGTCTTCGACCCCTCCGACACAAGCTACCAGATCTCCCGACTTTACCCTCAGCTCAGCTCAACCTGTTGCTTCGTTGATTTCTCGGGAACACGACATCCCTTTGAAATCCATCACTCACCTCCTCTCAACCGCTTAGCTCTCTCGGGCTCTGCTTAGCATCGACTTCCAACGTCACGATGACTCTGGCTAACTCGGTTCAGGCCGCGTTGGTAGCGCTGTACTATGTCTACCCTTCGATCGTATTCGTCTACTTTCTTGTTGCGTCCGTGGTCTCCGTCTGCAACATCCAGGCCGCAAAAAAGGCTGCTGAGAACCAGAAGACTTTCCCAAGCAAGAGAACGGTCGTGGTGCTTTCTGCCCTTTCTCTCTTGACATACGCTGCCCAGCTAGCTGCAATCGGAGCACAAGCAGTACTATCGCAAGTTTGGCCTATAGAGGATCACATCATCATCGGTCACTTGTCGTGCATCTTGGTCTTTGGCATCCTGCTCAGCCAGTACATCGACACCGAGAATGGGGCCTCGTATCCCTTCGTGGGCTCATGGGTGCTCGCCTTGCTCTTCGAAATCACCATTATTTCCCTATCAGCAGTTGACGATGCATTCGTCAGGTTCCAATCCTACGAGGTCATCGACGTGGCCTTGGTTTCCACTCGCTGCTTAACTTTCGTCATTCTTGTCGGACTTTTCTCTTTTCCCACCACAGGCAAGATCGAGACCGACGAGGAGCGACAACCCCTCTTGCCCAAAGACACCACACCATGTCCTGGAAGTTCTGCCGGTCAGTCTCAACAGAGTCAAGAGTCTGGGTACGGCTCGACACTTCAGGCTGAAGAAGAATCCACCGAAGATGCCCCAGAGTACAACTGGGAGCGTCGGGAGAGGGAGGCCAAGGAAGTCATGAAGAAACGACTCGAAGAGGGCGGTACCTGGATTGAATATGCCAAGGGGTTCAAGGTATGGTTTCTTGCCCACTTAACACACGGCTAGTTTTAGCCCATTGCACTCTACTGTCCTGTCATAATTCACTGCCTTGCTTGTCATCGCCGTGCACCTTATCCATTTGCACAGGCACAACTAACATAAGTTATTATAGATCCTCTTTCCGTACGTCTGGCCCGTTGGGAACATCGGTCTCCAACTTCGCGCCGCTGCAGTTTGCCTCTGTCTCTTCGCATCAAACGCGCTTCACTTGCTCATCCCCCGCCAGACTGGTATCATCATGGATAGCTTGAGCGGCGACAACGCAAGCAGCCCCTGGCTTGCGGTTCTTATTTTCGCTAGTCTCCGCTTGGCAGCTTCTGAATCGGGTATCGAACTTGTCCGCCAGTGGCTCTGGGTCCCCGTTAAATACTACTCCCATGACGCACTGACACGTGCTGCATATTCCCATATGATGCATCTTTCCGCCGACTTCCACGACTCCAAGAGCTCGTCAGACATGATGATGGCCATTTATGGCGGAAGTGCTGTCTCGAACGTTGTCGAGAATGTCCTGTTGTACGCTGTGCCGATGCTTATCGACATGGGCGTGGCTGTTGTCTACCTCTCAATCACATTTGGACCCTATGAAGGATTGATTACCGTCGCAACGGGCATATTTTTTCTTCTCATCGCCAGTAAGCTTGTGGCCAATTCCAAGGCTGCTAGTCGAAACCGCGTCAACGCCCTGTATGAGGAACACTACGTCCGACAATCTGGGCTCCTTGGGTGGCAGACTGTCAGTGCGTTCAATCAGATTGGCTACGAGGATAACCGACACGCCAATGCCGTCACCAATCGCTGGCTTAGAGAGCAACAATACGTACTGGGATGGTACATCTCGATTGGGTTTCAAACTCTCATCCTTACCTCGGGTCTGCTGGCTAGTGCCTTCCTGGCAGTCTATCGCATCCGGACTGGGCATGCTACATCTGGCCAATTCGCAATGCTGTTGATGTATTGGGCTCAGTTGACCTCCCCACTCCAATTTTTCGCAAAGCTGGGTAAAAACGTTAGCGATGACTTCATCGACGCGGAACGGTTGTTGGACATCATGCGCACCAAGCCGTCCGTCGAGAACCAGAAAGGGGCACGACCACTCAAGTTTGTTGCGGGTGAGGTAGATTTCGACAATGTCAGCTTCAGCTATGACAAGCAGAAGGGCATCATCAAGAACGTCAACTTCCATGTTCCGGCTGGCCAAACGGTCGCCTTTGTTGGAGCGACTGGAGCCGGAAAATCGACCCTCATCAAGCTTCTGGATCGCTTCTACGACGTCGCCGAGGGTTCCATTCGTATCGACGGGCAGGACATCCGAGATGTTGACCTTTTCAGGTATGCTGGCACGTGTGATTTTACTCAACTACCACTAACATTGCGCAGTCTGCGAGATCGTATCGGGGTTGTTCCCCAGAGTCCGATCCTGTTCGATGACACAATCATGAACAACGTGCGATATGGGAGGATCACCGCAAGCGACGACGACGTGTTTGAAGCATGTAAAGCAGCCTGTATTCATGATAAAATCAAAGGCTTTACTCATGGCAAGTCCCTACCTTCGCTTCTTACCAGACCAGCAACTAATGTCAACCAGGTTACAAGACCCGAGTTGGGGAGCGGGGCGTGTGAGCATTTTTTCCAGCATGTTTCTGAGACCCACATACTGACATGTATAGCAAATTATCTGGTGGCGAACTACAGCGCATCGCGATTGCTCGAGCAATGCTCAAGAAACCCGACATTGTCCTGCTCGATGAGGCCACCAGCTCGGTCGATACAGACACAGAGCAACAAATACAGGTGTCCTTTAAGAGACTATGTCAAGGGCGAACCACCTTCATTGTTGCGTGAGTTACCATTCAACCCCTTACTTCCGCCAGAAGCTTACGAAGATAGTCATCGACTATCGACCATCATGAACGCAGACCGAATCATTGTAGTGGAGAATGGCGAGATCCTTCAGCAGGGCAACCACAACGAGTTAATTGTTTCTGGGGGAAGATACGCCGATCTGTGGTCGAAGCAGGTGTTCATTCGACCTAACGATGACGACAAAGCTGAGGGAGAGACAGATGGTCAAGCAGGATTTGTTAACGACTTATCCTCAGAGCAGACCAGAACTGAGCTGTCTAAGGTGAAGCCGACGTCAGCCACAAAAGACGAAGGAGAATCTTCGCAGCAGGTCGGTGAGCAGGGAGCGACGGCAACGCCGAGTCGCACCCAAGAGGTAGATTCCGCCAAAGAAAACTAATCTTTGGCGACTCTAACCTCTGGTTGCAGGCATCCCGTTTGAATCCCGTTGCTCCGACGTTCACGCCGCGCTCGCTGGGCAAGATCAGACTGGGGCCAGGCACGGAGGCTTCGACGGACGAGGAGCCCATCGTTAAAAAGACTAACGCGGTTATTACTAACCCACAAACAAGCCGGCGATGGTCAGACGAGGTGGATGAGGAGGGAGTAGTACCACTGCCAAGGAAGATTGAGAGCGCCAACCCATCCAAAACTGGGGGCAAGCAGGATGACACAAGATCAATAGTGACCAATTCGGACAAGGTGGAGAGGCATATCGCTTTCACGGCGGCGGTTGATCGTGCTTTGAAGAGTAGTCGCCGGGATCATAGGGAGGGGAATGGGACAACGAACGGTACGTACGTCAAGACACGCTTGTCAACTCAGCCGCTCACTATCGAAGATGAGGTCAGCGACGCCTAGGAGCCGTCTAAGGCCACAGATACAAAAGGCGACATTTCTCAACTAGCATCTGCCGAACTAAAGCATCCGTGTTATTCTCGACGGGTGCAGTCCAAGAGTGAACCCTCTCAAGACTTGAACGAGCCAGTAGCAGAACAGGTGGATCTACCAGACATCCCGGAGGAGCCAGCAATCCTGGTAAGTACAGCCAGGGATTTTTATCCTGTCTGTTCTAACCTTATTCAGGCCCATCGTCACGTTTCAGCCCCTCCAATGAAAACAAGTCTCAATGTCCGCTCCCAGATCCCAAGACTCAACGAGCTTCACCATATCTCCACTCATTCCCAACCACTCTCGCCACAAACCAGTGATGGCTCAAGCTATGCCAGATCTGCCATGGCCTCTTCACCCTTAGACGGGGGTGCTTACTTTCGCAAGCACGAGCCTTCCCTCCGGAATATTAGCGCAAAATCTCTCCCAATCGATATGGGGAGCCCCAGCAAGGATAAAAAGGGGTCGGAGGCGAAGCCTGCCGATTTGTGTAAGGGGGTCACTCCTGGCAATGAAAACGAGCGCCCTTCTAACAGCACCGAAGCTGGGAGCCAGAACCCACGTCGTGCAAGTCGGGGTAGCAAACGGGGAAGAGGGTCTTGGTACCGCGGCCGACGGGGTCGAGGAAACAATCGAGGCGGCTCAACATCCACCAATCCGACTCAAGTGTGATCCAATTTCAAATCAACAGCACATTATGATACACATTCTCATTTACCTTGGGCAACCATGAGGAACACATGGGGTAGACCGGCTATCACGATAATTACTACAGGAGGGGGAGATATGCTGCACAGTGAAAACGATTAATGGTGTCTCATGGGGGTGTTACGGCTCAATATCATGGCTAGATAAAAGGAAGCGTTAATGGCTTACGACGATATCGATGGTGGTTACTAGACCTGTACAACAACTTTTAGGCGACATGGCATCGATGGATGGACCAACAGAGGAGTACCAATGCGAGCTTTTGCAGTTTCTATTAAAGAATCCCGGGACATTCACTCCTACTGCGTTGTCCCATTTATACATATGTCGTGTCGCATTGCCTCCTAGACCCAGTCGGGACGCGGTCATGATGGTATTCTCTGCGCTTCTTATCTATCCGTTGCCTTTACTGTCCAGCACCACCAGTACCGCCAGGAGCACCAGGGCCACCAGGGGCTCCAGGTGCACCAGGGGCGCCTCCTCCCATCATGTTTCGGGCCCTAGAAGCTTGGTGTAAGTAAGATGTGTTAAGAAACAACGAAGGCCATGGAGAAAAGGACTTACATATCGGCAATGTTGGGGTCGGACATGAGGCTGTTAAGGTCGGGCATGCCGCCGCCGCTAGAGAAGCTATCGGCCATCTCGCGGAGGCGGGGGTTGCTCATCAGGTTGGTCATCATATCCGGGTTGCTCATGAGGTTCTGGGCCATGCTGGCGAACATGGGGTTGTTCATAATGGCTCCCAGGTCAGGCATGCCACCACCACCACCACCACCACCCTGGCCGCCTTGACCGCCACCGAGCATGGAGGCTAGAGCTCCGAAATCAGGCATACCTCCGGGGGCACCAGCACCGGCGCCGGCGTTGACGTTGACGCCGGGAGAGGAACGGGGCAGGGCGTCCTCGTCAAGGCCCATCTCCTCGACACGGCGCTTGGCCGTCTCGAAGCCCTTCTTCATGGCGTCGGAGCCGCCGTGGCCCTCATGCTCAATGCCCTGAGCATAGGCGTCCATGGCGCCGCGGGCGTCGCCGAGGGCGAAGCGGGCGAGACCGAGGCGTGACCAGGCCTTGGTGTAGGCCGGGTCGATGGCGACGGCGGCTTCGGCGTCGGTCTTGGCCGAGGCGTGGTCCTTGGCGGCGGAGTGGGCGGCAGCGCGGTTGGAGAGGAAGACGGCGTTGAGGGGGTTGAGGCCGAGGGCCTGGGTGTAGAGGTTAATGGCGAGGGCGTAGTCCTTCTGGGCCATGGCAGCGTTGCCCCGGCTCTTGAGGGCGTCGGCCTGCTTCTTGTCCTCTTCGGAGACGGGCTTATCGGCGGCATCGGCGGGGGCAGCGGCGGAGGAGGAGGAGCCCGATGACGTCTTGAGCTTCTCGTAGACGGAGTAGATCTGGAGCAGGTTCTGGGAGCCGAGGGCGGCTTGCACGGCGGGCTTGTCGGTGGGGTCGACCTTGAACGACTCGGCGATGCAGTTGATGGCCACGTCGATGGAGTCCTTGTCGTCGGCCGTCAGCGTGCCGTCGGCTGCTGACGTGGCGAGGAAGTCGCAGATGGCGAGCGCGAGGCGCTGCTTGGAGGATTGGGAGGACGCCTGTTCGTGATGCCAAGTCAGTCAGATACGCAAGGCTGTGCCGCACAACAAGAATTCCCTGACGGAAAAAAAAGAAGAAGAAAAGACAAAGAGAGGGATATATCACTTACCATGGTGGGCAGGTCCTGTGTGTAGAGAGTGGAGGATGGATGTTGGAGGGAAAGATCAAGTTGGTGGGGGAGGATGTGAACGAACTTCTGGAGACGGGATGAGAACCAAAAGCGAAGCAAGCCCCGCGGTGAGAAGCAAGCAGAGCAGTCAGTAGTGGGACAAACTATTACTGCCTTGTCGTCAGGTTCAGGCTGGAAGATTCCACGTGGGGCAGATTCCCGGGAAAACAAATGTGGGGTAGCGAGGACCTACCTAGTTCAGACTCCCCACAGCATCAACCGATGGGTATAATACCCGAAGTAATGGCCAAGACAACGAACGACAGCAACCAGCTCAAAACACGTGGATTTATATCCAACACTTGATTGATATAAGCCAAGTCGCCGTTGACTCGTTGTACACGTCCTGTAACCTACTTGAGTTGAATTTTTCTTGTCGTCCTGACCCCATACGAGGCCTCGTTATCCCTGCACCGTAAAACTCCTTCTAATGCTGCGCCAGCTAGAAACCAAAGCAAGCTTCCAACATCGCCATGGTCCTGTCTTTGATCCTTTCTCTCCTCATTATGCCAAGCCATCTCACCTCCCCCTTCGATGACGCTCGACGTTCTTGACTCTCCGCTTCCCCATCGCCGCCACCTTGCGATATTTGGTGTACAGTCGCACCACGTCTTTCATCACCACCCACAGACACCCGCCAACCAGGCTGCGTCCCCACTGCTGTTGTAAAAGGCCTGGTCGCATGATCCCAGCCGTGCGAAACCATGGATTTCTAGGTATTGTGGTCCAGGTCTTAGGTAGTGCCAGCCGGAGCAGCTCACCCATTCCGTATGAGATGCCCGGCAGGATCAAGGCGCTGACGATGGCGTTGGATACCCCGGAAAGAATAGTTCCAAGGCCTGGGCGGCGGGCTGGAGGTGCTTGTGGAGCTTCGTGCTCATTATGCTCCGCTGGAGCGTCGGCCGGTGCGGCGTCGGGTCCGGCCCCTGGTTCTCGCTCAGCTCCCGGTACCACTCCTTCAGCCGGTAAGTTTACTGGCCGATTTCGGTCCTCTCGATCATCATCTTCTTCGTCGTCTGTAGCGTCGTTAAGGTCCTCCTCGGCAAGGTCCACAACCTCATCGATGACGATGTTAACGACCACTTCCCCGTCCGCATCTTCGCCCTCATTATGAGCAATTCTCAAAGGCGCCATGGCATCGTCTCCGCCGTCCTCCTCGTCATCGCCCTCGTCGAGAGCTTCCAGAAGATTGTTTATAAATCCCAGCACTCCACCATGCTCGTTACGCTGGGCAGCCCGCGGGTTAACAGGGGGCTCCTCGTTTTGTCGGGGCTCCAACGCGGGCAGCCCCATAATCTGCCGGTTGAGATTAACCTCGTAGGGGAACACAAACTCCCGCCAGAAGTTGATGTATGCTGAGCGGGCATAAGGAAAGAGGGCCATGGCTAGCTGGGGCGAGGGAGGCCAGGCCAGGAACTGGTCATCATGCATAACACGGTAGACGCCATACTAATCATGTCAAGTTAGTCCGAGCTCTTCCAACCCATAAAAGGGTAGACATACCAAGGAAGCAGTGGGAAGAAAGATCTTGTTGCCCAGCCAAGGAGTAAGCTGCCCAAGAAGCAAAGCTGGGCCTACATTCATTAGAATAAGCGCATTGCCCAATCTCTCGCTCGCCATCTTCATAACTCTCGAGTTCTGCCCGCCCACATTCAGCTCCGGGCCCAGCATGAACTGTATCAGCGACTCCCGGCCGGCAAAAGCCCACATGGCGCAAGCGCCGTACATCTGCAAGCTGAACTGAACGCCCATCGTTGCCGTCGTCAGCAGCACGAAGGGGCTCACGCGGGTAAACTTGGAGGATATGACATCGGTCAGGGCGACAACGGGGTCCCAAGGGCCCTCAAGGCGGATCTTGGACTTGCAGACGGGGCACAGGAGTGGTTTGTTGGAGCGCTCGCAGTCGGTAACCCACGAAAGCATGCAATCCTGGTGCGCCTCGAGCGTGCAGGGACATGGGTCGACCCAGGATGACGGCGGATCTGAGGGCTCCTCATCGGTGAGGCAGATGAAGCATCGGCGCGGGGCTTCGGTACTCCGGGGAGCGGCGGCGGGCGCAGAGGAATCGACAGAGGTGGGCGCCATTGTCGGAGGAGGTATCTAGACTACGACAATCGTGTCGCGTGCAGCCTGGACTCTGGGCGCAGGCGATGTCGGCAGGAAACGGGAGGATCGGTCGTGTCGGGATGGCAAGTCTATCTCATTGGATCCATGAGAATAACATACGAATAGGAAAGAAATGCTAAAAAAGACGAAAAGAATACACGCGCAGGTTTAGGTGAGGCTGCGAGCCGGTCGACGGGCTGTCAAGTTGGTGTTGGTGTTGATGTTGGGGTAGGACTAACGGGCTGCGGCTGGCTGCTTCGGCTGCTTGTGAGGGTTACATCATCCAAGCTGAGCGAGTGAGCCTGAGGCGGGAAGCCAATCAGAGTGGGTCCCTGGCTAGTAATCGTTGACAGTTGACGAGCACTACGGTCCACGACTGAACAACTTCCATTGGCAATTCAGTCTGGCCAAATGGATGGGGAACCGTTGCGCCTTATCTAGCGCACACATTATTACGATGAGCTTCCTATTTCCACCCCCCGTTCTACTGGCTCTACACGTTACCCAGTCAGGTTGATCCCCGGCAATATCTGATGTGCTTACGACTTAGGAGCGAAGACGACAAATACCGACCAGGATGTCGCAACAAGACCACGAAGTAATAGGAAAATACCATTTAGGACTTTCGGGCTTTCCTAGAATTTGACCGAACTCGGCTTCTTTCACAACGTTCAATCGTGTGCTGGAACAAACTCAACCAGCCAGCCCCAGGCCAAAACATTTACTTCGCCCGACATGGATATCTTAGAAGGGACCCCGTACTATTCACGTCGAGTCTATTTAACGGAGATGTTGAGAATCAAGCAGTATAGCAGGAATCTTTAGGGCTGGATTTAATATCACAGGCCCAGAATGAGAGGTTGTTCCACTCTGCTATACGAAATCTTCCCCGAATGCCACTGCAACTGAGCGCCTTTGTGAAGAAGACTCCCTGACTGTGGCTTTCTCTGTGGAATCACATTCTAATTCTCCGAGGCGCTCCTATTCCGGTGAAACTATCTGTCCAAGACAGAATTTTGTCTCCAGCGCGCCTCCATGCCGACGGTGTTTTCTCCAACGCCTCCCCACCAAATATCACCACCACCACATAACTCCCCCTTTGCTGCCCTCACACAGCATACACCCCCATGCCATCTCCGGTGTGATGTAACTTCGCAAATCACAAGTTCCCGGTCACCATGAGGCAGTTGTTCGTCTGCCAAGCTCCAGCGGGTACCCACAAAGTTGCCCCCTCCCCCTGTGCGGGAGAATGAGCAAGTTTCACCTACCAGGCCTCGCCGGCCTCACGCAACCACGCACGCGGTCGGTTTGCATGGGAGTAAACACGGCAAATAGTAAATAACAAGCTCCCAGCGCACCGCGGCCATGTTCGTCTCGCTACTGAGGTCCGAGGAAATACATCACACACCGCCGTCTAATCATGGCCCGTCCAACTAAGCTGTCTCTCGCGCTGCTGGGCCTCGAGCTTATCATCACCACCGTCGCCGTCGTGCTCTTTGGCCTTGCGTATCCGGATCGCTTCAGGTCCAGGCTGTGGGGGAACGGCGGCGTCAAGGGATGGAACTCGAACCCCAACGAGCGCATCTATTTCTACGCTAACCATCGCGAGCCGCCCGAGATACCGTTGATCTGGTCGCAGAGGTAAGCTCGTGAACGACTGCAGAACTCGCACATCCGTGGTTGTAGACTTGATGGCTAACTATATCCTCGTGCGTGTGTAGGTTGACCGACTCGAACCTCGCCATCGCCATCCTTGGTTTCGTCATCTTCCTCGCCCGTGCCATCATGACCCATCTCGACTACCTCCCCCGCTACGTCAACGTGCTATACGACATGCTCCTCGCGTCCCTCTGGGTCATCAGTCTCGCCGGCCAGGCATCAGGGGACTTTACCGATCCAAATCATACCAGTGCGCACCCGTGGTACCTAACACGTGGGTGTGCCGACAGCTGGGAAGGGGTACGGAGCTACTGCCACGTCGCTCAAGCGAGTTGCGCCATATCGATGCTGGCCGCGATGCTATACATCGGAAGGCTTCTGCAAGAGGCTATGTTGGAGGCATATCACCAGGGTAGAAAACACGAGAGGAAGTGGACTGCTGCGGACACTGTAGACGAGATGGAGAATCCTGAGGAAGAGAACTTCAGCGACGCCGAAAAGGAGACGGATATGAACTTGAGGGTTATAGAGGAATGGTATGACCCGGGACTGAGTCCAGTGCTAGCCTTTTTCCCTGCTACACCAGATCGCCGAGGAAGGTAGATAGATGAAACAACAGAAGACGGTGATATTGGACTTGTAGGGACGATACAAAGATTATAGCCAGAACAAATGTTGAATGTAACTATTAGATCCCTGTGATGAGTATAGGAGGATGCGAAATATCACCATTCAGTCAAAGGAATCACTAGAACTACAACAGGACAGGCAGTAGGGTGCTTGGCGAGAAGTATATTCGATTTGCCAGGAGACGAATGTTGTCATTCTAATGAGTCCCTAGCTATCCCACAATACCGATAGAAAACGAGTGGATCCATGCATTGTCCGACTTCCCCCAATCGATATTGATCTTGTCCGCGCCATGCCCAAAATTGATGGTGCTTGAGGCCCTCAAGGTCCTCATCGTCCAGATTGTCAAGAGCTTATTTGTGCTTGATTGGCAGCCGTTAGCGTCCACGATCCATCATCCACACGCCCATCCCCATACGACTAGGTGACTTACAGGGCAGCCGGCGCAGGTGCAGCCAGAGCCGCAACCGCAGGAGCCAGAGGTAGCACATCCGCAGCCACTCATGATGATGGTTGTTCAAGGAGGATTTTTGGGTTGAAAGTTGGTGGTGGTTGTTTTTTTGTGGTGCTGTGGAAGATTGTGTGAGAGCGTGTTGATGAGAGGTTGGGAGAAGTAAAAGGAACAACGTGACTCTGGGGACGTGGGTGGATTTTATACTCTCCCGGAGAAGGCCAAGAATAGGCAGAGATCCGCAGAGATGAAGAGCAAGTGTTTGTTGGCAGGCGGCAGGTGGCAAGGCAAGCGCCCAAAATGGGGGACCTGGGGAACCTAAGCCCTTAATAATAAGGTACTGCTGTACCATTAATACCCCGAGCCCAACTTGCTTCCGCCCAGTGGCATGCACTCCAACCATCCATATCACTTCCATTCCACCTGTATTCGTACAGTTCGTTTTACTTTTGTCTTTTATTTGCCAAGTACCCTGCCCTTTGCTGGCATTTCCCAAGGTATATTAGACCCAAGCACTCAAGCAAGCCCTCACTTATCTCAAGTCACCATACCGCAGCTACTAGTATGTGAGGGTACCCGAAGTACCGATTTTACCTTTGGCTCTTTGGACAAGAGGCGGCGCATGACGTTAAGCGTCACCGTCGATTGGACAAGCCTCCGCCACACACTGAGCCAAAGCCCATGGCCATCCCCCCCCTGTGGCAAAGCGTTGATTTGACCCGAGATGGGGCCATTCACATGCATCGACCAACATTCCGTGACGCTGCTGTTGTTTCACAAAATAAGGGTCTCTCGATGTATCTTCAGGTCGTCCAAGTTTTGAGGTGAATGGGAGTGCACAAGTGTGACGGGGGCGCTACCTCAAAGGGATGCTTATTTGCATAGATACGTCATGTTGTCTAGACCAACCTCAATATCACGGACGAGATCCAATTTGCCGTTAGGAATACACTCACAACCACGCTGTAATTCTAGGTAAACAATATCTGATGAAATTAACAACTTCTTCGAATTTTTAGCATCGTACTTAGGTACCTGCACAGTAACGCCTTGGAGCTGAGACGTGCATCTGCGAAGTGACGACCCGTGAGGGGTTTGGAGGGGCTTGGAGGGGTTTGCTATTGGCGGGGTTCCGGACCTGTAGGGTCCATTCCCGATGACGTCCTTTGCGATTCTCACGTAATCTCGTCTGTCTGCCTCCCTATCCTGCGCATTCCTGCTCATGACCATCTTCCATCCTCCATCCATGTAGCTCTCCTGTTTCTACTCGACCGCATTGCATTTCTGGTGCCAATAACGCTACGCCTTGGCCGGCCTCAATTACGACACGTTACAGCAAGCGAGGTTACAACGCCCAGATCGCGAGGGAAAATGAGGGCATTGTGGTTGAGACGGCTTTCTTCCCGTCATCCAGCTTGCTCTTACTTGGTCTAACATGGTTTTCCTACCCGTCTGAATGCTTACAAGATTCTGATGCGTGCCTGACCGATGACAAACCCGACAAATTATCTCATCCACCTGAACATGCTCAGTTGATCGTCACCGAAGATACATCCCTCCCCCGATCCCGATCCGATTCTCTCTCTTCCCCAGGGACCATCGCTAGCCCAGCATCCGATGCCATGATGGGCCGGGGTAGCTGCCGAGCCAACCCATACCACACCTCTCCGTATGCAAACTGCACCGCCTCGTAGAGCAACACGGTGATGTCGAAGCCCTCCGCTCCAAGATCAACTGTCCCTTGAACCTTGGCCACGTGCCGTCTAGTTCGGAGATATACCGACGTCGCCCACATGAAGCTCCGGTGGGCTTGTATGGCGGCTTCCGGTGCCAGCCAGTTGAGGTATGATGTCAGGTCGGCGGCGAGCATATCCGGGACACGGAGGACGCGGACGAGGCCGACAACGTGGGCGAAGAGACGCGGTGATTGCGACATCTCCTGTCTGTCAAGCACGTACATGGGGACTGTGACGCCGGGGATTTCGACGTCCGGCTGGTAAGGGCGGCGGTGGAGCATGAACCATGTCCCGTCGCCGAGGCCGCGGTGCCAGTAGAGCCCCCACTGGAACTCCTCGTTGCCGTATCCCTGTGCGCACGAAGTCTCGTAGATGCTCGGGTCGAGGGTGTTGGGGAATGAGCGATAGTCGTGGACGGTCGTGCCCGGTTCGTGCTCTGGTGCCAGGGAGATGGAGATGGTCAGGTACAGAGTCCCGGGCTGGAGGTCTCGGACTGGGTAGCCCATGATGCGAGCCTTTAGTGTCTCGAACGGTGACCCGAGATGTCCGCAAGTCGTCGGTGGACAGTTGGCGGTGATTCCATTTGGCGTAGTGAGGGGGGAAAATAGATTCTGGGCTCAGTTGTTTGTAAAGCAAACGGCTATTTGTCAGTCATGGTGAAGTTAGCATTCACGGCTTGGTTACCTGACAGCTGTTGCCAGTCGCTTCTCAACCAGCACCGCGTTCGCGGCAGCTGGCAGGTTTTAGCATGGCTGAGTTTTTTTGTCACTGACTCACCAGGAAATTGCTATATTCTTCACGATTTGTCATTCGGTTAGGCGGTAGACCAACGACAACTGTATATTTGGGTCGCCAAACAAGAGGGCATTTCGGCGGATCGGGAACCAAACCCCGAGTGAAGCCGCCATGAAGCAGGGCTGGGTGACCTTGGACTCGACGCTTAAGTGTCAGAGACCGAGATTCAAAAGAAAGAAAAAATACCAAGGTTGAGACTCTACAGCTCTTCGCTAACCAACAACACATCTCGTTAGTTAGACTCATCAGTAAAGACGGAAGCTCCGCCCGCCGTGTTGAAAGTCGGGCACAAAAAACACCGACTAGCGGAACCTCCGAAGTGAAACTCCGAAGTTGTCTTCCGAAGAAATGCTCCAGTGCGGTACGCTACCTGCAGGGCATTCTGCAGCTCACTTACCCGCTCCAACTCAGGCGTGTCTAGCCATGGTCATGGGCGAGGGAGTAAAGCCGGGCGAGCCGCCGATAGGTGGGGATATAGAGAGATGCGTACTACGTATTTAGCCAGCGCAGCAACCTTGCGATTTACGGCGGGGAGAGAACTGGGGACTTGGGCGACCGCGAGGCCGAGAGGTCATGGTCACTCCATGAACTGTTTTTCTGTGCGTGTGACGATATCACGTTGTGTTGTCAATTCATACATCTACCGGAGGTTTTTGGCTTTGGCATTGAAGATTGAACTCTCTCGCTAGTCCACGGACGCCTACAAAACAGCTCTTTGCGACGACACTGTCGACGTCATTCATCAGAGAACAACACCAACGAGGGGCAATTGCGGGGCATTGAGACGTTATCACCAACTCCTCGTACTTTGCGACAGAGCAGAAATCTCACCAGAGAACCGCTCGTGATTTAAATCTTCACCCCGTTTTTAGTGCTAGACAAGAGGCATCCTCGCTCTCACCCACCGCCAACATGTCCGGCCCAGTCCCTGTCGCCAACACGCTCAGCGACATCTATCCCGCCGCCGCCCTGGCCACCGAGGCTCCGCGATGGAACAACCTCGTGACCAAGTTTGAGGCACTCTATGGCCACCCGGCCAGCTTCGTCGCGCGCTCGCCCGGGCGCGTGAACATCATCGGCGAGCACATCGACTACTCGCTGTACTCGGTGCTCCCCATGGCCATCACCGCCGACGCGCTGTTCGCCGTGGCCGCCACGCCCGCCGCCCCGGACGCAAAGACGTTCCGCATCCGCATCGCCAACGTCGAGGGCGACAAGTTCGCCGCCAAGGACTTCGAGGTGCCCGTCGGCGGCGACGTCGACATTGACGCCACCCAGTTCGAGTGGACCAACTACTTCAAGAGCGGCCTGCGCGGCGTGCTGCAGCTCCTGCGGAAGAAGCACGGCGATGGTTTCCGCCCAGTTGACATGGAGCTGCTCATGGACGGCAACGTGCCCGTGGGCGGAGGACTGAGCTCCAGCGCCGCCGTCGTGAGCGCCAGCTCTCTCGCTGTCATGGTGGCCAATGGCGACAAGTTGGTCGACAAGAAGGAGTTGACGGAGCTCGCCATCGTCAGCGAGCGCGCTGTCGGCGTCAACTCGGGAGGGTACGTTATTCCCAACCCCTAACTTGCCAAGATGAACCCGCAAAACTCACATTTGTCACAGTATGGACCAGGCCGCCTCCGTCTTCTCGGAGCAAGGCGCCGCCCTCTTCGTCTCCTTCAGCCCAGAGCTCTCAGCCCGGCCCGTCAAGTTCCCTCCCACGAGCCCGGAGCTGTGCTTCGTCATCGTGCAGTCCTTCGTCACCTCCAACAAGCAGGTCACGGGCCCCATCCACTACAACCTGCGCGTCGTCGAGTGCAGCATGGCGGCCGCCTACCTCAACGCCGTCCTCAACCCGGCGGGCGTCCAGCTGCCCGAGGACGCCGGCCCCCTGGGCATCAGCCTGCAGGGCTTCCACGACACCTTCTTCCGCCACCAGAGCGGCTCTGGCGCCGCTGCCGCTCAGACTCTGTCCAAGGAGGAGGAGCTCAAGAAGCTGCTGGCAGTGGCCAAGGAGACGCTGACGCAGGAGGAAGGGTACACGCGCGAGGAGGTCGCCAAGGTGCTCGGCATCACGGTGCCGGAGTTGGAGGCCCGCTTCATGTCCCGGCTGCCGGTCCGCGCCGAGCGCTTCAAGCTCCGCCAGCGGACCGTGCACGTCTTCTCCGAGGCGCTGCGGGTGCTCAGCTTCCTGACGCTGCTGGAGCGGCCAGTGCACACGGGGGCTTCAGACACGACGGGCTTCAACACACAGCTGGGCGAGCTGCTCAACGAGACGCAGGTGTCGTGCCGGGACCTGTACGAGTGCAGCTGCGCGGAGCTGGACGAGATCTGCGCCATCTCGCGGGCGGCCGGGGCGTACGGCGCGCGGGTCACGGGCGCCGGCTGGGGCGGGTGCAGCGTGCACCTGGTGCCGGCCGACCGGGTGGCGTCCGTCACGGAGGCGCTGGAGAAGGAGTACTTTGCTAAGCGGGAGCTGACGGCAGAGCAGCGGGCCAGCGCGGTGGTGGTGAGTCGGCCAGCGACTGGCAGTGCGGTGTATTATGTCAAGGATGATGTGAAATGAAGGACTTACACGGGAGGGTTAGACAAAGCGGCATTCGTATGAGCGTTTAGATAGCAGGAGAAAGCTCAAGCTGTTAACCATCTATGTTTTACAATATACTAGGTGCTCACCATGCTTCTTATATGAGATTGGCCTACATGATAATGTAATTGCTCGTTGGTGGATGATTCAAGGGTGTATTGTGATGGTTGTGGTGGATTCCGACGATGGTATAGGGTACCAAACTTGGCATTCATCAACAAACGAGTTGATCGACATCTGTTCTCAATTAGATATCAACACGCCGAATTTGATCTTCATATACGGACATGAGCGACTCTTGACGGCTGAAAAGCCGGGGCAATTCTTGAGCTCGAAGAGGGACCGGGTAAATTGCTCGTGATGGCAGAGTACGGTGTAAAACATGTCTGGAATCCTATATCTGCTGAAAGTCCAGGCCCATAGAAACCCACGCGTACAGTAATGTACACAAGCAAATAGACTCGGATGCTCAAGCTCAACTAGGCAGGAAGAGTTCCAGCTGCGAGCTTAATGCTGTTTACCCACATCTGGTTCGGGGCTGCATTGGAGAGGGATGCTGTGGGTGTGAGGGATATGCAGGTCATGGTGTTGTTCCTTGGCTAGAACTTTAGATAGCGTGTGTTGCAGCGAATGGATGATCTAACAAGGCTGGGTGGTAGTAGAATTAGGAGAAACTGAGAATGTGGTTGCGGATGTGGACGTGAAGCTGTTGTTGATCCATGACTCCAGAGGCAGAGGTGGTTACTTGCGCCAAGATCGACACAGAACCGCCATGCCAAGCCGGTGGACGCGGATGTTGTTGCCTGCCCTCGGTGTAAGAGGCACAACAACATTTCATCATTTAACAGCTTGAGCTTCGAACAACCCAACTTCAATGCACTCCATACGTCATCCTTCCAGCAAAGAGGTCTCGTCGCCGGGTCCGAAGCAGGGCGCCAATGGCATCGGCAAGCCACGGAGTCTGGTCGTTGTCTTTAATTAGTACCTGACCAAGAGATGATGATATCGCGGTGACGGGAAGGGCAATCCGGCTTGTTGGGTGGCCACTCCCAAGGCTCTAATACGACAGCCGGCACAAGGCCTTGACTGCTTTTACCCGTCGAGCCCTCTTCTCTCAAGGCCGTAGTAGCCGCCGCCCGTCGCCGACGACGCCGAGATGCGGCATTACGTCAGGCTGAACGACCATCAGTCAGGCCTGACTACCATCAGTCATCGCAGCCATGAAGTTATAATAACAGCCAGAATTGGCTCGAGGTTTGGTGTTGAAGGCATTGGATCTCACTGACACTGCCAAGTCTTACCCATCACCGACTTACACCTCCTCGCAAAATACTCGCTGCATTCTACTCCATCATGCCTACCTTCACCCTCCAGGACGGCGTCGAGATCTACTACAAGGACTGGGGCAACCCCAAGGGCAAGCCGGTGACCTTCTCGCACGGGTGGCCGCTCAACAGCGACAACTGGGACAGCCAGATGCTGTTCCTCGCCAGCCAGGGCTACCGCGTCGTCGCGCACGACCGCCGCGGCCACGGACGGTCCAGCCAGCCGTGGGAGGGCAACGACCTGGACACGTACGCCGACGACCTGCGCCAACTGATCGAACACCTAGACCTGCGCGACGTGATGATGGTCGGCCACTCGACCGGCGGCGGCGAGGTAGCGCGCTACCTGGGGCGGTTCGGCACCGCGAGGGTCAGCAAGGCGGTCCTGATCAGCGCCGTCACGCCGCTGATGGTGCAGACGGCGGCCAACCCGGAGGGCCTCCCGCTGGGCGTCTTCGACAGCTTCCGCGAGGCCATGCTCAAGGACCGGGCGCAGTTCTTCCTCGACGTGCCCAACGGGCCGTTCTTCGGCTTCAACCGCCCCGGCGCCGTCAAGAGCGAGGGCCTGGTGCAGAGCTGGTGGCTGCAAGGCATGATGGCCGGGTTCAAGAACGTCTACGACTGCGTCAAGGCCTTCTCCGAGACGGATCTCAACGAGGACCTCAAGCGCATCGACATCCCGGTGCTGGTGCTCCACGGCGACGACGACCAGGTCGTGCCCATCCAGGCATCGGCGCTCAAGGCCGTGAAGGTCCTGCCCAAGGCCACGCTGAAGGTGTACCCGGGAGGGCCGCATGCGCTGCCCAACATCCATTACGACGAGGTCAACAAGGATCTCCTTGAGTTTTTGAAGGCATGAATGAGGAGAGTGACTTGGGTAATGAAAGCCGGAGACGGGATGGAATAGGAGAGAAGAGAGTAATGATGTATCCCAGCATGTTAATGGGCCTGAGTAATGGTTACGGATGAACGAGGAATGGAGCATAGACATGGGAAGCAACTCTGCCATATTGGCCAGTTCCAATCCCATGGCCAGGATCATAATAGCAATTCGAATCCATCTGCTGGATATCATCGTGAAGTCGAAAAGGGACCAAAGACATTCACTAAACCTCAGACCACAGAATCCATCCATTCATGAACTGCTGCCAACAACGTACTGGGGATACGAAAGTCTGGCTCCGCTTCCCCGGATTCTCCAGTCGGCACGGCACGGCACAGCCGGAAGGGAACGAAGATGAGGGTCTCGAACTCGTATCATCTACGCCCCAACGACGTCGAGAACTGAGTCGCGCACTGCGCCATCATTGGATCGACACGAATAACCAACAGCACGAGCTCGAGAGAAAAAGAACCAAAGTAGGGCGGGAAAAAAGCGCCGAGAGGGTTGCAACTCTGCAAAAGTCGCCGGAGTTCATTTCACAGGGCAAAGGCAAGCAGGCTTTCAGCCCACTCTAGCGCCATCCCATGTGTCAGCGCTGGAAGTCATAGCTTGGGAAGCCAAGTGGTAGTGCAACGCAACGGCATTCGTACCAATTCATGCTCTCTGCTCGGGCTGCTTCGGGGACATGTTCTTTGCAAGTACCCCCGTACGAATACACACATTTGCAAGTGCTCATGGCTCGCTCTGGGCGCCGAGCGGCCGGGGCACCCAATCAAGGAGGAGGAAGAGGCGGACTGAATGATAAGGAATCATGGCTCTGTGCGCATGCGGTGAGTTTGGCGTGCTAATTGATTGTGTATCTGTGTGTTTCAGGCATGGACGATAAAGGACTGGACTTCCCCTTCGCTTGAAGACAGTTGAGAAGCAAAGAAGAAGCAAAGATGGAGAAGAAAAAGAGAAGAAAACAAGAGATGCTGGAAATAGAAGATACTTTGCCTGCTCACGGTCCTGCTCTACGCAAAAGACCAAGTTCAACACCAAGGCCCAAGGTACTACAGTACTTGTGGGTGGCGTCGACGATGATATCTCTAGGAGGGAGGCGTCTTATCAACGATTTGGCGTTTTGGTGATTAATGCGTTGGATTGGGGGGGGAGGCTTGGCTCAACCTTGTACTAAGCCGGCCTGGGGATGGGGGGACTGATTGGGCCAAGAGGACCACGGCCGCCCAATGAGCCTCAGGCTCCGAGATGCATTTTCCATTCCACGCCTGTTCCCCCATGCCCTGCATCGCAGCGTTGCGTCCCCACCACACCCCCTTGCGCCGCGGTTTCTAGGCTAGGTGGGCTGTCGAAGAAAAGGTGGCCGGCGTTAGTGTGGTGGGCGGGCTTTTCGTTATCATTCGAGGCTGGCGATGGGTGGTGGTGGTGGTGGTGGTGGTGTTGGTGATGCTGCGTGTCTGCATTTCTTTTCCTCCGCTGCACCCCGTAAGAGGGAAAAGCACGTCAGCACGTCGTTCTGCGTGGGTGTCTATTGAATGGATGCTTCCATGGCCCCTGGAAGCAGGCTGGCGTAGCGTGTACTTCGACACTTGGACTCTCTGTGGTGATATCGGGCACCGCAACCTGGCTGCAATATCAACATTGATATTGCTAGGTGCGCAACTCCACATGATGCAAGGTTTCTCGGCCGTCCGGGGAAATCTTGATAGGAACGGAGAGGCCCCTCTTTCTCTCTCCGTCTTTTACCAGCAACAGCATGTCGTGCAATTGAATCCAGAAATGAAACCATCTTTCTTATCCAGAGATCAACCCTCAATCCCTGACCGAGATCTGCCCCCCTGTGCTCAATTCCGAGCTGGGACCCCCACGGATGTGAATTTTGTGTAAGGTCGCTCGGGATGTCAACCTCACAACTGCACGAATATGTCCTTTGCTGCTAGAGCTCTGACTGCTCAGCCCCAGCCTCACCTCACTCTTCTCCAGCTCCTTTCGCCCTCACACCTGAATTTGGTAGCCCAAATCAAGCATTAGCCCCCGCACCAATCAGCCCACTGGCCGGGTTTTCCACAGGCGGCCCGCCGCGTCCTTGTTGACGACTCCAGACCCTGATCGTAGTCTGGATCCATGGGGCCATGGTCCGTGGGCCAGCTTCGGGTCGAGATCGCATCACGAGATGCTTTCACCTAAGACTTCCCACTCACTTACCTTTGTAAATTGTGCCTAATAACAGCCCGGTTGCCAATCCTCTCCCGGGGTGGCGCTGGTGCCGGTCCTCCATGGTGTTGGGCTCCGGGTCCCACTGTGAGCCCCAAATTTTGGGAATAGCCAGAGCCTAGGGCCGGACTCTGTCCGGGATAGATTGAACCTAGACATCCCAAAGTGCCGGTCGTGGTCCAGGAAAAGAGACAGGATCCATCAAAAGTCCATTTCAAATTTTCACTTTGGTTTTTTTTCGGTAGTGGCTGCTTTCGAAGACAAGGGGATTTCCCTCTACGGCGTACCTGTGTGACGCGGTGAGTGACGCGGTGAGTGAACCTGGTAGGTAATAATTAACATTGTATGTAGATAGCTGTAGCAAGGGCAAGATGTGCGTGCTCCATACCGCAACGCTCACTTGTCGACGAATGATCACTACCCCGGCAACTGGCACCGGGATCGCCGGGTTTGACAGATCCCGACCAGACTTTTTCTCTTGGCTCTTGCGGAACTCGACTGACCGAGACAATGGCTGAAGATGGCCCGTGTCGGACCTGCATCAGAAGTGGCACGGCGTGAGTCGGTGGCGGCATGGCTGCCCGTAGAAAGACGGGATACACCGAGCCGGAGCGGCCTGTTGGCTTCTCTTTTTGACTCTGCCCGACTTGTGCATACCTTGTGAATTAGTGTTCGGTTTTCCCATTGTCTCTGGACGGAGCCGGTGGTTGGAATTCGGATGGAGGGGAATGACGGAAGCGTGCCTTGCTTGGTGTTGCACAATCCAGATCAAAGATCAAAAGCCCTGGCTCGGGTTGGGTTCTTCCATTGCAACGGGTCCAGTTACAGTGCACCCATTTCAGTCGATGTTGAGGTGATCAATGGCGGGGGGAGCGACAGACCCGACAGGTACCAGCCCTTTTCAGTGGATGCTTCAGGCTCCAGGTCATCTCATCCAACCGGTTGGTTGTCCATCTCCATTGCTTGGCTCTCCAGGTCTCGAGGGCTCTCCACCTCCGCCTTCTTGTCTCCAGGAAGCACAGCCCGCCGAGTGCCCCTTCGGCGTCCCGTCGTCTCAGGATTGACACAGCAGGACTCTGTGGTTGGTTCACCCAGTCGGCGTCTGAGAGAGAAATGGAATGGGAGAATACTACAGCTTTCTTCCATCCGTCCCGTGTCAGACACACAGCCCAAGCCACCACATGAGCCTCAAAGGCGTCCTTCAGGCACAGGCACCCACAAGATCCCTAGGTACTCAGGTAGGGGAAGTACACAGTACTCGTCAGGGTACCTGCGAATACAGAGGGCGCCCCCAAATCTCCAAGTGACCTGGACGAACGACACATTCTTTCCCGTCATCGCTCCTTCTGCCGGGTGCCAGATGCTGGTCCCAGTGCTGCAGTGGGCGCCAGTGGGCGCCAGTGGGTGGCCGTGCTGCGGCTGCTGGTACCTACTTAATCATTTAGCTCCGGGTGTCTCCATATCTCTATCTTTGTCCTCCACTTCCAACTCCGCTTCAAGTCCCGTCTCCGTCTCCATCTCACTCTCCATCTCACTCTCCATCTCACTCTCCATCTCACTCTCCATCCCACTGTCCATCCCCTTCTCCATCTTCCCGGGCCTCACCTTCACTCTCTCACCCACTGGTCACTGACCTGACCATACAGCCCACTCGCCCTGAAGCACCTCTCACAGCCTCGTTCCATATCCAAAAGGGAAGAGACAAAACACAGAAACCCCGTCATTATCCACACTTTAGGGCCCCCCTCCATCTGCTTGCTCCATCCCGTCCTTTTTTATCACGGACGGGGTAACCTGGCTGCTACTACGGGGCAAGCATAGCAACAGCAGGCAGGATAACCCAGCCCGCCGCGACTTGCTCCACGCTTCATCTGTCGACTTTCCACGTACCGATCTATTACACTTACAAAGGTGTCAACGGCTGGGATCACGGCATTTTGTACCATCCCGTCTCGCATACCTGCACCCAGCACGAAGTACCGACTACACTGCACACGCCCCGGTTGACTTCTACCTCGTTAGTAGCGTTGTCCGGCTCCTTGTTCGCCCACGCTAGCCACCAATCCTTGAGCACACCAATAAGTGCATCTGCACCGCTGGGGAGTCTGGGACGCCCTTGGCACCCTTAAACAATCCTGGACACCTTTGGACACGCCCTGGGTCACCCTTGGTGGATGTCGCTCGTATCTATTACCCCAGAGTGTCCTCTCGCGTCGCGTACCGCTATCTCTGGGCTCGCCCACGTTCGCCGCTATCAACCACCCCTGCTCCTGTCCTGTTCCTGTTCCGGCTTGTCACTTGCGATCCAAATCCAAAGGACCAAAGGCCAAGGCCCAAAGCCCCCAGTGTTCATCGGCTTTTGGTCGCTTTCTGGCTTCTAATCTGACTTCTGACGGCCTTCCCTCCCACTCGCCCACTCTCTCTCTGCCAGCACCCAGTAGAGCAGCCAACGCTTCGCCTCATCTGGCCTGGGCTTCGCTCTGACACTGTTGCAGACCACCTATTTCGACCCTCCAACGCCGCCTCTCTTCATTTCTCTCTCCTTTTACTCTCTTTTCCCTCTTTTCCCTCTTTCCCTCTCTCGGCCGGTTGAAAACTCCACCCGCCACCATTCCACCGCCATCACCAACCAAACGTATCGCCTCCCCTCATTCACTCCCTGGCTTGCACTCAAAACGACACCACCACGCCCACCACCGCCCACCGCTACCGCCACCATAATCACCACCGCCTTCACTCTTTCCACCATTCTAGCCTCCATCACCCTTCAACCTAAACAACTGCGCACGACAGAACTGGCCTCCCAATAACACTGGCCCTTCCCAGGATCGACTTGGGGTAACGCTTTCCTGGGCTCCACCACTCTGACAGTCACGTCCCCCTCCCAAACATGGCTCCTGACTCTTGGGTCGAGCCTGACGCCGTGCCACAGCAGTCGCCCATGGCCAACCAGGATGACGACCTCGATCGCCAGCTACTTCGCCATCTCATGAGGCGCTATGGTCGTGATGGCATTGCCCAGCTTATGGAGGAGGAGGCTACTTCACCTGCCATTTCTCGTGAGTGTCTTCCTCTGTGGTGACAGCCATGCCAGCTATCGGCTGTGTGAACGGGGTCAAGGGCATGAAAAGAGGTCGCTTTGGCTCTCTCTTTCTATTGCTTGCCACCGTCAAAGCGAGATGCGTCGTCGCTAACCCTCTGCTTCTGCTTAGACCACGACGGAGCATCAGCCATCACATCCAGCACCTTCTCGTCAGTTAAATCCGAGGACGCCGCCAGCATCTTTGACGGCGCAAGCATACGCACCTTCTCCTCCGACACCTCTTCCGTTACCGGCAGCATCATCTCCAATGTTTCGGCACGAACTGCCAAGTTCCTTGGGCGCAAGTCCCAATCATCCGCAGCCTCGGTCAAGTCGACCCAGCGAGACGACGATGCCTCGTCAGTAGCCGGTGACTCCATCAACTCGACCAATACTCCTAAGCAGAAGGGCTCCTTTACTTGCGGGTTCTGTCGCGAAGAGGATATCCAGAAGACGTGTACGCGCAAAAACGATCTGAAGCGTCACATCGAAGACTTCCACAATATGAATGCTCAGTGGTTCTGCCGTCATCGGGGGTGCACAATGGTCTTCGACTGGCAGACGGCCTACAAAACTCATCTCAAACAAGCCCACGGCGGCTCGCGCATGACACTTGATGAAGCCAAGGTTAATCTATGTCCTCAAACCATCTTCGCCTGCGGCTTCGAGAACTGCACACAAGTGTTTGAGTCCCCAAGCGACGACGACGCCGATTCGACCTTTAAGGAGTTTGTCAGCCATGTGGTTAAGCACTTTGACGAAGGCGCCAACAGTGGAGAGTGGACTTACTCAGCCCGGATACGCAACCTGCTGAGACAGGCTGGGTTGGTGAATGCGTGGGCCAATTCGTCATGGCCAGAGGAGGAGAGAAACCGACTTCAGTGGCACCCCCAGTCCAGCGGAATCATGAGGAAACGACTTGAGACGAGACATCTCGGTGATTTGCAACTTCTCGTCCAGTACGCTATTGCCCTCGGCTCAGAACCCTCTACCATTCAGAAGTATCGCGAGGACTTCATCACTCCAGTCAAGGATGAATGTCGCCAGCCCATTCCAGGACATAAGTCCCGGGCACCGCCGCTTCCACCATCCGCCCCGGCTCCCGATCCAGACCAGTACCAGTTCCGGATATCTCGTGGCACGAACCCCAACCTTGCCGCCTACCTCGCCACGCAGCGCCGGGTATACGTCCCCCGGCCCGGCCCAGTTCGCGCCGGGCGCTCCGCTCGGCCTCCGCGACATGCCGTCCCCACCAACGCTGTAACCCAGGGCTCAATACAACCTCAATTCCGGTACCCCAACATGCCCCAGGCGCCCATGTTCGACCCGCGGCAGCAACAACAGTATGCGATGATGTCGCAGGCCACGGGTGGTATCATTGCTGAGGACCTCCGCAGTCTCCGGTCCATGGCCAGCAGTAATCCCGAGCAGGACATTGAGATGGGCGATTCCGATATGATGGATGCCGGATACATGCAGGAGCCGAACTTCTCGGGGCCGTATGGGCCCGGGAGTATCTCGAGTCCCGCCCCCGATGGCTCTTGTATAACGCCGGCGACACCCATGGAGCAGCATATGTCTTTTGCGGGCTATGACTCCGCTCACGCATACTAATTGGATGAACACTTGCAGTATTGTCACGTATGATACGCACATCACTGCATCTTTATTTCGACGCCTTGTATTACTTTCCACTGATAGACTTTCCAAACATCTCCTGAGGAGATGGTCTTCTCAGGGTGATGGTTGGCAACACGCGACATCAAGATATGGCTCGATGAGCCAGGCACGATTCCTTTACATATACCACCACCATGGACAGCATGGAAACATCACACACCATACACTCATTTAGAATTTCCCTATTATACATGTATCTGAACGGAGATGAGAATCATCTGGAGCGAGGTGCACTTTTAGGTCAGGGCAAGGAACAGGCTTGTGGCATTTATGGCATGGGACGGGTCTGGGCGTGAAAGAAAATGGTTGAGCGCGTTAGGACGGGATCTTCGAAGATGTGGTGAGGAGGCTTGCGTGGATGGGAGTTTGATGAATGCTAGGGAAGGCATTGGAAAGAAGGGAGAGTGACGTGTAGTTGGTTAGTGTAGTGAAGGATTTGATACCCCGGGCTTTAGGATAAGAGATTTGAGGTTTCTCCCAGCAACAGTAATGGTTTCCATTTGCCGATCTGCCCTTGCAAAGCGCGATGGTGGCGTGCTAGTGTATCGTGGTGTTACGATGGACTGGGGTCTAGAACCGGCGTCTACTATGTAACTATGCCCCCAACGCCTTCTAGATGAACTCAGATGGTAACGGGCCGTCTTTCGTTAGCGGGTGTAGGGTAGGATTTGGAGAAATTGTCCGTCACCAGACCGGATTTGACCAGGAGGTTTTTGCAACCAAAGTCAATTCAAGATTTATCCTTGCATCGCCACTATCTTGCCAGTGCCAGTCGAGACCAGCTAATAGTACATAATACATAGACCTAGACTCAGGGGATTACTTCCCAACAACGGCCTTGAATGAATTGACGTCGGGTCAAGGCGGGGGCATGACTAGGCTCTGGGGTCGGGAAACTTGGAGATGAAGTTGATAAGGTACAGTCTAGGGAATAGAGAGCGGGCTTGTCCTAGGAAGACGATTGATTACTTACTCGTGAGGGGAAAGAGAGATATGGCTTGGTTTCGCAACGGAAGGGAGGGATGATAATGGGGTATCTTGCTGGGTTTGAGGGTCGAGGCCTTGGGGATAAGGCAGGTGGCCAGGGGAGACCCCTGACGATGGTTGGAATTCCCCTGATGGATGAGGCAGTTTCTGCAGGATGGCAGATCTGGGATTCATCTGAAGCAGGAAGGGACGAGGCGTGATCTATATGAAGATTTGCTAACACTGTAACGTGTTGGTACCTGGGTCTTCAAAGAGGGACGATGGTTGGGAGGAAGATGTTACGAGGCAGCGCGTGTGGCAGGGGGGGTTGAAGGCCGAGTAATGTACCGTATCAAGCCGATCACTTCACGGCGATACAGGAACGGACTATTCGCACAAGCCTAGCATCGCGGGAGGCCACCAAGGCGCGGGCCAGCTTTATCCGACATGTGGAGGAGTCGACGAGGCGCTCTTCACGTGTGGCTCTTTGCGTACAGTAGCCAGGGTAGTATTGATGATAAGGATTTATAGTAGATACCAGCAACTCGATAGGTCGCTAGATTGGGAATATGCCGAGACGGGGCCGGACCTCGCTTGAGAGAGGTCTGTTCGCCATGGCTGTCTGACGGCTGTCTGTACCACGTCTACATGTTATGATTGTTTCTGTGCCCTGTCTCGCTGGCCACCGATTGACGGGGTGGCTGTGGCATGGGCAAGATAGGATTGGGTGCCTTGACAGCTGAAATGGAAAGGAACACGATCAACAAGGAGTATGCAGATTGCTGTGAGGGCAGCAAGGGGCCCAAATGGAACCTACTTGTCATCCACGTGGAGCGCTTGAAGAGACCCCTGGACAACTGCGACACTGCGACACTGCGAGTTGTGAAGGAGGACGCCTGAGTTGAGTTGGATATGATGCTTTCGTGACTGTTTCCTTGCCTCCCGGTCAGGATGAGCGCCGTGTGTGTCCGTGTGTCTTTTGACGACAAGGGTGTTGCAGGTGAACTAGGGGGGGAGGGGATAAGAGAAGATACAAGAGGGGGCGCGACTTTACTATATCTGGATCTGCTATGAACAAAAGCCCCGTAATATGGAACGACGGCAATCGACGCGGTAATCAGAGAGCTAACAGATGATACTCTGGATGTGCGAAGGCAGAAGGTAGAGTTGGGCAAGAAGAAACCAAGAAATCAAGTATCGAGGGATGGTTGAAGGGTTACGGAGGCGTCGGAGGTGTCAAAGCGAGATAGGAGAAAAAGGCAAAAAGGCAAAGAGGCCAAGACGACGTTGAGCCTGGTCCTTTTGAACTCTAAGCTTCGAGTTCGGGTTCGGAGGGATCGGAAGCCACGTGGGCAGGCGGTTGAGAGATACATAGAGAGAGAGAGAGCGTGTATGAGTACGTAGTTAGGGAGGAGGTGTTGCTCCTTAGGCAACGGTCGTAGTGGTTGCGGTTGGTTTGGGCTGGGATCGGCTCGGGCGATGATTGATTGATGTGTCTGGGGGACATGGGCCTGGGGGCATGGACCTGGGGGATCGGCGTTTTAGCCCTTGGAGGTACGATGCAGGCATTCGGACATGCGCGATGGGTTGAGTTTTTGATGCGAAGAGCAGGGAGGAAGGGGGAAGGGGGAAGGAGGATGTTTGCGTGTACCATGTGGCCTGGGCGTTGCGGGTCATTTTTTGTTTCGTTGACACATCTTGCGTGATGCTGATGTGACTGTGTGACAACAAGAAACCGACAGGCATGTGCGCTGTAATGGGGAAACGGGGGGAGAGATGGCGATGTTGGTGATGGTTTGTTGGTGGTGGTGGACTTGTCGTCTCGTGTGAGTGGCTGCTTTCGAGGGAGGCCAAGGGTTCCGTAGTTGGTTGGTGCTGACTACGTACGCACGTTCCCGAACAGGCCTAACCGTCGCCTACCTAAGTAGGTAAGTAAGGTGCAGTAACCGACGAAAGACCACTAGTCAATAAGTTTCTGTCTGAGCGAAACGCAGGGGAAGAGAAGGAAGGGGATCCCGGGGAGGAAAAGTTGTTTTTAGCAAATCGGAATCGCGGGAGCCGGCGGCGGGAAAAGATGAGTGAGGAAAAACGGGGTGGATGGATTGCGTTTGTGTCTGATGGTATGGAAATGGAGGTTTGGTTTTGGAGCTGTCATTGTCATGCATGTTGCGGGCTGTGATGGATGATGGACGGTGGATGGATGCGTTATGCCTGATTCATCAATGATCGACTCGATTTGGCTTGATACGTGTTAGAGACGGATGCATCCGTCGCCCTTTGGAAAAAGAGTTGTTGCTAGTATCATCCGCATGAACATCAACATCGGGCATCATCAACCGTCGTTAGCACGCCCGTTAATCTGCAACACTAAATCCACCCAGCCTCCCAGGCAGCTGAAGGAATTTTTATTTTATTTTAAATTTACAGAATAAAAAGCACACACACACGCCGCTCCGCATGCAGATCCCAAGGATGGCAGTAGCCGCAAGCTACTCGGCAGTCGAGTCCACCAACACAAGCACGAGAAAGGAGTTGGGAAGCGAGCACGAAAAAGCAAAAGAGAAACGAGATGACATATTCTACTGGGATCATGCTGGGCTATCGGAGATCTGTGAATTTAATTAATTAGTTTGTGATTATCCGTGGTGGGGTTTTTGCTTTGTTGGCGGATGAGGCTGCTGCCGAAGCCGCTGTCGAAGGCGAGTAACAAGAAAAACGAAGGAAAAAAAAAGACGCCATTCATCTATCCACATGGGCTGTAGCTCCACGGTGCCAAAACTTGCTTCTTTTTCCTTCTTCTTCGTGTTAAGTCTGGATTTTCGTTGATAGTCCTGCGGGTTGATACGCGATTTTTCTGATCATCGGTCATCGGTCATCGGTCTGGAAGGGCACAACTAGTAGTAACTACTCGTAACAAGAACCAAGGTTACCTGGGTATCTACGCCAACGCCGCCAACACAAACGTCGACTGGACGGTTCGTTCACTCACGCACGCATTGCAACCCTAGAAATGATGATGGGCTGTGAGGCTAGCATCAGAAAATCCAGAGACTCCACTCGGGCCCCGGGGCTTTGATGGAGCTGAGACGGGACCAACGTGAGTCCCGCGCCACCGCAACGGCAGCGCCTTATTGTTGCCGTGCGAATAGGCGGTTCTCTCTGTAGTAGTTATGTCGCATGTACGGAAATACACCAGGACGGGACGCCGCAGCCAGCAAGGAACCACTTTGACCGTCTACAATCTAGTACGAGGAGGCCAAGGCCAAGTCTCTTTAGGAAGGCATCTTAGGGCTTGTGGCATGACCCATCCACCGCCGTGCCCAATCGCGACCGCCCGCCGGCTCCGCAGCCTGAGGTGCTAACCAAGTTCTCGGCGGTGCGCCCCCTCCCCGCAACAAGGACAACAGCAAGGGCCCTCAATCACGCATTTTTCTCACTCAGTGGCTGTCTCGAACCAAACCCTTCTCGACCGAGTTAGACCGGATTTCCGCTTCGCAAGCCAAAGCCCCGCGCCCGCTTTTTCCTTTCTTTCTTTGCGAGCAGCGGGCCAGAGATTGGCCCATTGTCATTTCCCGCTGAAACAGGGTCGTCTGGTGGCCCTGACCTGCGCAGAGCTAGCCTCGTACGGAGTTAGTTTTGGGGGGTGGGCATGTGCCCTGTTGGAGAGTGTGCGAGAGAGTGCCCGAGCTGTGTGTCTCCATTTTGGGGGCTGCTGGTTCTTGACTCCCACTCTTGTTTCGTCCACGGAGCCCTGTTTGAGGGGGCGACCCTCATCCCTGTGGGTCACTGGATGATGCTTCACTGCAGTGGCTCAGCGGGTGACTGTGACTAACTACTACTGACTAGGGCGAACTGTCGGATGGACTGGCTGACTGGCTGGCTGACTGGCTGAATCGTAGAGTAAGCCAGCTGAACGAGCGAGCAAGTGGGAGGTGAGCTGGGTGGAGTACCAGCTCGTACACTACCGTACGCAATTGGGTTGTTTTCTGCGCCTTTTGGTATTTTGGCTGCTGGGCCAGTTTCCATTTCGTCAGCGCAATCTACCTACGCAACCGGTGCTCGGCAGAACCGAGACGATGGATGCTCAGGATTGGACAGCCGTACGAGGGCGGTGGGCGAGAGATCCATCGTGATCGAGCAGCACGAGAGCGCGAGAGGAAACAGCGCTAGGTTCGGGAATCATGGGCTTCCGCAGTTGTGCTTGTGGGCTACGATACTTTCGTACGTAACTGATCGAGTGCTAGGACGGGCAGAGTCGTGTCGGTCTCCAGGCGATGGAGACAACTCGTATGCACGAGCTGGAGGGGAGGGAGACAGAGTGAGCGTGCGGGCGACAGGACAACGGAAGTACATGACGGCATTGGAGAACAAGACGATCTAGACAAAGATCCCTGGTAGAGCACAGGAAAGCAAAGGCATTCTCGAATCCTCGACTCCTCGTCCGGACTCCTCGTCCGTACGGTCCGCGCCCGCGCCCGACTCGGGAGACCATCATGGGCAGGAATACCTTACGCTCTGGGCATCAGCACGGTTCGCCACCCCTCCCATCCTCGATGATACCCGCCATGAGGAACACACAAAACAAACGTCGGGTGCTAATAAGAAGCAAAAAAACAACTAAAAAACTAAAAAACGTCGTCACCCGTCCAAACCCGTTTTGCTTCTAGAAGGACGGCAGAAGGGGGGGCGCCACGGGCACGAGCACGAGGCCAGGCAACACAAAGTTCGCTCTCACGCAGGGGACGCGGCCACTTGGATAATGGATATGCGGGCGACGCAGGGTGCGTGTGTGGCCGCAGGCCGGGGCAATTTGCGGGCGCTCATCACGACGCGACAGGGTGCAAGGGTGTTGCGGAGGCATGGCTCAGTGGGCTCAATCAAGGCCACTCACTGGCTTCAATCGAGGGCCACCACTGGCTTTCAATCAATCGGTCATCAACCATCATGGGAGGCTTGTTCCAGGGCCCCCCGGGGCTTGTCCCCGCCCGCCACCGAACAAGGGGGGAGAGACGAGGGCGACGCTATCGAGGAAGCCAGCCAGCAGCCTAATTCGCACACAGCGCAGTCGAGTACCTACAGGCTACAGAGCAGCCAGGACGCCCGTCGCTGCACCTCACAATCTCACGCTGTTCTAGGTAGGTTACAGCACGTCTTCCAGGGACGCTCCTTGCGGGCTGCGTGTAACGTGAACCAAATCCCAGAACCACCAACGCGACAGGACCTGACGCGGCGTGGTGGGTGGTAGCGGTAGCGGTAGTGGTAGTGGTTAGTGAGCAGCCCCTTTGAGCCATTGTCCTGACCCTCTCACCCTCGCCCGCATCTTCACCCTCTCACATCCATCCTCCCTCCCTCCATCGCCCCGGCCCGTGGGACCTTCCTCTTTTTGCAGCGGCCTTTGCGAAATGGCGATGTCATGAAAAACAAAACAAAAAAACCACCAGAATAAGAGAAGAGCTCCGCCTGGCTTCTCTGATCCCTCTGCAGAATGACGTTCCTGAAACGGCGTTGGCCTGGGAAACCAGGGCTAAGGGGGACTAAAGCCTTCACCCTTGAACAAGCCAGGCCGACCAGACCGCCAAGCTAGTCAGGGGACCCAGGACCAGCGTGGGCCGACTAAGTGCCAGGTCCTCCGGCAAGCCCGTTATAATGTCTCACGCAGAGGCCAGCATTCTTCGAAGCCTTCTAGAAGGCCAGAAGGCTTCTGCTTCGTCTTCCGCTGTGAGAACTGCGCCCCTCGCCCCTCTCTTGTCTCTCCGTCTCTGTCTCTCTTGTTTCTCCCGCTCACCCACCCACCACCTCACCATACCTCCTCCACCAACTCCCGATCCTCGACCCTAGGTTCCTCGATCCCAACAACTGACTCTCACCTCTTCACCTCACCTCACCTCACCTCCTCTCCTACTAATCGTCGCGGGCTGGCGATCTTTCTCTCCTTAATACACACGACTATCAACCAACGCCTTCCAGGCAACCGTTCCCGGCCATCCGTCCCTCGCAACCAACGCTCCTTCACCCGCTCGCCTCGACCCTCGCTGCTGTTGCACTCGACTACACTCGACGCTCTCCCAACGACTCTCAATCGCCTTGGCTGTGACCAAGTGTCGACTTGTTTCCTTAACACACCTGGGAACCCTCATGAGAGTCTTATCGACGGCTACCTCGCTCGAGTTCTGAACCTCGTGACTACGACGCCTCTCGACTGCCGGCGTCGCCTCACTTGCAGCATTTCTCGGCGCTGAGCGCGCATCATCGCCCTGTCCAACGACACGAGCGGTGGGCACACCATCAACATGTTTCCCTTCCCTGTTCAAGACGACCAGGCCGTGAGACCTTTATCCGACGACGACCAGCAAGTCTTGCTGGGACTTGTTCGCCGATACGGCGTCTCCAGTCTCGTCTGCGCCCTAAGCGGTGTCGGCACTCCATGTGAGTATCTCCCTCATCGACTCAGTATAGTCGAGCCCCATTAACACATGAGTAGCCCGTGCTTCAACCTTCTCGGCGACTACCCTCCTCAGCAACACCAGTGCTCCGTCTCTCACGTGGAGCAGTTCTGAGGCTTCTCATGGCCCCGCTGATGCCGCGTCGATACGTACCCAGTCTACCTGGCAAGACGCCAACACCGACATTCCTTCGATCCATGACGGCGACATCGGAAAGATTCCCGACAGGACGTGGCTAGACTCACCAGCCCTCATGCAATCACCACTCCCTTCCTGCGATGTCACCTCTCACCCTTCTCCCCGGCACGTCACCCCGACCTCCAAAAAGTATCAGTGCCCCATGTGCTTCCTGGACAACAATCCCGTCGGCTTTGGCCGCAAGAGTGATTTCAAGAAGCACCTGTACAACTTCCACGGTGTCGACGTGATCTGGATCTGCAAGACTAAGGGATGCCACCTTTCCTTCGCTACGGAACGAGCCTACAGCACTCACGCCAAGGAGACGCATCGCATGGATGCCCTGCCTAACAGCTCAGCCAAGACAGATCTTTGCCCTCAGGTTGTCTTTTCTTGCGGCTTCGCCAATTGCAAGGACCGCGTCTTCGAGGCTCAGAACAACGACCAGGCATCAGCGAGCCGAGATAAGTACTTCGAGCACATCGCCAAGCATTTTGAAGATGGCTTTGATGTAAACAACTGGGAGTACAAGGTGCAGTTGCACAATCTGATGCGCCAGTCCAAGGTGAAGTCTATCTGGAAGACCTGCATCTGGCCCAAGGAGAGGAGGACGCAACTTAGCTGGCGTGCGCGCTCGTCTGGGGATCTCAAGCGTATGCTCGAAGCTCGGCACCTTGGCGAGGATATCTCAATGCTCGTCCGCCTCGCCTTCATCCTCGGTAACTCTCCCTTCACCAACCCCAACACACCGCCACCTAGCGAGATCGACCTCCAGTTCCCTCTACCCATCCGATCCGAGTGCTTGATGGACACGGTCGGTCACTCCGAAGGAGCGCAGACCAAGTCAGACGATTCGAGCGCGAGCACCCCCGCAGCCCCGGCACCCAAACAGCAGCAACCGCAGACTCCGCAGGCCAGCACATTCCCGATTCGACGCATCAAGCAGGAGACTCGCCCTTCGACTCCTGTGGACAGCCTGCCCGAACCTATGATCCAAGACGACCTCACATCCGGACCTCACCCTGGTACTCCCTTCCCGATCCCTGACGAGACGGTATGGCCCGTTGGTGCGCCCAAGTTCGCGCCCGACCAGATGAACACCTTCGCCGATGCCACAATGACCTACATCCTCCCTGGACAGGAACTTCCCCAGCAACAATGGGGCAATATGAGCCCTGTACCACAGTACCACCAGCAGGACGAAATCATGACCAACGTCTACATGACCCCGAACACCAACCAGCCCTCCCCCCGACCCGCCACCCCGATCCCCTCGAAGCGACCTGGTTCCTGGGGAAAGCGACTCAGTCTTGAGAACCTCCGCCCCAAGAAGAAGAACACGAGCATCTACGGAAGCCCGGCTTCCGAGGCCGAGGCCGTGCCCCCTGTGCCCGCCATGTACGCTGCTGAGATGATTCCCACGTCAATGCCGGTGGGCTACGACTTGCCGATGCGGATGGGCCACCCGGCGCAGGGCTTCACCTCGAACCCTCAAGGCTACATGCAGCAGCAGCAGCACCACCATCACGCACAAATGCAGCATCTCGGTTCACCGACCACATTTTACCTTGACGACGGGGACATTAGACTCTAAGGGCATTACGGAACAAAAGTGTTTTTCTATCATGAACTTGTTTTATATACTGGTTTTCATCGGGGACGGTTTCCCATATGCTGTACTAATATCTTACCTACCTACCTCCGGGAGGAGGAGGTAAAACACCTGACGACCGGATGTCTCATCCTCTGCTCTCCTTTTGACGAGACCACTATACCTTTTCTATGTTTCAACGTCGAGACCTGCATCTGCTTTCTTGCATTTTTCCCTGCCTGCATTCGCCTAGTTGTTCTGCATCCTGTTTTCTTTTTGGCCCAGATGTTTTCTTACTTTAGTACTTGTTTTGAGATACCACGGTGTTGAAGAAAGTCATTGGAAGGGGGAATCGGGATTTCAATCGGGACTTTTTCTTGTTTTTGTTGGCACGACCATTTTCTTTTTTGCTTTGGCTGTGTCGTGGGGGAAAAGAGCGGGAGATATACCTGGACCGACAGAATACCCTGTGTGCCAATTGGCAAAAAAAGACGAGAACGGGGGTGGAGGAGGAAAGGAGGAGGGCGCGTTTGTATAAGTGCATGTAGTAGGAGGTATTAATGAAAGAACTTGATAAAAATAAGGCGATTTAGGATGTTGTGATGTGATGTGATGTGTGGGATATAAATATAACTTACACATAGACAACTCTAGTACATATTGCTGGGTAGTCAACAACCTGATGCTTGAGTTGATATCATCCAAGACTTCTACTTTTGTTTCATATTGCCGTTTGATGTGAGTAAAATGTTGTGTATCTTGCAATGTGATGGAATATGTTGCGTGGATAATGTGGATCAGAGAGTCATATTTTTCATCATGAGTTGCATATATGCCTCCTGTTTCCCTGCTTGAGACTATAACCTTGATGTTTCTTCTTTATATGATGCTATTTGTCCCTACTACCAAGTTCGTCAAAGAGGAACAAACCGACAATCCTAACATGGTACGCTCATTGCAATATAAGATGCATGACTTCAACTACGAATACGGTAGCCACTTTGCAGACAGCGGCTATGACCCCTCTCAACTGCTCGTAACCCAATCCTCACTGCTGAATCGGTGCTGTGCAACGCGTATTTCCTACAATTGGTTTTAGTTGGCTGGCTAACCTCATTCAAAGGTGATGATTATGCCTCGTGTGGTGCGGATGACGGTGGATTTGCGATAATTGGCTGTCCTGCTTGTATCTACACTGGATTCTGCCTATTGATACTGTAAACTCCGAGGTATTATTATCCTTTATTAAATATCTAGGTAGGAAATAGATACGATCAAACGAAACACGTCCAGCACTTATCCTTTTCGCTTCATAGGCCTGTCTGATCTGGCTATCACAATGTGCAATGCGGTATGATGTGCTACGCGGATGACGGTGGATAAGAGAGGCTTGGTCGTGTTGGTGGCATGTGTCTGCCCTGCAGTCTGCCAAGTAACCCTGCGAATCCCGAGGCCTCCTTCTCCTACACGTGTACTCCTAGACCTTGCATCAGAAATGCATGGTAATTGCCAATCAACGAAAGCCGTAGATACTTTTTTGCATTTCGCCTCACTGGACTATTCAATTCGACTCAACTCGTGGCGTAGGCTGGTGAAAGTTGATCTTGATCATTGGTCACAGCCTAAATAGCAAGGCGAGGTAGGCCAGCAATGCATGTGCTGCAGGCCTCAGCCTCGTTGGGCGTTTTCCTTTCTCGTGACTGTCAGCCACGTTGAGAGAGAGCCTGATCTCCCCAGTGAGGAGAGAACCTGCTTTTGACATCATCCAAACCACTAAACCCGACTCCAGCATTTCTTGTGGACTGTCCTACCAACTTCCAAGATGGCCGAACTTCTCGGAGTAGTGTCGAGCGCCATCACCATCGTCGAAACCGCGGGCAAATTGGTCTCGAGCGCCGTCGCCCTGAAGCGGATGTGGGACGAGGTCCAGGATGTCCCCGACAGCATCCGAAGACAGATGCAGCAGCTCGAGATGCTGGTGCCGGTGCTTGAAGACATGGAAGACGAGTTCCAGCAGACACGAAATATTCTGCGCAGCGACCGCGCGGCGAAACGAAGCATGGAGTACTGCCGGAAGGCTATGGAAGAGCTGGAGGGCCTGACACGAGATATGCAGATGCAGGTTACAACGGCGCGTAAAGGCAAGAGAACGTTAGCCAAGTTCAGGGTGACGCTTAAGAAGGGCGTGATCCAACAATGCCACGAGCGGCTCGGGTCAACGTTGCAGCTGCTTGCTCTGTCACAGCAGACATACTTGATGTGAGCTTCTGGTTCTCTGAATACTTGGGGACTTTACTAATAGGCTCCAGTGCCTTGACGAGAGTCCAACCATCGATCATCATGTCTGAGTTCAAAGCCTTGCAAACTCAATCGCCCGAGGCAGAGGTACCTGAAGCAAGAGTTGTTGAAGAAGAGCTAGATGAAGAGGAGACGGCTCTTAGCCCCAGCTTAAAAGGCGAATCTTGCGGCAGAAGACGTTTGACGAACCAGTCCTATCACACCCAATCCGCTTGGTATAATATCAAGAGACTCCCTCGCCAGGGGTTCGGGTTCCTTCCCAAGTTTCTGTATCAGGTGATCGAAGTTCCAGGTAGTGATTCGTTCACAGTCACTTCGCAAGGTAGGCATCCGCTGGACGAACTGTTCTTGGGGAATACGTTGACCATTTTTTAGTTCACCAAGCGCGAATCCAGCTGCCGTGGTGGTTGGCTGAGAAAGCATGGGATTTTCGGGCTTATAGGGCCTATGATGGATGGAAGATCCAGCTTACGCCGTCGTGTGTTCGCCCATCAGACAGCATTGTTTTTGAATACGCACGTAAGGGATTGACTGACGAACTGTTTGCGATGTTCGAGAGACAAGAAGCATCTCCCTATGACTGTGATCCGAACGGGTTGACCTTGCTTGATGTAAGTTCTTCGACCCTTTGAGCAAGCTTGACATGCTCAAAAACTGACGATAGTATTAGTATTCATTGATGTCTGCCCAAAGAGAGCTTCCCAAGCAATTAGTCCTGCTTGGCACGGAACCCCAAGGGGTACTCATATTTTTTGTTACCAGCTACATTTTTCACCATGGTTCTATGGGGGCAGACTGGAATTTCGATGACATACTGGAAATAAACCGGCTACTCGCTGAGAAGGGCTTGTTCGACGAAGAGACGGAGGCTCTATCCTTCAGTCATAGTAGGCCGGAAAGCTTCTATTTGGCCAGGCTAATATGGGCAATCCCCGGACTGCTAAACATTATACAGAAGACAAGCCTTTCAAGGTGGGACCAGTTCGTGCCAAAGTCTGCGTTCAAGATATATGACTGGGCCTTGGTTGAACCACGGCTTCTCCTGGACTACCTGACGCGCAATGACCTTGTGTCGCCAGCATATTTCCGGACACAGCTCCCCGACGCTCTGATTCACTCTTCGTTTGCGTGGCTCTATATGAACATTGTGTCTGTCAATGCGATAGATCCTGAATGCTCTCAATTGAGAGACGATATGCGGTCGTTGGCGAGGTGGATACTCGCTGGAGCCTCCGCAGAAGAAGTAGTTAAAATGGGGGGGATCGGTTCTACGCCTTTGCATGCCGCATGCCGTTTGGCTGATAACGGACTGCGTGAACGGTATTGGGTAATATCTGGCTCCAAATTTACTGACGGCGGCATTGGTAATCGCAACACTGGTGGCTGCAAGATTCCAGTAGCGGTGCAGACATGGCTCGAAGATTTGATGGAGGCAGGTGTGGATCTAGAAGCCTACGGGCAATTGGAAGAGGCAGCTCTTCCTAGTAGAGATTCGACACTCTGGCCATCGTACGGTGCGGGGCCTTACTTCGCATCCTTGGAGTATGGACATCGCCCGGAAGATTGGAAGGTTGGGTATGATCCTTGTGTCGAGGAATATGCTGGGGAGTTTTGGAAGACACTGGCTGTTGAGAGGGAGATGCGAAGGTTGATGCCAGGGCCGATGCCGGGATCATGGGAGGATGATACTGATGACGATGACGATGATGTATGATGATTGTGATTGGGAGGGGATAGGATGAGGATTGAAGTTTGAGGAAGGGCGAGATGTGAAAGCAAGTCATGACGGGACACTGAGAGCTGAAGGGGTTTGAGTCGTCATGAGACGAGGCGGGAGAGGTTGCTCGGAGCCAGAAGTGATTACCGAAGATGGAAAAGAGCATTCCTTTGTGTTGACATGACTGGGATAAATAAGATCTAAGATTGGACTGGAGTACTACTACGGAATAAGTCTAGTAGTAAGAATTTGTCTGTGTCATCGTAGTTAAGATGCATTACTCAGTTTGAGCGGGGACAGAAAGCATAATGCTTTGCGGATGGCGATCTGGAACGACTTACTGCGAGACAGGGATGATATAAAGTATATTTCGATTCACCGCTTTGATTATATGCGGCAGACAACACCACTTGTCGCATATGCAGGTATGCCGGGGAATTGCCCTGCCCGTTGGATAGAAAACCCATGTTGTAACGGAAACGGCTTTTAGTTGATTCACCGAGACACACCGAGACCGGCAGCAGAAGGTTTCCCCGCCCGCCACATCCCTTGTCGGACTGTCCCGCTGCCGCTGTAAACGGACGGTAATTACTCGAGGAAGAATCGATTGACCTTCTAGGTCATTCGCTCTGCTGTGGGCTGCATTGTGTGTTATAGAGCTGGAAAAAGTGTAAACCAGCACATTGAATGAAGGCTTCCGTTTCAATTGCTTGGCTCGGGACACTTTCTCTGCCTGTTCTTGCCTTTTCCCTTCCCTTCCCTTCCCTGCGTCTTCCGTCCCTCGGCCAAAGCGACACCAGCAACGAACGATTCCACGCGCCAGCGGCCTGCGACCAGCGGCCAACCAATGCCAGGCGTTGGTGCTAGTGGCGATATCGGCCATACGCACGTGCCGTGATTGGCCCGACGTCCCCCGATCCCTCCCCATTGGGTTGGTCCCTGGCTGGAATGGCCCGTGCATGGCCCCAGAGTGCGCCCAGAACCTCAGAAATTTGAGACATCGACCTGGAGGAAGGAGCAGAGGAGTCACGTCTCTCACCCAGGAGTCACCCAGCGCTCCTGCTCTGGCGGTGCTACCCCACAACCCAACGCCGGTGCCACCCCGGCCACCGGCCGCCCGACCGCTTGTGATATTTTTTCCCGGCACGCCCTTTCACGCCAGCGACTTGACTTTTGACTCTCGACTTCTTTTTTCTTGCCTCCGTCACCATCTCCAATCACCCTTCTGACTGCTGACCCGTCCTCAATTGAGCGCTCTCCCGCGAGGCCTCACTTTTCTCATCGTCTGCTCTCGCTGTTCCCCCAGAGCCTGCTGGCTCTCCAGGATCCGCCTGTCCGCCCTCCAACCAAACCCACCACCACGCCCCCAGCTCTCTCCCTCCACCACCTCCGCGATGCTCCGAACTCGCCAGGCCACCCGCGCCATCAGGGCCGTCGCCCAGGCCCGCGCCTTCACCACCACCACTGCCGCCGCCGCTCTCCAGGCTCCCAAGAAGATCACCACTGCGAAGCGGAATCAGACTACCACTGCTGCTTCGTAAGTCGCACCGCCCTGCATTCCTCATTCCTCGTGACTGTTCTGCACCGGCCACTTTTGCCCCTCGTGGTCCGTCCGCCGTAGCGACATCATGGGCAACCCCCCCGATGAACCACCTCAAATTGCCTGAATACACCCGCACTATCACAGACAAGAAACTCAACCAAGCTGACACTCTTTTTAATAGTACTCAAGCGCGCGATATCCCCAGCCCTGCCTTCAATGTCGACAAGGACCAGAGCCATGTCCAGCCCCTCGTCAACCCCCGGAGGACTGACATGGATGAGTCGTACGCTTTCTTCTACCGCACATAGTAACCAATTCTAATTGCGACGGCACAGATTTATTGGCAAGACCGGTGGTGAAATCTTCCACGAGATGATGCTGAGGCAGGGCGTGAAACACATCTGTACGCTTCCCAATTTGCAATCGCATCAATTCTTCGTTAAGCAGTCACTAACATGAGTCACCAGTTGGATACCCTGGCGGTGCCATTCTACCAGTCTTCGATGCCATTTACAACTCAAAACACTTCGACTTCATTCTCCCTCGCCACGAGCAGGGTGCTGGCCACATGGCTGAGGGCTATGCCCGCGCCTCTGGCAAGCCTGGCGTCGTCCTCGTCACATCGGGCCCTGGTGCCACCAACGTCATCACCCCCATGCAGGATGCCCTCTCCGATGGAACTCCCATGGTTGTCTTCTGCGGTCAGGTCGTTACTACTGCCATTGGAAGCGATGCCTTCCAGGAGGCCGATGTCATCGGCATCTCACGTGCTTGCACCAAGTGGAATGTCATGGTTAAAAACGTGGCCGAGTTGCCTCGACGCATCAACGAGGCTTTCGAGATTGCCACCAGCGGACGACCCGGCCCGGTCCTCGTCGATCTTCCCAAGGATGTTACTGCTGGTATCCTCCGAAAGGCTATCCCCACCGAGACTGCTCTTCCCTCTCTGCCCAGTGCCGCTTCCCGCGCTGCCATGGATGTGAGCAAGAAGCAGCTCACTGCTTCCATCAAGCGCGTGGCCGATCTCGTCAACATCGCCAAGAAGCCCATCATCTACGCTGGTCAGGGTGTGATCCTCTCCGAGGGCGGCACCGAGCTCCTCAAGGAGCTGTCCGACAAGTGCTCTATCCCCGTCACTACCACCCTCCAGGGTCTTGGTGCCTACGACGAGCTCGAGGAGAAGTCCCTGCATATGCTCGGTATGCACGGTGCTGCTTACGCCAACATGGCCATGCAGGAGGCTGATCTCATCATCGCTCTGGGTGCCCGATTCGATGACCGTGTCACCCTGAGTGTGTCCAAATTCGCCCCCGGAGCCAAGGCGGCCGCTGCTGAGGGCCGAGGTGGCATTGTCCACTTCGAGATCATGCCCAAGAACATCAACAAGGTCGTGCAGGCCACCGAGGCCATTGAAGGTGATGTCGCCTCCAACTTAAAGCATCTCATCCCCCATGTCAACAGCCGATCCATGGACAGCCGAAAGGAGTGGTTTGGCAAGATCAACGAATGGAAGAAGAAGTGGCCCCTGTCTCATTACGAGCGCGGAGATGGCACCGGCCTCATCAAGCCCCAGACCCTCATCGAGGAGCTGAGTAAGCTTGTTGCTGACCGCAAGTCCGACACCTACATTTCCACCGGTGTCGGCCAGCACCAGATGTGGACTGCCCAACACTTCCGATGGAGGCACCCCCGATCCATGATCACCTCGGGTGGTCTTGGAACTATGGGCTTCGGCCTGCCCGCTGCTATTGGCGCCAAGGTGGCCCAGCCTGACGCTCTCGTCTTCGACATCGACGGCGATGCCTCGTTCAACATGACCCTGACTGAGCTCTCCACGGCAGCCCAGTTCAACATTGGTGTGAAGGTGATTGTCCTCAATAACGAGGAACAGGGTATGGTGACCCAGTGGCAGAACCTCTTCTACGAGGACCGATATGCCCACACTCACCAGCACAACCCCAACTTCACCAAGCTTGCCGATGCCATGGGTGTACAGAACCGCCGTATCTCTAAGCCCGATGAGATTACCGAAGGTCTCCAGTGGCTGATCGATGCCGAGGGCCCTGCCTTCCTTGAGGTCATGGTTGACAAGAAGGTTCCTGTCTTGCCAATGGTGCCCGCCGGATCTGGCCTGCACGAGTTCCTTGTCTTCGACGGAGGTATGTTATTAATCTCACAAGTTACGATTGAAATGAATTCGGATGCTGACAACCGTTATAGTGAAAGACAAGAAGCGACGTGAGGTGATGAGGGAACGCACCGGTGGTCTACACGGCTAAGTCTCATCTGCGACCTATCGTCGGATACCACGTTATTTCTGGATTTTCTTGTTTTCTTTTACCACTTCATCACCTTGCGGAGTTAAGCTGCATACTGGGGGGAGCAGAATTTTGGCACAAAAATCGAGATGCACAAAAGTTGGAGACTGGATTGCATTGGCTGGGTTGATCCAGTGGGAGGGCAACGTGTTCGAGAGTTTGGGTGTTTTGTCTCGGTTGCGCGCACGAAAAGGCAAAGCCAGTGATTCAGCCTGGAGGCCGAGGATGAGGGACACCATACGTCCGGGTATCAAGAGACCCGTGTTGTACATAGCGCATGATGAATTCAGTGCACGATTCGAGAATCCAACGGATGTCTGAGTCTCAACACCAAGGCCATTGATCTGTAATCATGTTCCCAGTCCTTTGAAGTTTGCCCCTGAAGTTTGCCCGCCGGTGGGTCTCATTCAGCCTTGCGTGCTCAGACGACCACCTCGTTCAGCTCGTGGACGTCGATTCGCCAAAAGCCAGGTCTAGACCCCGACTAGCGACGCCAAGTCAGAGACTCATCCCGCTTGAGGCTTGGATCTTCTGCCAGGGCATGCTACCTTAGTTTCCACGACGTCGAATTAGGAGAGGAGAAGACGAGGCGGATTGAGGGCTGAGCTGATGACAACTTGCTTTCACTCTCAGCGGGCTGTCTACCGGAAGGACTTGGATGGGAGCTTATGAGGACTCGATGATTTGAGTAAGTTCGCCATCAGAGATGGGAGACGGCAGATGAGATGCTGTAGTTTCGGGTGGCTTACTCTCGCTGTCGCGTGCCCGTTTATCCTTCACCTAGCGGGAATGGATGTTAGTACGGGCTGGGATAGTTGGATGAGAACCAATGCGAGCGAGTTCGTACTTACACTACAGCGAGCGACACCTGATACTCAGTTGCCGCATATTCTGAACAATAATGCGCATGAATGAATCCTAGCCGCATTGCCAGCTTGGCCCACTCTCGCGATAGTTGTCTCGCAGGATGATGCCAATTCGCTAGGTTGGAGATCTAGAATCTAGACCGTCTAGACGCCACCACGCCTCGCGCAAGCCACTGGCGTTCAGCTCGTGGGGATATTGGCTTCTAAGGGTCTCGTCCTCGCAGCGTCCCATTTCCTTCCCAGCCGTCTTTTTCCTTCTCTCCTTCTTCGCACCGCGTTTCTCGTGAGCCCAGTAAACAGAAGAGGCCAGCCATATCAACCCATTCCCGACTCCAGTTCGCGGCAACCGACAATGCGCAGTTGGGTGGTCCTCGTGGCCTTCGTCGCTTCCGCGTCCGCGGCCGAGTGCTACTACGCCGACGGCAGCAAGCCGACCGACTACAACTACCAGCCGTGCGGCGACACGAAGACCAGCTTCTCGACGTGCTGCTACTTTGGCGAGGGCGACGTGTGCTTGGAGAATGGGCTGTGTAGCCAGCCTGATAAACATGAGTACTACCGTGCTGCGTGTGCGAACCAGGACTGGTCCAACTGCCCGCATGTGTGTATGGACGGTAAGTGATTCTCTGGATGTTGTTGAGCGTATCTTGGGGATGTGTCTCGGGGAATGGCGTTCTAAATGGTGACCGCTTGCTCACACTCCCTTCCAGAAGACTCAGCCAACTGGCTCGCCGTCGAGAAATGCGGCGAGAACAAGTACTGCTGTCCCTCGAGCGGCTCGGGCTGCTGCACCAACGGCGCCAAGATCTACACCCTGAGCATCCCGGACTCTTCCAACAGCACCTCTGACAGCGCGTCGGCGAGCGACAGCGGCAGCGCTTCCAGTACCGACTCAAGCGACGCCGAGTCCTCAACGGGGAGTTCCGGCGGCAAATCCGCTCCTGTGGGTGCTATCGCCGGCGGTGTGGTCGGCGGCATCGCCGTCATCGGCTTCTTCTTCGTGGGCTTCTGTTGCTTCAAGCGGCGAGGGAAGAAGGCAGCGGCTGCTCCTCCGGCCGAGGGAGGAGGGCATGGAAATGGGTCGTTGCAGCAGTCGAGCCTGGGGGAAGTTGAGGGCGGCTTGGGCAAGGTGTTTACCGAGGGGGACTCGAAGCCTGGAAACGGGATGACTGGCGTTGATGAGAAGAAGGAGTATTCCACCCAGACGACGCCGGTTTCTGGACATAATGTTCAGCAGTCTCAGCAACAGAGGCCCACTGAGATGGAAGGTAGCGCTGGAAAGGTGTTTACGGAGGTCGACTCGAAGCCTATCACAGGTACTGGCTACGATGGGATGAATGGGTACTACACGCAGACGAATACCGGTTCAGAGCATTATCAGTCGCAACAGCAGAATGGTGTGCCCACCATGGGTACTAGTAACGGTGGAAATGGCGGGCATTACACACAGACCTCTCAAGTCCAGAACTCTCAGTTCCAGCAACCTCCACAGCAGGGTGTCATGGGCACTGGCAACGATGGGCATAACGGATACTACACACAGACGAACCCAGGTTCAAGCCATCACTTACAGCAGCCCCAACAGCAGAGTAGCATGCCTGTCGTGGGTGCTGGCTTGAATGGGAACAAGGAGTCTTACCCGCAGACAACTCCAGGTTCAGGCCATCAACAACACCAACACCAGCAACACCAACATCAACATCAACAGCACGACACCAGCACTGGAGGAACCAACAACATGCAACAGACTCAAGCTACGCACCATCGCTCCCAGCGACCGCAGCAACAGGGCCTCTCTGAGGCTGTCGGAAGCTCGGGGAAAGTCTTCACGGAAGTTGATTCGAAGCCTGTCACGAGCACTAGTATCGGCAACAACAGGCCATATGCCCAGACCTCTCCTGCTCCGAGCCATCAATACCCGCAAACCCAACAGCAGGCAGGCGTACACATCTTGGGCAATGGAATTGACGAGAACAAGACGTATCATTCACAGACATCTCCGAGCCCAGGCCACCAATTCCAACAACCGCAACAACAAGGTCGTTCTGAAGCGGAGGGTAGCCCGGGCAAAGTCTTCACCGAGGTCGAGTCGAATCCCATCACGAGTACCCGTATCGACAACAACAAGACGTATCATACCCAGGCGGTTTCAAGTCCAGTCCATCAATCTCAACAAGTGGGCGTTGCGGAGGTGAACGGTAGCCCGGGCACGGTCTTTACCGAGGCCGATTCTAAGTCTGTCATCCTAGGTGGTACTCAAGACAAGGCGTATAATATACAGCCATCTTCGAGCCCTGCGCAGCACTTCCAGCAACAGGGTTTCCCCGAGGTTGAAGGAAGCTCGGGCAAGGTATTTACCGAGGTCGACTCGATGCCTATTGCCCCTGCTAGTGCCCAGGAGAATGCCTTCAATGGACACACGATTCCAAGTTCCGTTGCCCAAGTCCAGAAATCCCACAACTCCCAGAAACCCCAACAGGGTATCACTGAGGTGGAGGGAAGCTCGGGCAAGGTCTTCACAGAGGCCGACTCCAAGCCTCTCGCTTCTACCAGTATTTCCCAAGAGAAGGACAACTATGGACAAAAGCTTCCAGGCGCAGTCCCTCACCACCAAGGCGAACAAGGCGTTATGGAAGTAGAAGGCAGCTCGGGCAAGGTCTTCACTGAAGTTGATTCTAAGCCTATGTCCCCTACTAGCACCCAAGAGACGTCATATTCCGGACAGGCAATCTCAAACCCGGCTCCTCAACTCCAACAACCCCAGCGGCAAGGCCTCACTGAGGTAGAAGGCAGTTCGGGCAAGGTCTTCACCGAAGTTGACTCGAAGCCTGTATATGGACAGACCATTCCGAGTCCAGTTCCTCAGCTCCAGCAATCTCAGCACCAACAATCCCGTCAGCAAGGTGTTACGGAGGTGGAAGGCAGCTTGGGCAAGGTATTCACCGAGGCTGATTCTACACCTGTTGCCCCTGCCAGCACTCAAGAGAAGGTTTCTTACGTGCAGTCACCTCAAAACCCAGTCCAACGCAAGGAGTCTCAACAAGGCGCTACGGAAGTGGAGGGTAGCGTAGGAAAAGTCTTCAACGAGATCGATTCCAAACCTGTTGGCGCTGCTAGCACCCAAAAGAAGACGTCTTTTACGGACTTGGTTCCAGACTCAGTCCAACGTCAGGAATCCCAACGGCAGGCTGCCACGGAGGTGGAAGGCAGCCTGGGTAGGGTGTTTACCGAGGCTGATTCCACGCCCGTCGCCCCTACCAGCACTCAGGCGCAGCAATTTGAACAGTTCCAGCAGTTCCAAGCGTTCCAACAAACTCAACAGACTCAACAAACCCAAAAACCTCAGGAACGGGTCGTCGCTGAGGTGGAGGGTAGCGTGGGCAACGTATTCAACGAGGCCGACTCAAAGCCCGTTTCCCATACCGTCTTTGACGAAAAGAAAGCGCACGAGATGCCGGCTGCAGACGTAACAATGAAGCAATTCGAGCAATTCCAGAAGTTCCAGCAGTTTCAAAAGTCTCAACAACAGGCTGCCGCTGAGGTGGAAGGCAGTGCAGGCAAGGTTTTTAGCGAAGCCGATTCGAAGCCTATCAGCCATACCAGCTTCGACGAGAAGAAAGTGCACGAGATGCCGGCCGCTTCCGCTTCAATGCAGCAATTCCAGCAGTTCCAACTGTTCCAGCAGTTCCAACAGGCTCAGCAACAGGGTCTAGCAGAGGTTGAGGGTAACTTGGGGAAAGTGTTTACCGAGGCTGATTCCAGACCCGTTTTCTCTACTGATCCAGAGAAGAACGGGCTGAGTGTGGAATCTGTTTCAGCTCCAGAGCAAAGGCTGCGAAGTCATGAGATGGCGTGATGGATGAGGAGTCGTGCGTGTGTATCGGTATAGGGACAGAACTGCACACATAATCATAACGATTGTCTGAAGGGATGGATGGTCTGCTTATACCTTTTTATACACAGCGTAATTTATTTAAAATGTCACTTGAATACTACTTTCCTGTCCTTGACGGAATCGCTCTGATACGGCTGATTATGAACGTGTGGAAATGACTCCTGGAAGAGCTTATCTGCGAATTAGTATCTTCACGGTAAGAGTGGGCTAAAATATGAAGACATTGCCAAGTTGCGCGTTACGATTGCAAGGGAATATAAACACCGAACAAGAGAAGGCTGCATAGGAATCAAGCAATATGTGCCACAAAGCAGCTGGTGTTTGTTCCTCTGCTTCGGGACGACTGTGACCCCTGCAACTAGACAACCGGAAAGTGTGGCAGAGCTGTGTAATAGATTGGGATGGAACACCAGTAGTCTCCTCCGCCATGTCTTAGGTATTTTGGTGCATTTCTTTCAGTGGCTGAGCTGAGCTTCAGAAGTTCCAAGCGACGTGGGGCTGCATGTGCACATGTGTTTGACCTGACTACTGGCGAGTCAGAATTGAAAGGTCTTCCTAGACTATGCACGATGAAGCATGGGTTTACTCTTTGGGCTAGCAATGCGGGCCAGTCTCTCGACCTCGTCATCTAATGATTCAACACTCATACTAATCCTGTACTATTATCGTGATAGCTTTACTGGCCTGCGCAATGCTCGAACTTGCTTCGCCAATTGTGATAGCTTCTTATTTGGTTGTAAGATTCCTAAGAGTACTGTGTTTCCACCCAGATAGAATAGAGGGAATGGAACATGATCTATCGGGCATTGGACGGGGTTGAAGGTAGGAGAGAAGACTCGGAGGGAAGCGCGAGTTCTCAGAAGATATTGGCAGCCAAGAATCGCAATGAAGAGGATGAACCAGAGAGATTCATTCGTTTTCGATGCCAGACAGCCGCTCTGTTGAGAAATCCGCGAGACTCAAAGATGGAACGTTACAAGATCCCTCCATGATAACTGACGATAAGGCACAGATTGGGGGGAAAGGGTTTTGTCGGAGACGTCACCAGTGCAGGGCTCCAGCTCGGTGTGTGGCCACTTTCAGCCCCCATAAGCTCCCTGCATAACACTACGAAGAGGGCAATGATTGACGACGGGTTCGCGGAGTGCAGGAAGAAGCAATGTCCAAGAGGATACATCGCAGCTTTGGGCTCTGACAGTAAGCGGTTGCAATGCCTCACGATCGGGGGGAAATGCGTATCTTTCCACCATCGCCACATGCATGCCATGTTTGCTATTGTCTGCCCTCCCTACCTCGTCTCGTTGAAGCCTAGCCATTCCTGGTCAAGTGCAGAATAAAGATGCAACCCATGACGACGGATCTTGCATTCCAACGTCACCGTCTTGTGGCGAGACCGTTGTTAACGACACTTACAGGCTCTAGACCTTGCCTTATCCTCCCACACTCCACGGAGAGCCAATTAATTGAAACTGAGGCTACCCTCTAACTATTTGCGTGGCTGCTAGCCTGATGTAAGCCCGATGAATTGGCTGGCAGATACTCTCCACTTGTCTTCTTCTCTGGCATATTACTCTAGCCAGCCCGGCATTGAAGTTATTTCAGCTACCAACATTGGATGCTCCGCTTGCCTTGGGGTTTCTGCTCACAGCGTTATTCTAGGACTGCCCTTCGACATCAACATTCACGGATCACTCATATTCCCCAAGTCTCCTCACTTACGATTACGCCTTGTTGGTGTATCCAGCTAAGATTTACCATCTTAAACTACACTCCTCAACCCATGCAAACGCCAGTGCACCACCAAGATGCCCGAGTACCAGTCACACGCTGTGTCCCGGCTGCACACAGGTCGGCTGGGTCTCTTATGTCTCTCTCGCTTCTGCAAGTCTAGACTAATCACCTTGTCCAGAGGTCTATCCCTCATATGGGATAGGTGAAGAGTTCTTTCCCGACAGTCACCTAATGAAGGAATCGTATCTCATTTCCTTGGGCGGGTTTCCCGATCTTTCAGGGGAACGCAGCTCAGTCCCCTTTGCGCTACCTGAGGACACTGCCGGTCTCGCCAGCGCCCACGTATATTCTGACCCTTCGGTTATTGGTATTGTGCATGAGCTGGACACCAGATCACCAGAATACTGTAGTGTCTCCGGGTTCTTCGCTGGCCCTATCCCTTTACCTGCTCCTAAGCAAAAGCTTCCCGACGAACTATGTCACACTCCACTAGAAGCTCGTCCACCTCAACCCTCGATGGCCAAGATACCGCGCAGGAAACGCACACACCACTCGAGCGAACATTCAGCTGACAAATCCACAAAGCTCAACTCGTCTCGAGATGGAGTGATCAACGTGCAGTCGGAGGGAAATACAGAATCTTCGCGCAATCGCTGCAGTAATGACGACGGCTCTGTTGGTGATTCCCTGGTCGAACAAGACGGAAATACAGGTGCGAAACGGGTACAAGGGAGGACTCGCGTTGCATCACGCAGAGCTCGGGTCAAGAAGAATGCAGCCTCGCAAAGACTCAAGTCTGACGAGCAGGGAGTAGAGAACATCCACTCTAACTTGATTCATTGCGTGGCCGACCTGACTCTTGAGGTCCACGAGCTCAAGATGCAGCTCCTACAACACACGGATTGTGACTGCTCTCTGATCCACAGATATATTGCCCATGAAGCTCGGCAGTATATACGGGGAATTGAGGGAAGCTACGACATGGAGGGGCATGTAATTCCTAGGTCTTGATGCATTTAGTCGGTAATCACGATGGAGGGGAGGTAATGAGTATATGACGAAAGCGGGATAAGGACAAGCAAGAAACAATAATACGAAGACGGTGATTTTATGGATATGAAGGCCCTGGGTTGGATTGTGTACTGAATGTGAAAATTCAGTTGCGGTCCATATAAGTAAGCCCTTTGACTAAATGCCGGGTTCGTGCTAAGAACAACAATGCGAGCTGTTCTTGGCTTTCACTACATTCTAGCCCAGCCTTGCCACTTTGTCTGTGGCTATTAGCTTGACCATTATCCACCACTCCAAGTCTTTAGACAAGGAAAAGTTTAGAAGTAACAAGTCCAGCGTGCCACTGAATCAATCTTGCCACCATTAATCACCACTTGGTTGACATGCAGCTTGGCATCGGCGTACCGAATAAGCAAACCTCAAACTTCCTCGAGACCATTGTTCCCGTCATACTTAAGTCTGAAGGCTGCAACGCTACAGACGCTCAATCTTGATTTTCGGGACAGATCGTCGAGATAAGCCGGTCGATCTTCCTATGTTCCCTACCATCACAGCCCGCGCCACAAGACACCAGAGACGCGCCACGTGCAGAGACTATGTAGACTATTGTACGGGTACATATAGGATGATCCCAAAAGGGGACCTCTGCATTAAGGGTCTCAATGTCACATACACACCTTTTAGGCTGATTGCCGTGGCTATGTAATCTGTTCTTTTTGAGAAAACGATGACGCCTGGAGCAGATCACTAGCGTTGAAACTTCTTATTTTGTTTTGTTGATACCATTGTTGCAGTCTGCCAGAGTAAGTCACAACTAGACCTAATAGCGCAACCTACCAACATGCCTACCAGGAATTATCGAAAAGAACTCTTGGCATGGTACTTAAAGTAGAAGAAGTCTTAAGACTTGGCTAATGGCCCGGCAATCCCTCTTGATTAACCTCTGCCACGAGCCACAGCCACAATCAGATTCCAAACGCCTTCAGCCTAATACCACCCTTCAAAGCTTGCTGTCCAAGTTTACATGGATCGCCTTGGATTGTGTGTATGCATCTAGCGCATACTGGCCTAGCTCACGTCCGATACCCGAGGACTTGTACCCGCCGAAGGGAATGCCAAAGTGCGAGTCGCCAGACGAGTTGATCCACACCATGCCTGCCTGCAACTTGCGGGCTACCTTATGTGCCTTGGAGATCTTCTCGGTGAAGAGTGCGGCGGCGAGGCCATATGATGTGTCGTTGGCTTTGGCAATGGCTTCGGCCTCGGTGCTGAACTTGGCGATGGCCACTACGGGACCAAATATTTCCTCCTGAACTATCTTCATGTCCTCGGTTGTCTTCGCAGCAGGTCAGCTGATATGAATTCCAATTGGTTTTAAGAACACGCTGCACATACATCTGCAAAGACGGTCGGCTCGATAAAGAGACCCTTGGAGCCATGCTTGGAACCTCCATGGAGGAGGCGGGCTCCAGCAGATTTGCCCTCTTCAATGTACGACAAAATCTTGTCGTATTGGGATTGCGAAATCTGGGGACCCTGCCAGGTGTCCTCGCTAAATGGATCTCCGACTTTTGCGTTTTCCTTGGTGATCTCAACGAACCGTTTGAGGAAGTCGTCGTAAACAGCCTCATGAACGTAAATTCGCGATGTTGATGTGCAGACCTGGAGCAATCAGCTTAAGTGAACTTCTTCTGATTAATTGCACGGTAGACATACCTGGCCCGAATTATCCATGATACCGGAGTGGCACCACTTGGCAGCTTGATCAATGTCTGCATCCTCGAACACGATGCTCGGGCTCTTGCCACCGCATTCAAGAGTGATGTTCTTGAGGTTGTTTGCCGCGGCCTTCATGATCGCTCGTCCTGTGTTGGTGCTGCCCGTGAAGGCGATCTTGTCAACGTCCATGTGTCCGGCGAGGGCCTTGCCGGAGACGGAGCCGAGCCCGGGGATGATGTTGACGACGCCTGGAGGAAGGCCTGCCTCGATGACGAGGTTGCCGAAGTATAGGGCGGACAACGGCGTCTGCTCAGCGGGCTTGAGAACGACGGTGTTTCCGCAAGCGAGGGCCGGGGCAACTTTCCAAGCGAGCATCATGAAAGGGAAGTTCCTGGAATGCGGTCAGGAATGGGAAATCCTACCCAGGTCCCAAGAGGACTACGAATGCACGTACCAAGGAATAATCTGGCCACAGACTCCAAGAGGTTCCTGCAGAACATATGCCAGCTTGGCCGGCGACGTCTCGATTGTGCGTCCGGTGATCTTGTCTGCAGCGCCCGCATAGTACCGGAAGACATTGTAGGATTCGTCGAGATCGCCCTCGAGCGCGGCGGTATATGTCTACAAAGCAGCAAATTCAGCGGTTCTGTCCATGCAAGGTATTCCCAGGGGATGCAGGACCTACCTTGCCATTGTCGAAAGCATCGATGCTGGCGAGGAGCTTCCGATCCCGGTCAATCAGCTCGGCAATCTTGTACAAGAAGGCACCACGTTCGACAGCCGCCAGCTCCGACCATTTGCCCTCGAACGCTCGACGAGCAGCGGCGACAGCAACATTGACGTCTCCCTCGGATGCGCCTGGGAGGCCAATTATTTCTTTGTCCGTCCTGCCATTTCGGGGTATTTCTTAGCAGTGTTGTCAAGGGAGGGAATCAAGGCTTGGCTCATGTTAAATAGACGTACGCGGGGTTGATGACGGTGAACTTCTCCCCGGAAGCTGGGACGAAGGTGTTGTCGATGAACAGCCCCGTTGGCTGCTTGTATATGAGCCCGTTGGGCAACGAGATTTGGACTGCGTCAGGCATGGCGTTGGAGTTGTTCGTGATGGGCACTTTGTGAGAATGATTCAAGAAGAGAAAAAAGAGCTAGAGTTGGAGAGTCAAAAAGGAAATTAAGCTCCTGGGCAAGCTCTCGGTTTGCAATAGCAAATGCTGACGTATTGTCTCACCCGCCATTCGTCATCAAACGCGGGGTGCACCTCTAAACACGGCAGCTACGGGTCAAGAGACGCCGATCAAAGCCTTTGTTACAGGAGGGGAATGATGTAGTCTAGATGTTACACGGAATAGTCACAGGCTGCAATTTACTCAATAGGTGACGACTTCGGGGGCGAGTGGCAAGTCTGACAGTTGAAACACAAGAAAACCACCGTGAACTCCAAGCCGATGACCATGATATGACGATCACGCCAGCTGTGTGAGAGTCTTGATACAGATGCGGACCCTACTCCTCTTCTTCATCGACTATTTTGTTATCTACCCGTTCAGCTCCCTTCTCCCTGACTCACGACTTCCAAGCATCATATCCACCCTCAATGCATTGCAACACTCCAAACATAAAAGTGATGATCAGAACCAGGATGGCGGCCCAAAAGGTATACTACTGTACTCCCGTCTATCATACCAGAATCGAGGTAGGGTACTTGGTGTTGCTTCGTCATAGGCTTGCTTTAGAATGATGATACGGTCTCTCCAGGACTCAAAATGCTCAATTTGGCGATCCTCTGCAAGTAGATTGCCGCATCTACCCAACCTGTCATCAATAGTGCGGTTCTCTTGGTTGCAAAGCCGACGAAATCAAGAGTGTCTTGATGTCCTTGAATGAGCTGCGCCATTGGTTACGGACTGAGGAAAGAGTAAAGTTAGGGTTCGGAGGGTCTCCTCAGCGAAACCGGACGGGAGAAGAAACCCTTCCCTGGCATGACTTTGGCACCTGCCATTCTCAATCAAAATACTAGTTTTCACTTACCCTTCAAATCTGTGGCACTCTAAAAAGATGCGTGGTCAAAGATAAACACCTTTGAATCGTCATCGGTGAGCAGTAGATGATCATCGAGATTGTCGGTAATGGTAACCTTGATACCACCAACAATTTCTAACGCCCATGTAAGAGCTTGCTGTCGAATTTGCCGATTCTGAGCATTGGCAGATGTCTCGCGGCCAAGTCAAGTGAGCTCTGGCACGCCTCTTCTAACTCATTGCCACCATAAGTATTCTCGATCTCTTGTAGGAAATCGTTGCATCAATTGAACAGCCTTTAATCTCATCTCTCCTCAATGAGGTAAGTCTCGCTTTGGACAAGGCCTCAACAAAGCTTGAGGTTCAGAAAGTTGTTGATATCGGGCATGAAGAGAGACAGATTGTTGCAGTCACTGGCTCAAGTGGTGTGTTGAAGGGCGTGTTGATTCCAGGAACCATTTTCCTTGGCACAACAGACCAGAATCAGCCCCAGAGACTCCATGTAGTCCAATTGGATGACGTCGTTGCTGGAGGAGACTTCGGAGCAATCGTTGTGGACGAGAAATCTGGTGATCTCTACGGTCATGTTGTTAGTGGATGCCCCGGAGCCAGGATAGCATATGTGGTTCCTGGAACACAAATCTTCCAAGCTTTGGAAACTCGTTCCACTGGAGAGGTCTCAATCGCATCTTCCACTACGCTTTAGAAGTCTCCAATGCAAACTTCTAAGCACAGCTGGCGGAGGAATAATTTCGCAGTCCATTGTCAGAGAAACGAGAAAAGAGCCCCCAAGCGTGTTTATCATAGCCAAGATAAGTTGTCAAGCCGGTTGCCAAAAGAGAAATCCAATGCAAAAAACAACATTTTCCAAGAGCGGGGAGATGCAGTTACTTGCCTAGGAGAGTCAGTAGGGTCAACGCCAAGAACATTTGGCAAGACATGGGATGCTGTGTGCTTCGAGAATAGACATCTCATCCACAATGAGTCGTTGGCCAGCCAAACGGCTGCGGAGATGATGTTCAACTTCAGTGGTCTTACGGATCACTTTAAATTTATGCCTGGAATGGAAACATTTTGCGCTTTTGAAAGGGCAGAGATGGACACTTTTGTCAACCAGAGTGCATTGCAACAACTCCTGTCTCGAGAAAACCGTCCCTACTGGTACCAACGCCCTACTTCCCTGACACACGAGTGGTCTAGTGAGCCGGACTTCAAAGCCAATGAAGAGAACGGCCACCCTACAACAGCATATAGGCTTTATTTCATTCTCAATTTACCGGTACGATAGCCCGTGTAGTTTTAAGATAGTAGACTATACGACTGAAAATTTGTTTTCTTTGTATTGAGCTTTGCGAGGGTCTGCGTTAATTACCCCGAGCTATTTATTGTGATATCTTGACCTGCACGTATAAGGTTGCTAGCCTAATACCTAATTTTGAGTAGCAAATGAAGTAGCTCAACTTATCGAACTTGCCTGACTACGAACGAAATACTCAGCAGTGGCTTCAAAACCCTGATCTTCGTCGCTCTCACACCAAAGCCCCAACCAAACTGATGCGAGGTATGGATAGAAACATCAAGATCCTCAGCCCAAGCTTAGACTAATCTAGGATTCTTCAGAAAGAATCGACCTGACCCAATGAGATCCAGAGGGGTGTCGTCTTCATTCTTTCCTCCAACAATGAGGTCCTCTGCCACGTTACCCGTCATGATGCTGCCAACAGAACTGACAAGCATTTTGTCCTCCACGGCTTTCTCGATGAGTTTTGCGAAGGGAGCCTGGGATCCTGGGCCACCAGTGATTTTCTGCATCGAGTGGTTTCCTGCAGTAGAGACATCAAGAATATTGACGCCTTGCTCTGCTAGCAAGGCAGCCAGCTTGATACTCTGATCAATCACCTAACTTCTACTCCAGATTGGTGTGAAGCTAATCGGTAGCGCCGATACGGACGAAAGGCGGCATGTTATTAGTCATAACTGATCTGACCTCCTCCACGATCTCGAGCACAAGACAAGTACGGTTCTCAAAGCTTCCTTCATACTCATCTGTTTGCCTACTGACTGCTGGGGTCAAAAACCTTGCAACGAGGTAACCGTGGACAAAGTGGAGTTCAAGAACGTCAAAGCCAGCAGCTATCGCTCTCTTCGCACAGCTAACCTCCATCCACTTTCCGTACAGATGCCACTGTGCTGACTTTCTGTAGAATTCAGTTAATCAGAAATGGCACAAACCTCTTAGGCTTTACACAGGGGAAGAATCTAAATATTTTCAAAAAGTCGCTACAGCATTAGGCGGGACATATGGCAGACAACAAAGACAACTCCAAGTTGAGTCCATCGATGTTTAGGGCATTGACGTGCAGCGGTATAGAACAACTTATCAGAACTGCCCCAAGCACGGATTTTCGATAGAGAAAAGATGAAAGTATTAGCGTGTCTGTTGCGTTGACAAAGATTTCAGAGACAGTGTTATGAATTGCTTTTATTGTTTGATCAACTCAGATCGCTGACCTTTATCCTGGCCTGCTAGGGCAGTTTCATGTAATTATCACTTCCCCTAGGTATATTCCCTCTGACCTTCAAATCTTTGATCACTGGCTCCCATACCCAGTCCTTGCCACTCGTCCTCCTCTCAACCCAAAGATCCCAGGCTGTCTTTCCTCCTGCGTTTCGAATCTTCGGATCCGCACCAGCATCCAGGAGTAACTGCTTCATGAGCATCATGTCATTTCGGTTCACAATCTTTTCAGTTGCCGCGGTTACCAAGATCATAAGAGGCGTGAAACCGGTGTCGGTGGGTAGGTTAACATCTTCAGAAGCACCCTTGTCGAGGAGTAACTTCAAAGCAACAGGATCCCAGTTGTAGCAGGCGAAATGGAGCGGTGTACCGCCTGAAAGGAACGGATTTTGGGTGTTTCCGATCTGTTTGGCGTGAAGGTTCGCCCCGTTTCGTATCAGCATTATCATCATCCGTTTTCGAAGGAATGCATGATCCAAGGCCGCTTTGGCTGTCGATGTCTTATCCAGGATTAATGAGGCCAAACGGGCGAGAGGAGTCATTCCATCCTTATCGAGGGCGTCAATACCAACGCTCTTAGCAGGAGCTCTACTTAGGATGACATGGAATCGATCCGCAGACTCGGGGAAGAGCCGGCTATACCCTCCTAGGATGCAATGCAATGTGTTGAGCCCATCAATCGAGGGGGTCTCAACTTTAGCACCGTACTTCAGTAAAAGCTTGATGGTTTCCCGAGCATCGACGACAAGTGGCATGCAACACGCATATGTGAGGGGGGTAGTTCCTCCACTGTCTGGCATATTTGGATCAGTTCCAAGCTGAAGCAGACGTTCCAAGACACGAGACGCTATTTTCGGCGACATTCGCTGAGACCTATTGAGCCAGGCGGGGTTGGTTAAGAAGATGTGAATCGGTCGACGTGTGATCCAACCCAACTCGTAAGGCGCATTCACGTCCGCCCCATGGTCGAGCATAAAATGAACCACTTTAAGCAGGCTTCGCCCCCGCGCGCGGTTCAAGAAGTAGCTGAGCAGGGATGCGCCTTGAAACCCAGTGTCGATCTTTGCCCCGTGCTTCAGAAAGACGGAAACCGTCCTGAGTTTGTCCTCTGCATGAAGTTCTGGGGATATAGAGGCATTGAGCAGCAGGTGCGTTACTGGCGTCACTGGCTCACGATCGGATTCGGACGGGAAAAATGTTTTAGTAGAGGAAGAGCCGGCGTCGTTGCGCATCCAGCATTTGGTTTCCATATCTGCCCCATGCGTAATGAGTAGGTTCGATAGAGTCTGTGCGTGAGGAATAGTTGCTGCCAGGTATATATTCGTTTGAAAGGTTTCCCGGTTTTGAGGGCCATTAACCTGCATTTTCCCCCCATGTGCTGGGGCACCGCGGTCGAGGAGGGTCGCCACGAACTTCAGTGCTAGGCCGTCGGATTTGGGCTTGAGGTGGTAAATCGCGTGGTATATCAAGGAACCTCCAGGTGGTGTTGGATGTGTTACATCTAAGCCAGCGTCCAGCAGCCAGTGTAGCACGGATAGCATGCCTAACCGTGTGGCTTCGTGCCCTGCAGAGGCGTCTATGTTGCACCCGAGATCAACTAGACACTTGACAACATCCAGTTTCCGGTTTGATGATATCTGGTAGGTGAGGAGTGCCCTAGAATCGCGGAGGGGGTTGATGGAACTTCCGTGACGAACGAGGGCTCGCACCACATCTGCGCTGCGAGCAAAATGGATTGGACGTAAGACGTCTTCAGCGACAGTCGCATCCACATCGGCTCCGAAGTTGGCGAGGAGGTCGATAACCTCGATATGTCCGCGACGAGCCGCCTGATGCATTGGTGTCATTCCGTATGATCCTGGAGGGCGAAGACCGCCTGAACAGCCGCGGCCGAGGACCGGTTCGTTGATCCAAGAACCCATCTCCTCCACTGCGAGGATGTTCCTGATGGTGGCCACATTTCCGTAAGAAGCGGCCCACGCCAAGACGAGGCTCCGGAAGCGAGGGTCCGTAGTGTCGTCGTGCCTTATTTTCGCAACACGTGGTGCCTTCCGAGGGAGCTTCAGATACAGGACGTGGGTGATGACTTCATAGTGACGGCGACTGGTGAGCACCCAGTTAGCAACTGAGCTGAAGGGCAAGTGTCGTGCGATTTCATAGAGGATATCGAAGGGTAGACCGCAAGGATCCATGACGATGATCATCGAAACATCCGCTAGATGAAAGAGTACCGATCGTCACTGTTTTGCGGCTTGACAGTGGTGGAGGTGTTACTTTTAGGTCCGACGGTTACGTCCACTCACGTGTACAAGTAAGCGCGGCTACTTGAGTGATCCTTGTTTTCAACGCCTCTTTTTGTTGATGACATAATGTTGAACACCCACGATGTCATTTCTAGAATTCGCAGTAAGCTCATAGACTATGTAGACGCGAGTGAGTCAAGTCAAACCTGATTCATGCTAGTTGAGGCTTTGGGTTTACTTAGTGGGCTTAATGTGGAAGGGAGGCTGTTCCATCAGGTCAGACTACCCTAGGTCCACGCGGATGCTCATCCTTGTTATTTCTGACTCATTTGAGAAAGATCACGTTCTTGCTGTTAATGACTCAATAGATAGTACCAGCAATGCAAACGAAATCGACTATTTCTAAATACCGTAAGTTTAGATACTGGTAATGACTCTGATCAACTCACGAGTCATGCTGACTGAGGCTTAAGCTCCTTCGCTGGCCCTACAGAAGGAGGCTGTCCACTAATGTTTCACTTGTTCTTAGGGCCATTGATTTCATTACATCTGTCCCCTAGCCGTTCACTAGCATGAAACATCAGAACGCGAACGTGTTTCCATTAATCGTCACCAACGTTCTAGGCATCTACTATCACCAAAGCGCCAACAAGCCGACCCCTACAAGCATGCCCGTAAAGACGGTAAGCAATTTCAGGGGGGTCGGCCCAGCTGAAGTCGGAGTTGCACTATCGTCATCGCCGCTATCACCAACGCCACCGCCGTTATGTTAAGCCGCAGCTATATCAGTGGCTTGATACACAAGCGGCACGGCAGAAACCCATGTAATGACGTCCCACTCAGTATAATACGATTGGTAAAGGTCTTTGGAGGCCAATGCACCTTCGCTGGTCTTAAAATCGGTCGTTACAGGAGTGTTAGACAATAGAGGACTCGGCGAGGGGGTTGCATCTAAGGTATTGTCGACGGTGATGAGACCCCCTGAGGGTTAGTAGACGTCGCAGTATTTGGAGTAGCCAAGATCTTCTGGTAATCCATAGGATGAAAAACATGCTCTGTTGATAATTCCAGAGTAGGCGCTGTAAGCTTGTTAACCTTGGCGCGATACTTCGAAAAGAAGGTTCGGATACCTTGGACAGCAATATGCAAGAGTCTCAGAGTGCCAAGCTCGCCAGTGGCTCCGCTACCCCGAAATTGGAACTCGGCGATGCTTGTAATGCTTTTAAAAGCCTTGGTGTCTGCCTAAACGGCGACAATCTCCTTTCCTTCCCCTGTGAAGCCATCGCCTCGGTCAACAACCTCTTCATTGCCTTCGCCAGCCATGCTACTGCCTAATCGAACTAGTTTCTAGCCTGAGTTTGACTGTCCGGCGCTCCTGACTTCACCCCCGTGTGAGTTCTCCACTCAAACTTCTCAATGTGCCGGTTGCTACCCTTTCCCACTTGTACCCCAAACCAATAGATTTCCTCCTTCAGTGGGCTAACGTATCGCAGTATCTATCCCCTTTTCACCTGCAATACCTGCACGCTCCAATGTTGGAAGATTGATTGCAAAGCCCAGATCCCCTTTCGCTTCCCTCGTGACAGTAGCTAGCGGAACGCGGTCGATGCTGGGGCCGCCGTGAAGATCAGACCGCCATATCAGGCATCGTGAGCGCTAAGGGTATATGAGAGATCCGAGTTGGGGTCAGTGAGATAGCAAATGACCTTTAGACTGAACCCTTTCTTGTAAGAGAACTGAAGGATTTGAGGGAGGCCTCTGTTGGCGGTTTCTGCCGATATTTGAGGAATTGGGATCACAGTCGATGTCGAGTTCCCCATCTTTATCCTCAGTATGAGTGGGCTCTAGAGACGAACGCACGGCAAAGTTTTAGGTCTTGAAGAAAATATAAAAACATTAAAATAATTGAAGATGAACAAAAGCGGGATTTCCTTGGCAGACTTTCGGATTTATATAGATGCGATAAGACGAGGTTGTCTAAATTGCCGCACGCCTCATAGCATCGCCACGCTTAGGGTACGTCAGAACATGGTACTCGGACATGCTGTCCATACCAAACGATAGACCGAAAAGGCTAAGAGGCGAGATATAAGCCTATTGACAAGAACAGAGGAATGCGCTTGAAGAGATAGCAGAGCAGTTGCGTTGTTCTAAAATCTATTTCAACAAAAGCTGCCTCGGGGGTGTTGCTGTTGAACTGGGTCTCAAGTGTCGCCGCCATGGTGCAAAGGAAATGCTGAGGAGATGGCTCGGATGAAGGAACTGGGAAGAAGAGTGGCTGATGAGTAGGAGTTAATGACTGATGAGTGTGGTTTACAAGAAGGAGAAGAAGAGGTGACTACGGGCGAGGAGAGTTAGCACATTTATATCAGTCCAATTTAAGTCGTAACTACCGGTGAGCTCACTGCTATCATCCGGGCCGTTATTACCTTTTTCTTCTCGCTTCTCGTGACTAGACGTAACCTCAACATAACCCTTCTCTTCTGGAAGATGCTACTTATGGCTAGATGTAGCCTCAATATAACTCTTCTCGTCGGGAAGTTGCTTCTCGTGCCTAGATGTAACCTTAGCATAACTATTCTCATCGGGAAGCTACTGCGAGTGGCCGGACCTAGCCTCAACACGAAGTTTCCTGTTGGGGAGATGCGTTTCGTGACTGGACATGATCTCAACACAAATGTTTGCCGTCAGTAAGTTGCTAACACGTAAACTATGCCCCTGTTCCTCCGCTCGCCCATTGCCAACCACGGCTGCGGTTTCAGCTGGGAGTGGAAGACATCATGCGTATTTCTCCGTCCGAGGGGAGTCTGTGTAGCCCCTAGGACACAGCTCAGATGCGCAGATCTCACATTGAATAGTGCCGAATGAAGGCCAGTGCGGAGTCGGTGAATGGATGTGTTGAATCTTGCGGCACTGCCACAGCCGCCAGGCGTGGAAATACCGAGCGTTCTTTGCCAGGGAACATGTCCCATTTACTAGGTAGCGGGTTATCCAGTAGAAACCTCTTGTCCAAGGTAGAGCTATTGGCTACTGGCATGTAGCCAATAGTTCTGTCTGGATAAGAGAACAATTCAGAGGATGGCGTCGCACGCGTGACACCCATTTTCTTTCAAGTGGAGTCAATTATCAAGCCTCAAAGCAAGGACGCTCTTGGCGCCGTTACAGAGATGTGCTTGGGTAGCTACACCTTGCCAACAGGCCAATCATTTAGTTGCACGATGCCCACATAATGCTGCACTGATCTCTCAAGCCAGGCTGAATAGAAACTCAAATCGCCGGCCGATAGTAGCCGGTAATTAATTGTTACACAATAAGAACCCCATTTGACCGCTTGGCTCAACTATCTCGTTTCCCGAACCAGCGACAATATTACTTACAACTGTGATTTCGCTCATCTCTCTCCTGAACCTTCTTGATTCTCTACCGTACCAAATTTACCGCCAGACAGTCACGACTTGCAGCCGAACGAGATGCCTTATACGTCTCGACGTTTGGTCGAGTACAGGCGTCATTTCCTTGACCACCTTCCCTTCAAAGAAAACCTAGGGCCTAGCTCCCCCACTGCGTCCGAGTCGGGTCTTCACGATGCGTTTGTTGATGATAAAAGTCCAGCGCATAGTGAACAACAGTCCGATCAAGTAAGTCAAGCTGAGTGAGGCCTTCGTGTGGTAGTAGTTTGGGCGTTGGCCTTGTTCTAATAGAATACTTGTAGGCCAAGATAGACGAGCCTTTGACCGACTTTGCACCACCTCGTCTGGAGCTGTATGACTTTTCAACGCCTAGATTACCCCATGTGTACAGAAAATCCAGTACTTGTCTGATCGACAATTCTTCGACCGAGTGGTCCCGGATCACTCAAGACATTGTTACATTCTGCTACAAAAACTTCTGGTGCGTCTCTTGGGACAATCTTGATGAACCAACCAAGGTATCATTCACTAGAATGACCCCGGAAGCCCGCCAATTCATCGATATCCCTTGGGGAAATGTTCATCTCTTTGCTGCTAAGATCTGGCGCATCATAGATGAGGCCATGTTCCAGAGGACAAGTACTAATTCAGTTCAATGGACATCGCCTTACTTCAAGCATCAGAACGAGATGCTTAAAGAGCTCCGGAGTAGGTCACATCTCTTATTACCTTGATTTCCTCCACTCAATAGACTGATAACTAGCAGAGGAAGTAAACTTGGAGCACCTCACTCCCATATGACCCAGATGTGGCGCGAGTGGGACTACCTTTCCTTTTGTCTCTTTCAAGGGACTATCAATGACCCTCCCTCGTGCCGAATTCGTGTCGACAGGTTTTACCAGATCATTGCGGATGGTATTGGGCCATTGTTTCCCAAGGTTCTGTGTCGAAGCTCCAGTATGATCCTGAACCCGATGAAATTGTTCTTTTCTGACTGGGAGGAGACCATGTCATGCTGTCGAGACCATCACTACTTCTTGTTTGGTCATCCTGGCACCCTCAAGACTTGGGGCTTTACGTTTAGGAGCAGACTGTCTAATGCCAAAGCGATGAGAGGCATGGAGGGCGGCTCCTCTGAGGCAGATACGAGTTTTGAAGGGCACCGGGTCGATTTGATTGTGGCCCCGATGGTTATGTCAGTACTATACACCCAGAAACCTCACCGGTTCTCGCGGATTCCCTTGATGGACGTCCCTATGGTGGTGTGTGCAGGATGGATCGAGGATCTTGACAGATCGGAAAGCGAAGATGGCGAAAGTACGGACGATGCCGAATCAGACCAGATTGAACCAGATCAGATCTTATTGGATTAAGCTGGGTCAAAGAGTTTTGAGGAACTGGATCGGATGGAGGACGGGGAAGGCGAAAGCAATGATGCTGCTGAACCAGATACAACTGAACCGGACAAGACTAAGTCGGACAACAGCAGGAAGCTTGGACTCGGGTGCAGCAAGCGCAGGAGGTGTGGATCGTGCTGAATCAGGTCAGACTGAATGAGATTAAAACTAGGCTAGACTGAGCTCAATAGTGTTGAAAGACGTGATACAATTCATGATACTGAATTTGAAGCTCTGTTAGAAACCCTCACCTTATAGCTTAAGTATTAAATACGTTGGATTTCCAGCCTGTTCTTGTCGATACATGCTTCAGAAGGATGGTTAAATATTAGTCGATCTTGGCATGATTTAGCTTGGGTGGCTAGACTGAATTATTATTAGCTTCGTTTCCATCAAGGTGGGTGGATGACGCAATGCGGCCGAAACCGAGACCGAAACCGAAGTACATCTGCGATCGACACCAACGGTTATTGCTTGCACCGCTGAGCGTAATGCAACACAAGCTGCTCCCCTGAGAAATGATCAACTGAAACTCGTTAGATGCTCTCTTGGTTGGAATATTTTCCGATGATCCGGAAATTTTGTGTCTGGATCTAAAGATAGCCACAAGGTTCAAAAGATCGCGGGCCGCACTGAACAATGCCACACCTTATTACAACATACATTGAGCGCCCAAGTTCCAAGATGGAGATTGGTCAGGAGGGCCTGCGCAGTGCCAAACTGAGAGGAGAATCGATGCCGGAAGTCGGCGTTGAGTCCCAAATCCAGCTTTGGCAATTGTACCGAGCCACTGTCAGCGTCGTCATAGGTCGTAGCCCCTTTCAGATAGATTGTGATGAGCATGGATGATTACATGCTGATGAATAGCTACCTTTAAAAGACACGCCCATTCCCATTCACAGCTTAAAATTCGCATCGCATAGCATTTCACTCGACATCCCTTCAACAGCATCATGTTGTTCCAGGCATTTTTCCTCACCACCATTTCTGGTGCGGTGCTCGCACACGCCCAGGAGCTGCCTACCGTCAACCTGGAAACTGGTGCAAAATGCGCTTGCGTCAGGCTTTCGACTGAGTACGGGGCTTCGGTGCTTGATTCAAATTCCACAAACTATACCGCCGAAACGACAGAGTATTGGGACGTCCGCTCCAACCTGTTGCCGAAATGCATATTCTTCCCGAAACACGCCGACGAGGTCGCAGGTGCTCTGTCCACGTTTACTGATTGCGGCACTCAATTTGCCGTTCGAGGAGGAGGCCACATGAATGTAGGACTGCCTATATAATTGAAACTGATTGCCCAGGTAATGGGCAGAATACTAACGGGCATTGTAGTTCCCGGGATCCAACAACATCGACGGCGGAGTATTGCTAGCTCTAAATGAACTTACGGACATCAAAGTTGCGCATGACAAGAAAAGCGTCGACGTCGGTCCAGGAAACCGGTGGGTTGATGTCTACGACGCTCTGGGACCGCACGGCCTGTACTGCATTGGCGGCCGTCTCAAGACCATTGGTGTTCCGGGGCTTGCACTCATCGGCGGATTTCACTATCTGATTAACAAGTACGGCATGACTATGGACAACGTGTTGAGCTACGACGTTGTCCTCGGAAACGGAACCCAGGTGGTGGCGAACTCGACCGAGAATCGCGAATTATTCTGGGCTCTCAAAGGTGGCGGCAGCAACTTTGGAGTCGTCACCAAGTTCACGATCAAGGCACTTCCCATTCCGATGATCAGCACAACCATTCAAAATTTTGATGAAGCAGCTGCAGAAGACTTTATCAAGGCCACCGTAAACATGGCGAACCACCAGTCCGCGGAGCTGGCAGCGGGTTCTGTCATAAGTATCACGTATAATGTCACCTCGAAAAAGGCCACGTCGTCTCTGCTTGGCGTCCAAGAAGGCACAGAGTCCCCTCCATCGAGCTTCGCCGATTTTTCTGCGATTACATCGCAGAGAACAGTGAACAGAGTGATACCTCCAGCTGAGTGGCACTCACAGCTTGAATCTCCTAACCAAATGTTTCGGTAAGTTTTGCTCGAACTAGGTTTCATACGGATACTAGGTAGTAAGCTACTGACCAGAACCTAGGGTGCAATTTGCTCACAAATCGATCAAGCCCGATGCGGACCAGCTGTATCGGATATATCAGTCCTGGAAGGCGGCGGTGGAAGATATCAGTGATGTTGAAGGCCTTTATCCTACATTCGTCATGAATATCTTGCCTGCAAGTGCGGCATCAGTTGCCAAGAAGAACGGTGTCGGAAACACATGGGGCCTCGACGATGACCAGCCACTCATTCGTAAGTTTCCACGCCCTGCTCCCTATTCTCACCTTTACCCAGGAACAAAACATTTCAGCTTCATCCTTGCTGTCCGGTTATTCGATATTGAGGGCTGATATTTGAACAGTGTGGCAGCTTTCAACCGGTTGGGCCAAGAGAACTGATGACCTGCGAATGACAAACTGGGCCCGCTCGTTTGTTGACTACTGGCACTCTGAAAATCAGGCGAAAGACTTGGCATCGGAATTTATCTACATGGGTGACGCCGGCGAGTTCCAGGATCCGTTCCCAGGATTTCCACTTGAGAATGTTAGGAGGTTGAGGGATATTCGAGAGGCGTATGACTCGGCAGGAGTATTCCGTCGCCTGAATTGGGGTGGGTTCAAGCTCGGGTCAAACTGATTCGAAGGATGCTTGTATTTTTATTCTTAGTTAGCCGGAGACAGAAGAGGCATTTTTATGTCTTCTTAGACTAGGTAGCACGCAGATTGCTTCGATACGAAGTTCAGCAACAAGACTTGAGTAATTGATATTAAGGACTTGAAAGGCATAGCTTGCAAGCGCCTGTATCCAAGTGACTGATAGTGTCTGTTTGACCCTCGCCCTATGCCTTTGATGGTGTTCACTTTCCTACAACTCGCTACACTGTATGGAAGGAAAAAGAATGAGCAGGTGCGCTCAGACCCAGGTTCTCAAGTAGTGCCGTTCTGAAGCTGTAGTCCTTCTGTGTCAGGCCTTACCTTCCCACGACGGCGTCCCGGACTGAGTTCCATGTGTGCAATGGCTAGTATATATGCAAGGCCAACGAGTCCCCCAATGATACCATAGGCGATACTGCCTGAAGTAGTGTTTCCAGCCAACTGCAGACCCAATCCACCAGTGATGATGCCTAGCAAAACAAGAATGCGGCCATACCAGATGTGCACAAGTGTCCACCAAGTTTGCTTCTGTGTCTTGCGAAACTGGCGATGGTGGATAAATCCAATAATAGGCTGGAAAATCATCATCACCACTATGATGATCCCGAGGATAGTGTGTGTGTTGTTGTGGAGCTGGTGTGGTGCTTCTGTCAGATAATATGTTGGAGGGAGAAGGTATAATAGATAAACAAACCTTGTCGATGATTCTTCCAAGGCGAATACCTGTCCCCAGCCCAGCGAGCATGAGCACCCACCCGATGAGCTGACAAGCAACATGAGCCCAGATACTTCCCTTGAACTTCAAAACCCGAATGAACAAGGCTCCGAGAGGGAAAAGAATGACAAAAGCGATGCTCATTTCTATGCCATGGGCCCTGGAATATTTAGGAACAAGATGAAGATCTTCGTAAATCATCTTGCTAGCTTTTGAACAAGTATACGTTATGTACCTATTGAAGCAATGCCGATTGGAGTATGGTATACTATTCAAAGAAGTGTACAACGATGCGAAGATGAATTAACCTGACACATGGCTTATGTCGTCGCTTTAAATATGCAGAAGCAAACAGCAATGCCTTTAGATGTAAGTCGGATCGGGCAACGGAGCAACTTCTACATGAATCAATCAATCCGATTTGACAACTTATTACAACCCATCTGATGATGATCGACAAGGTACCAAGTAGCTTCTCAGCAGACACTGCCACAATCTGACCGGCTAACACGCTATCCGAAGTGGTAGTCGGCGATGGTTGACCCGTAGCCAATAGGGTTACCAGAACCACCAAAATACCAGAAATAAAATCTGTCTGGGAGGTTCGACATGATTGGTGTTAGAAACATATTCGGATAGACTCCATGCCGATATAAGCATTAAATGTCCGTCACGCAGAGAATCTTGATCGCGGTGGGATTATTTTACCGTCCCCTCTCATCTGATGCAGAGCGAATACGTACAAGCAATCGCCTCTTCTATATGTTGGCTCGATGGATGCATTGATGATATTTAAACACGCCCATGGGTCCAATCCAGCCATTCTTATTATCTCTATGTTGTGGTTAACAGAAATCTGCAATATAAATCAAGTACCGAGTGGACAGCACAAAGTCGAACGAGTGAAAGAACCTGAACGGTAAGAGACATTTTATTAACATTCATCTGGAAAGCCTTCTAATTTAAATTTAAATTATTTTAAATCAATTTCAGGAAGTTCAATGTGGGATTAGTCTACGCTGGGCAAATAAGCTGAGGAAAATGCAGATTCATTACTCCAGGTTCTCCCTTTGCCACAACAAATATAAACTAATATCCCATTGTAACCATTAGTCCAGGCGACTGCAAGTGAAGATCTCAGATAAACTAATTAGTAACATGCACACTGGTTGGCTTGAATATGCCGATAGACGAAAACTACAAGTAGTTTATCTTAGCTGCCTCAAAGTCTGCCCAAATCTACCCTGGCGGGATTGGGTTGAGCCTCGCACTTTTTTGCTTTTTTGTGCTGCAACAGGCTGATGCAGCCAGCCTACACATAGTAATGACTGGGTACCATCGTGCCATTTGTAGTTATTTTAGGCTGAGGTTCTCGGAGCTTGTGGCAGCCTTCTCCTATTACCAACGAAAGTAGTGATCACCGCAGTCTGGTATTATTGCAAGAACAACACGACAGAAGGGAAAACCGCGTACGGAGTAACACCAAGTTGATTTGCTATCTATCTGCTTGGCTGTGAAACAACAGTGGTTACGAGTGCCAATTATAGACTCTTCTCATGTACGTAGTAGACAGCCAAACTGGGCTGATTGCCAACAGCGCTTCAGTGCACCTTACTCAGTTTCAACCCGGCATGTCAAGTGACTCAAGTACTACCCATGATTTCTCTTAAGAAATATTGATGATAAATCCAGGGCAGCTTTTGCCTCAGTTTCGAAAGGAAGATTTGATTTGTCAACCACCTTTTTCTAAGGATTCTCATTTGCTTATTCCTCCTTGGTGGCTACCCACCGATAGCACTCACCGGCAAGGCGCCACCGGAAAGCTGAGGCGGAAATGGAAAAAAAACAGGCTGCAATTTGCACTTTCCAATGCTAAGTTACACAGTCATGGGTGGTACGAAGTGGGCAGATGACCTACTGGACGTCCTGTTGTGCGCCTCAGCCCAGGCTACCTCCGAGAATGAGGCCATTTTAATTTCTTCAGATCCTTTGGTTCACCCCCAACAGCCAGATTCAGCTGAACGATGACGATGCCCGGAGTCATGGGGCCCTGCAGATTACCAAGATCAATTCTACCAGGCTGGCGCAGGACTCCGCTCGCTCGAGCGAGCCTATTGGCAACCTACAGAACAGTGGCGACGAGGCTTGGAAACTGGGCTTTATCTGTGTAACCCTGAGCGTCATTCAAAGGTCCCGAATATGCCTTGCCTTGGCACCAGGTAGTATTTGTGTCTACATAAACCCATAATTGCACACTGGGCGGTTTGTCAAACTTGGTACCTCCACATGCTTCCCGACTAACACCCGCAATGGAGCTGAACAATCTGCAAACCACTGGCACGCCCAGTCGTGGCATGTTGACCAATGATGCAGAAGATCTAGCTAGATCCTCAGTTCACACAGCGGACCTATCAAGCAACCACAACAGTGACTTGACTACCACGCAGGGCACAATAGCCAATTCTGCAACCGAAGATGGAGATGAAGGTAAGGCGTGTGATTTCTCTTGATGTCCTAGTGGAATTGTATACTAAGCATTAACCAGCTAGAATTCACACTCTCGAGCCCACTGACGGCCCTGACGATCTTCGCTTCAGGCCTGCTGTCCTCCGAACATGGTTTTTATTCACCGCATTGGGCTTCAACGTCACCGTCATTGGCTTGTTGGTTATTTTTTACTTCAAGACTTCACTCGAAGGCCTTAGTCAATGGGCCTACTTTGCCACTCAGGTCCTTCCCATCATTGTTGGTACGATCACGGCCACAAGCCTTGACACTATTATCATCAACCTCTCGAGAATCACGCCATTTATGCGCTGTGCAGATCGCAATGGGAGTACGGCAAAGGACACAATCTTCCAGAGTTTCAGCCCCGTGCAGGGCTTCAGAGACGCCTTGGCTACAAGAAATTGGCATTTAGCTATTTCTCACGTCTATCTGTGGCTAAGCATTTGCATCCAAGGTCTAAAGGCAGCTCTACTCGGCACGGATGGCTTGGACAGCGCCTATGTCACCCCCTGGGCACTCTACGCTACAACTGCTGTCTATCTCTTGATAGTGGTGTATCTTGTGTTTATTATTTGCTACTTGCACAAGCGATCGACCGGTCTACGTGATGAGTGGGATATTGTAACTATCGCGGACCACCTTGCTTTGTTTCGGCATTCCAACTTCCTTGACAAGTTCGAAGGCAGCTGCATTGCTGACCGTGAGTCCATGATCCAAGTCCTCGGGAGTTTAAAATTGAGACTCGGATACTGGACTCGAGATGGGGGCACGTTGTGGTACGGATTTGGGGAACTGGACCCAGGTAAGGATTAATTGCTCCAGTTTTCCTGCATCCAAAACACTCATGCAAGCAACAGAAACCCCAACGATCGCACATTTTGAAAGCAGAAACCTCGAATGTAAGTGATGAAAGCTTTTATGTAAAAGTGGCATTGGGATTGACCAGTCTACTAGTATCAACTGACCGCCTGTCCACCCTTCGCTACAACTCTGTGTCCACAGTCATGCAACGAAAAACAGTTATCACGTTCACTGTTGGTGCTGTGTTATTCACAATCGGATATGGTGTTGCACTTGGCTTTGGCAGCAAGCAGAAGGAGAAGTACACGTTCAGCCTCCCCTTTTCGTCGGCGGTCGCAGAACTCCTGTTCGGCCTTGTGCTCACTACTCTATCCGTCTACTTCTTCGAGTTTTGGGACAATGTTAGGTTCTTCGCCGCAGAAACAGAGCCGTTTGCCCACCTGGACAGTGGGGGAAATGTAAATGAAACGTTGCTCCTCGACTACACTTGTTCTCATCAGGTAGTCGCTATCTACGACGCCCTGAACCAGCAGCACTGGAAAGTCGCAAGGTCATCTACACTTACACTATTGCACCGCGCTTTGCCCATTATTGTGGGTGCAAGTACGGCAATCTGGGAAGAAGGCGGAAGTACCAAAGTTGTGCTCTCTGTCCCTCTCAGCGTCACCATACTCGCATGGATGGTAGGGCTGACACTCTTGATACCTTACGAGGGCGTGGATTCGGGATATTCCAGGCATCTCCCTCGAAACTACCTATCTATTGCTGATCTCATATCTTGGACATGTTCCAGTCACATTCTTCGGGCTGATGTCATCGACGAAGCCGAAACGGGTTCGCTTCGGGGAAATCCGTTCGACATACCCGCCGAAGGACCCAACAATGGGAAATGGTATTTAGAAGCAAGACTGCGTCTTGCAAATCTGACATATCATTTTGATCTGGACAGGGTTCCTTCTAGCCAGAACGGATCAATTTCGACGCTGGGTCTGAAGACCTCGCTGGAGGCAACAGGAGGCATATTAAAGCCACCAGCAAAGAGCGTTCTCCGAAGACGAAAGGTAAACACATCCCTTGAAGATGGTATTGAGACGGCCGAGGAAAGGTACACCATTGCTGGAGCAGGACGGTTCAGGACAGTCGATGGAGTGGAGCATAACTTCGTGAACAACAATGCGGCTGCGGGTTATGCTCTCAATACAATGCAGCCGGATCATGATGCTGGCGCCGAGAACGGAGAAGCGGTGTAGGGGTTGAAGGGAGTTAATATGGGATGAAACCATTTTTAAATAGAGCCATTAAGGATCAATCTTGAGGCAGGTATTAGAACAGCTTCGGGCGGGTGCCAATTTTACGTTATAACGAGTATACACAAATCTTCTACGAATCAAGACCAATATTAGAATACAACAGAGCCTAATACTCGAATTTCCCGCCAAACTCTGCCACTACCCGTCTTCGGCGATTACAGCGGCAAGACGTGTGGAGGACAGTGGCGGTTACCCCCTACCCTCCTAAGACTGTATGTTCCGCGAAAGCCTGGTTAGTCCGTCATGTCTGAGCCGCTTTCGTTGACCCATACTGGTAGTTTACAGCTCTTCCAGTGGCTTGTAAAGCAAGCCACTATCCTCAGGGGCCCTCTTCCTCGGTATCACCTGCCGTATGAACTGATCAACAACTCTCGTCATGAGTATTGCAGGTTGGTAATTCCTTGACATCAAACTGAGGGCAAGACTCAGTAACTTTAGCCTTAACAACAGTGCTTCTTCCGTCTTCATCTCGGCATTCGAGTCATTTCTTTCTAGAATGGCGATCTCTTCCGTTAACGCGGTTGCTGCGGTACCGGCGTGTTGTAAGCGTGTTTCAAAGACCTGAGCGACATTGAACTTTGAACGGTACTGTTCAAATATCAGAGTAATTCGCTTAGCACTTCCGGTACAGACCGAGCGGGGTAGTGTTTTGAGATGCTTGAACGAGTCGTCGCTCTCCGGGATTGCCTCATCAGGACTGTTTCCGTATCGAACGAGTGCCATTTGAAGTAGAATGAGAGATGCGTGATACTGAGTACTAATTATCGGCTCACGGATGAGTGGCAAGCTAATTAGTTTATTCGTCAGGGCCTTAATGACTTACTAGAGAAACAAATATAACGCAGGCATTGCGTTTTACTTCTTTGAGGGCCAGCGTTGATATGATTCAAGGCTCGAATGCCGGCGTTTCAGCGCTTGCTCCACCCCACCGCCATCTTCAGGTATGCCTTCTCTAGAGTTCTAAGTCTCAAATCAACTCGATTACTGGGGTCTATTCGGAAGTTGAAGATGACATCTAGTCGGAGCACCGAAAGACTGGCTGAACTTTTAACCGACAACCGAGAGTCTGAAAAGCCATGCTGCAGTTCCGTACCAATCATCGCACCCAGGGCAGGTTCTCAAATGGTGTGATGCACAGGGTCTCCGGATTATAGAGCCGTAGTGGAAGAGATATCACCCGTAACCGACGCCTATGATTTTCCGCATGGAAATAGACGTCGACAAGGCCGGAGTGTGAGTGCGGGGGATGCGGGGAGGGACGCCGGAACATGGGCTGATGGATTTATAAGACTTTGCTTGTGAGTATCTTGATTTCTTTTCTCACTTCTCATTCCCTTCATCGGATCTTACATTGCAACATGGACAAGAAAGTCATCGTCATAACTGGTGCCGCCTCCGGAATGGGCCTCGAGTCTGCTAAGCTGCTCGCTTCCAGAGGTGCCAAGGTTTCTTTGGCGGATGTCCAAGAGGAAGCTCTGAACAAAGTCGTTCACGAAATCAACGAGAGCGGTGGCTCTGCCATCGGCACGGTGGTTGACGTTTGTGACAGAGCCAAAGTCGAAGCCTGGATCAGGACCACCGTCGACACATTCGGCAAGCTAGATGGGGCTGCCAATCTCGCCGGTGTTATCGGCAAGCAGATCGGCATAACGCCGCTACAACATATCGACGACGAGGACTGGGACTTCGTCGTGGGCGTGAACCAGAAGGGCCTTCTCAACTGTCTCAGGGCCCAGATCCCGTACTTCAACGACGGCGGCTCCATCGTCAACGCGGCCAGTGTAGCTGGCCTGATCGGGCTCCCCCGGAACGGGTCGTATGTGGCTTCGAAGCACGCTGTGGTGGGCCTGACCAGGACTGCGGCAAAGGAACTGGGACCGAGACAGATTCGCTGCAATTGCTTCTGCCCGTGAGTGCCACCTTCAACTCCAAGATCTTGCACAACTTCTGACATGCCATGCCTTCGAGTACAGAGGCCCAATTGAGACGCCAATGTTCCGTGCTTCAGCTGAAATCCAAGGTGCCGAAATAGACGTTAGCCACATTGCACTAGGAAGAATGGGTCATCCGAAAGAAGTTGCCAATCTGGTGGAATGGCTGTTATCGGACGGATCAAGCTTCATTACAGGCACGGTACAGAACATAGATGGTGGTTGGGTCTGTTGAAACTGCATTTACTGCACCGCCCGAGAGCCGAAGTTCGATTGAACGATATAGTGTCCATAATCCTATCTCCCAATTCGCAGTTGTTCCATCTTAGATTCCCCCCAATACTAAAGGACATAAACATATGGATCAAGTTCCTCTACAAACTCCAGCAACGGTCCAGAATCTTGCGAGCTAAGCCAAATGGCAGCTCGATTCGCTGCCCACAGCCCCACAAGAACAATCTCCTTCTCCGAGAGACTGACATTCTTCTTAACTGAAGGTGCCCTGACCAGGTCTCCGTTAAGGTACCACTGTCGATGACTGGTCTTGCTCTTCTCGTCCAGATACCACTTCAGCTGTTTAGACGGGTAGTCATATTCCAGGACGCCAGGAACTTGCTTTTCCTTTCTCTCTTTTTCTTCTTTATTCATCTCCACGATTTGACGCCATAAAGAAGTGTACTCCCAGAGTTTATCCTGTTCCCAGTGAGGAACCCATCGTTTGACCAGAACGTAATCGGAATCCTGATGTAAGATATTAGCACGATCGCATTTACTTCAAGTTGTGCTAGATGGATTACCGGGTCAATTTCATAGTCAATGCCAAAGGCACGGAGGGTCTCAAACTCTATATGTTTGAGAGAGAGACGCGTCCAAAGAGGGCGAGCCGGATCCACCTCGCCGTCCTTAGCAACGCTGGTAATGGGATCTTGGTCCTCCAATTCCGGCTTCTGCTCTGCTCTCTCCTTATACTCTTTCTCACACTTCTCCAAAGCCTCACGCAGCTCATTTGCTTTAGCCAGCTGCTCCGATGCCGAGATTTCCTCGTACTGATTATCTGGATCTTCCTCGCTCATTCTTTCACAGACCTTCTCGACCATCTGCCGGAAGGAGTCATCAATGATAAACAGAGTCCCAAGAGCCAGGCGAAGAGACATGACCTCCGATCCTTGTATCGATGATGATAGAAACGTGTCGAATGCGAGGTAATCGACAAGTTTCTGAGAATGAAAGCTGCTTTGGACTCTCCATCTGAACGCCTTCATGTGAGATTTCAGCCCGAAGGAGTTGGCAAAAACCGGTCCGCGAAGACCGTCCTGGTTCAGAATGCCTATCGCATTCTTCAGTATTGAAACCCAGAATACCTCTTTTCGCACGAGAAACCCCCAGCCGTCCCAGTCAAGACCGAGCAAGACGGAAATGGGTCTTTCAAGATCCCTCCGCGGGAACACCCAGTCTATGTCTTCCGCACCTCTGTTTGCTATGTGTTTTGCGTAGTGTATCCATAGTCCGTTGATACTTAAGGTTGTACGACTGCCGGATACAACCTCGTCTTCGTCGCTCTCGGAAGATGCTGTTGTTTTCTTATTGGCCTCTCCTTTCTCTGCCCACTGACGCAGGTCCCTAATCCCCACGGCGTCGAGCGGGAGGAACTGCAGAACCTTTGGCTCTGGAATGCCAAGACACTTCATAGAATTACCGATAGAGACCGGGATATCATCCGCTTCCTGGAGGGAAAATGCAGGCCAGCTCTCCGAAGGATCAAGCTCCCGAAAAAGCCGATCTGAACCAGCTTCACCCACAGGGCTCTCAAGGGATATGACAGTTTGTCTGCCCTCTAAAGTCCGACCGCAAGGGAGGAAACCATGAGCCAGCCAAAACAGTGTCTGCATGGAGGATCCGTCGCTTCTCTCTAGTGTCCCCGGCGCGAAGATCTCTCGCGCGGTATGCGGCACGAAGGAAATAGACGTAAGATGGCTCCAAGAACCCTTGTGTCGACCAAGTGCCTCCATTGTACCAGTAACCCCATGGATCTTCAGCATAGCCTTATGCCTCAGTGTCCAAGTACCGTACGCACCCCGCTGTAAAGAGAGCATCTCGGGTTTAGATGTGTCGAATCCGCGATCGTCAGAACTCATGGAAGAAGAACGGGAGTAGCCAGATGACGTTGACCACGAGTGCCGAGTCGTCCTCTTCTTTCGCGACCACTCGAACTCGGGCTCTTCGGGCATTTCAATTCTCTTCTCCTTCCTGTCGAGCTCAAAATGCCGAATCGACGCCCGCTCGCCTTCATAGTCCCGCCTTATCCCCGTGTTCTGCAGTACTCCTTTGTCTGCACGTTTTCCGTACCGCCCGAGCAAGCCAAGCAGTAGGATCCAGTGCTTGTTAACAGTCAATGCAGTCCGGCTATTCACGATCTCGAGCGTCCCGCCCTTGGATACACCAAGGTCCACTGAGCTGTTACCCGCCGTATCGTGTACTTCATACGCCTCGATGACCTCGGCGAGCTTTGCCCAGCCCGTGTTCCAGAGGAGGTAGTTGCGCGGCCGTAGAGTCCATCGACCCAGGGCAGCGCGTAACGGAACTAGCCTCGTAGTATCAGGCTCGTTGGCGATGTAACCGGGTGAGAGATCGGGCACGCGAATACGGCGTAGGACACGTAATCCTTTGGTCAGACGGTACCCACGAGTAACGTACTTTTGCGGGAGATCCTGTACAGCGTTCATCGCTCGGTTGCTGTCGCTTAGTGAGGCTTGGAGGGCGAGAAACGGTGCAACCACTCCGACGAGCGCAATGATGGCGATGGCGGCTGCGACCCAAGTTCCAATACTGCTGGACAGATCCAAGACATCGGAACCGCCGTCACTGCTAGCATTAGCAGGTGCCGACATCTTGGTAGGCGCACCTGCTGATGTTGTTGGCAGGTTCTTTGTTGAGGGGCGTAGCGTAGCAATAGGACAAGGTTGGATCGTCGCGGGTCTAGATTAGGTGAGAAGATATACCGCCAGCAAAACTGCTCCTCTTTTCATCGATGCAAGACTTCAAAGAGTCGCCAAGCTAGTAATCATAGTCAAGTCCACCAATGTTTAGCTGGCCATAAGCATCAGAAGTGAGAGAATTGCAAAGAGCTTGCGTTAGTCACGTGTTAATGCAGCAGGGATTTGCGGCTGAACAAAACCTCGGCCGCGAAAAGACGGAGGTCGGCGTTAGCTTACTATATATGATTCGTTGGTTGCTAAATGAAACAACATCAACATCAGCATCATTCAAGCAAGATTTAGCAAGTTCCCCCCTCAATAAATCAGTATTTGCAGCCCGATTTTATGATTCAACCCTAAGACCTGCACTTTCCGCACACAGCTCGTAGATCTTGATTACTTTTGGTCAGGAAAACAAGGAATGAAAGTACACAGTCCCCACGAAAGATCGTGAGGTTGAAAAGTTGGTGTTTCAGCTCCACGTCAAGGAGGGTGTCGCGTCCCGCAACAGCGAAGGTGAGACTAATGCTAAATATAAGCCTTCTTGCCGTAGTTCCTGCCCAGCTAGCAACTGGGGATTTTTATTCTATCTTAGACGAGACAATGCGATATATAACGTCGTTATTAATACTTATAGAGTCTTGATGCTTGAGGTCCGAAACTTAGAATGGAAGAAAGCAAGGAAAGGGGCTGGTTAGTAGGCTAATCAACTGCCAGCATAGCCACTGAATAGATATCCACCTGTCCGGGACTCGGCACAGATATGAGGAAAAAATGCGTTCGAGAAAAAGAAGTGCGTTAGCAACCAACAGCAACTATGGAGGCCTGAGATCAGCCAATACCGGCCGCAACTATGGCTACGTATTTGCTGTGCGGCTGGAACCATAATAGGCGAACTGCGGACCCGCCAGAAAGAAGACCAAGTAGTTGCATTGAAACTCACACCGCTAAAATGGTGTGAATACTGGGATCACCAGGGCGCGTATGTCGGCAGGCGTGTACTATTGCTGGGCCAAGGAAATCAAGGATGACCGACAAAGAGGCAGACATCCCTGGGCCGGGTGATCAAACGCCGTTCAAATGAATCATGTTCTTCAAGACAAGCGTTACAGTATCATATCTTCAGTCATTGATACTGCGTAAGTCATTTTCATGCTCTTACGTGAACGTTGTGTTGGCCAAGGACTCAAAATGACTCAAAAATATTGCACCTTTGGCCCGACACATTTAAGTTAATTCCAAGTCACTGGATCTGACGATGAGGATATCGCATTCTGAAAGATTAATCCTGTATCAAAAATGGAGGCATAACCTGTGCCACAGAACAAACACCAATGCTCTGCCGATTCAGTTCTGGGTAGTCATGAAGCCTGGGCTCTCATCTGCGTCGAAAAGCATATTTCCATCTTCACCAGATTTTACAGCGCTTCGATGGTCCACAATAAAACCCATCTTCTTAATTCTCTCTCGAAGGCCACAAACGCAACGATGCCTGTGAAACCCTTGATCACACCGCCAAAAAATACGGCTCAAGCCACGATGTTGGTCTATATACGACTTTTGGCAGACTTATCGCTCACCAAGCATTCACACTGTATGGTGAAAATTGCACCTAGTTGACTGAAGTTGTTATTTCCAGATTCTCTTTGTTTTCGACTTTGTCAGGTGCACGAGGGGATATAATGGGGACGGGAAGTAATGAAGATGTGGAGGAACGCACTCAAATGTCTAAATCATACATAAGACGAATTTATCGGGTGGGTAGGCTTTGGTAAATGGCTGATAGTATCGCTCACTTCTGGGGTCACGCGACCAATGCGAAATCGAAGAAGCCGATGCATGATATCATTGGGTTCTTGGCAACTAGGCGTACGGGAAGCGTTCACGGGAGGATTATCCCGGGAATGGAAGGCTTTGGAACTGACCACGAGAATGCCAAGATTTGTGGTACGATGTGTAAGTACGTATATTCAAGCATACCATTAAGGTTGAAATTTGGGACTTGTGCTCCGCATGGTGACTTCTTCCTTATATCCGTGCCTCCCTTGCATCATGGTAGCAAGGTGAACCAATCACTCATTAAACAAAAGCGGATATTTGCGGCGAAGCAATCCTGAGCTCCACTCCTTAACTCCGCTATATCCATGACAACTCGAGTACAAATAACTCTGGCACTCCACTATCTAGCAAAGAACGACACTACGAAGCATTGCATGTACGGCACATATTTCCGGCCGTCAATTAAATATACCTTATCGTTTGAAAAGAATACGACATGACAGTAAGAGCCTTAGTGGTGGGTGGGACAAACGGCATAGGCTATGCGATGGCCTGTCGTCTCGCTGCTGCAGCCAGTTCCTCAGCCGTCATAATCAGTGGCCGTACAAAGCCGCAGAACATTCCGCATGCCAACATGGAGTTTCGACCACTAGACGCATCCTCAATGCACCAAATCAAACAATATACGGATGCGTTCAAGTCGGAGCAGGGGCAGAAGTTAGACTACCTCATCATGACCCAGGGAATTCTGACGACTGCGGGAAGGACAGAGACACCGGAGGGCATCGATCGCAAGATGGCACTACACTACTATGGCAAGCAGCTCCTGATACGTGAGCTTATGCCGACGTTGAAGGAGGACGCCAAGGTAATCATAGTCCTTGATGGGCTCAGAGGCAGCCCAGACAAGCTTATCTGGGAAGACCTGGACCTGAAGACGCACTTCAGTCTCAGCAAGGCAGCAGACCATTGCCTCTCGATGAGCGATGCTATGGTTCAATTTTATGCTGCTCAACAACAAAAACAGGGCACCGGCAAGCGGCATTTCGTACATGCTTTCCCGGGCGGCGTCAACACAAGCATTCACAGAGAACTCCCATGGTATCTGCGGCCTGCAGCACGGGTTGGTCTTGGTCTTTTCGGTGTGTCACCCGATACTTGTGCTAAGTATCTGTTGGATGGGGCTTCAGAGTGCGCAGCGGCGGGTGAACGGGAAGGTAGATTCTGGAGCAACATTGACAATAAAGGGACCTTAATTACGAACAAGGCCAGTTGGAGCGAGGAACAGAGGACGAGGGTGGCGGATCATACGTGGGAACTTGTTGATGGAACACTTGCAAGTGAGAAGTAGTCCAGCAAACTTTGGGAGGAGAGCAAGCCATGCTGTCTATTTTAAGATATTTGAGAATGTACTATAGGAAACTAGACTGAAGTCTATGTATTTTGTTTTATTAGTTGAAGTTGTTCCTGCGCTTTCAACAAGTTGTGTCGACGTATTTGATTAACCATCCAGGCTTGACCTTCCGTGATATTATATAATAAACACATTAACCGGACAACATGGTATCATATGTGAAACTCTCTGAGCTTCTTAAAAAGTCAGTGGGTTATTTGGCTCTACAACCACAAACCCCTCCGCTGTCATGGATTCTTGACAGTGGACCTACCTGTATTGGTGGGAATACGACTCATGCATTCTCTGAAATAACATAAACATCATGCTTTCTTATTATAGCATCTATTCGGCTTGTAAAGACCGAGATCGTCAAGACTGTGCAGTCTCTCTTGCTCCCTTGTGTATATGCCCCATTATTGCCCCTTGAGCTTCAATTCGTATTCGGCATCCACCTATTTCTCGTCTCCACAGCATCTTTCACTCTTAGAGATCATTAATTCACCTTTGTGCGATGACTAGATGTAGTACACCTCCTCTATGTACATACCCCATTCCTTTGCCTTGTACAGGTGCTATTACCTACCAGAGGAATAGTGGCATCACCATTGAGGTACTCTGTCAGTACATTCAGCATTATCCCATTGTGCAAACTCTATCCCTTAGGTTAATTCTCGTCTTCGTGAAAGGGTCTGGTTCATTGTTGGAAGCACAAGAACAACCTAATGGAGGTTCAAATTAAAAAGAAAAAATAATTAATCCGGCCTAAAAAAAAAAGGGGCTGAACCAACGCCGTTTCGGTTCTTTATGTATTACGGATTAGGTTTGCTTCTGAAGTATGCGTAGTGTCAGCCTTCAGACGATCAGTCGCGATACACACATGCACGGGCCAATGAGTATCATTACATCAAAGGGATCATTTCCTGACCAAATCGGGGAAACCGCTGTGTATTTTTCACGATTTTTGATCTGAGAAGCGAGCGTTGTTCTGATCGGCTTACGAGGGTGGCCTCCCGTAGGATACACTCAAGAAGTCTACAATCAACCATAGGGATAATAATATAACCACAGAAGACTTCCAGGTAATTGTTCAAGTACATTTGTATCTCAAATACCTCACTACGAGTGCTAATAAACTCACACGACTACACATTCTCTTTGACAGGTATAAGTCTTGCCTTAAACTTCATCTCCTTTGATGCAGCCTTACTAGCTGCATTTGTTCCAGCCAAGACTATAGAATATGCGCGCAGAATCTCCTTCGCTTTGACAGACCTTCGACTTTCGTTACTTGTCTTAGTTAATCGAGATCTGGCTGATGAGGAACCGAGGGGCTTCAATCATGGCCTCGTCGTTGTAAAGAAAGTGAGCGGGGAGGATGAACAAGGTGCCAAAGCACACAGCATCCGCTGGATCACAGTAGACTCTAGTTCTTTCTGTGGGGTAGTTGGGAATGCGGCCGTTGTTCTGCAGGTTTTTAGTGTACCCAAACAGAACGGCACCCTTGACTTGGTTTTGGATCGCAGCGCCAAGCCCTGTGAGTGCGTTTCCCACAACAGCCGTGCCTTGGCTACGACCCCGAGTTAGTTGATGCATCGGGAAAGTGAAGTGGTTGCTTACCTGTAACCGCCTGTCACAACGGGGGTATTGGGACATTTGGTGTTGGCCAGAGTGAAGAGCCTCTTGGCCTCGTTGATGGACTCCTGGTTTGTCCCAGCAGGGAGGAAGTTTGGTGACAGGTCAGCAGTGTATGCACCGCCGACACCCTGAATCCAAATTCCGTTGCCATACTCGTTCTCGAGAGCACTGGCAAGAACAGGGCCAGCAGTAGTTCCCTAGAAAGATCAGCACGCACGCCTAAAGTACCGAAGACGAGCTTTGCGACAGCGCCCTCTTACCATGTTTCCTAGCTCGGTGGAGCCCCGAGCAAAGATCAGGATGGCTTTCGGGCAAGCAGACGAACTCCCGTTTTCCAGATCATTTCTGGAACTGGACTGACGAGCCTCAACCACAACCAACGCTTCGTCTCTGGCAACAGGGACACTCTCGTCACTAACTCTAGCGGTAGGCAGACTAGCTACAAGAGTAGCTGCGAGAGTGATGATGCTGATGAACTTCATTGTGGACTTTTTGGCTCGGTCTGGAACAGATCAACAGAGTGAAGATTTGGGTAAAGATTGAAGAAGTGAGTGAATCTGTCTCAGCATCAAGAAATGTGATATTTCTCTCTTTAAATAACCCCATGGTACATGTATACATCGTGTCCGAAGCAGTAGACGGAGGGCATATCCATTTAGACACCATCACCATCTCTCCTAAAAAGATATCAGTGTCTGCTTCCCTACCTTTTACCCAGCCAATCGCATCTTGCAATCAGACGCGACAAGATTAAGAGTTGATTCTAGTCTACACCGACCGAAATGAAGTGATTTGCTGGAGTGTCACTGGGGGGTTACTTTCGCAAGAAGGGGTCAAAATAGGAAACCTTAGTCCAACCTCCGTAGGTCTTTGTTGCGAAACCTCGGAGGACAGAATGCGGGGTTGAGGAATCATATTGGGGTGAAACAGAGATACCTCGGCACTTTTAATCCTTCGTTGCGCTAACCCTTCATCAAGCTAGTTAAGGTCAAACGAGGCCGGCTTGATTAGAAGCGAATAAGTAAAAACACTGTGAGGTGTAAGTCTTAAAGACTAGGACTTCAACCAAAAGGGTAACCACGTGGATCTCAATACAGTACGAAGTAGTTCTCGTCAATGATGTGCCAACGTCTTGAAGTCTGATGAAGCCGAGGTGTGTGGCAGGCAGAACCAGTAAGGCTGTCACCGTAAGATTAGGCTATGCCTGACATCCAAAGGCCCATCTCCGGACTATGATGCCAGAAGCCTAATGGCAGGACAATTGTGTTCGTCACCTCTTGAACATACCACTACTGAGCCGGCTAGTGGGAACAGTATAAAATAGCAGCAGCTGATCTAAGGGAATGGGCATGAACAACCACTCATTGCCATAAAAAGCGGTTCAATTTTCTCCTAGGCACATTAAGGCGGAGAGTGCACTGCCTAGAAAGTCCCCTCGCTTCAGTCGGTTAGCCTAAAATCAAGAAATTACTTCCTTAGAGTTAAGCCAGGATATAGCTCCTACTCTCTCCTTCGTAGCCAACGAGTACAACCATCTAAGATTCCGGCGAAAAGCTGAATGCCACACATGGATATTTTAGGATCACATATATCGACAATTTGAGTAATCTACAACGATAAAGAAATTTCGACAACGAGCCCTCACTCCATTCATTCATGCAGGTATTTCGATAGTCTACTTTTCTACTTTGCTAAGCTCAGCTAAGCTAAGCTCCGAATCTCCCCGCTCGCAACGAGACACGCGTGACGTACCTCGTTATTAGGCAACAGAAGAGAAATCACTCGCTTGGATTGAACACTTAGTCTCTCTTAACTTTTGACGTTTCTCTCAATACGAGTCCCTTGAGTAGCCAGCCAACATATTCGTTCTGTTCCACTTGTCTTCGAATATGGCCTTTCAAGTCGCCTATGAGCCTTTACGTTCTCGAGAGATAAGGCTCTTGCACCTGCAGCCTGGAGAGCAGGAAATACACATCAAACTAGAACCTGTCTCTCTCAGTGATGCTCCAGAATACGAGGCGATATCATACTGCTGGGGTGAGCCAACTGATACGCAGACAGTGTACTGTGGAGATACGTCGCTTCAGGTCACAAACAGCCTTTTTACGGCGTTGAAACGACTGAGATTACCCGACAGGCCTCGAACTTTGTGGGCTGATGCAGTTTGCATAAATCAGAACGACATTCCCGAGAGGATTGAGCAAGTCCAGTTGATGAATGAGATATATTCGAGACCCACCCGCGTTCTCATCTGGCTTGGCGACGACATGTCCGGTTTGGAAGGCATTGAGACTTCGATCAAGGATGCTTTGACCCTTTTGCCACCCGAGACTCACGATAGTGATGTTCTCAGAGAAAATTCACAGGTGATGCTTCGAGAGGCTGCAGTACGTCCATCTGTTGTTGCAATACCGGCCGGTTCAGCTGTAGAGAAATGTCTGACTCGCCAATCATTAGAAACTCCGCAAGGAAGGAAAGCCCAATTTTAACGACCACAACTGGACGCCCATCAACAATCTCCTCTGTCGCCCTTGGTTCGAACGTAAATGGATCATCCAAGAGGTTGTCATGGCTGATGATAGTGTTCCTCGACTCATGCTTTGCGGCGAACTTGAGTTGTCTTGGGAAGATTTGGCTAGTGTGGCCTACCGGATTTCAGCGTACGGCTTGATAACTAGTATTTCGGGGCAGTCAGTGAGTGAGTATTTACACAAGCAAAGTTACATATCAAGCTATGACTGACACATCCACAGTCAACTCACGAGCGCCGTGCATGCTGTCGTTCTTTGCCGATGGGGGGAGACCAATGCGCTCGCTAGGCAATGCATCTATGATCATGATGCTTAAGCACTACAGCTCACAAGGAAACTTGCTGGACTGCATAGTTGCGGCAACTGCTTTCAAATGCTCTGATCCGAGAGACCATGTTTATGCGCTTCTAACTCTTCCCCCATTCGACAGTGGCTTTGAGCCCAACTACAACCTCTCTATCGAGGAGATGGTCAAGCAGTTCGCCTGCAGAACCCTAGAGGGGGATCAAAACCTGAAAATACTGGCTCTTGCTCCCCATGGTCACGTATCTGTAGGGACTCCTGTGACCAGGCTTGATCTTCCGTCATGGGTGCCAGATTTGACTGCTCAAGGGTCACACAACCCATTGGTGTCGTACACCATTCGCCCACAACTCTTTTTTGCCGGAGGTTCTCTGAAACAACCAATCAAGATTTCTAAAGAAGGAACCTTGCTACACCTGAAGGGAAGGTTTGTGGACAAGGTCAAGGCAATGGCTACCTGTCTTCACGAGGTCGCATTCCCCTCAGATGCCGACGTTGAGCCCAGGCAGGGAATATCAAGCAGGGTTAAAATGTGGATCAGCAAATGGACTCAGGAGTGCTGCGACCTTGCTTCTGGTGGGGACTTCACAAGTATGCTTCCAGCCCGGAGACTACTCTTTGCCCGAGCTATGATGTGTGAGACGATGGGAATGCGTGATTCCGTCCCTGACGAGGTCATTCACGCCGCTTTGGTCTACATAGACTACATTTGCGCCTATTTCAAGAAGGAGCTCTCCCAGGATGAGCTTGCCCCTATTCGGGAGACATTGTTAACTCATGGTCCAATGATCGAACAGTCACTTATGGCTATGGCTAGCAGCCGGCGATTTTGTACTACTGAGAAGGACCGGTTTGGGCAGGTTCGAAAAGAAGCAGTGGAGGGGGATCTGTTCTATGTCATTTTAGGTGCTGAGGTTCCGTACCTTCTACGCCCAACAGGGAGGGGGACTTATACGCTGGTCGGTGAAACGTATCTGCTTGGCGTCATGAATGGCGAGACACTGTCTGACGAACAGTATGAGGATGTTGATATTTGTCTAGAGTAAGCTATGAATTCAAGTGAATTATAGTACAGATAAATGGATAGAAGGTTAAGATATGACAAGCGTTTCGGCTCTTAACTTCCCTTTCTTGCAATCTTCCATTACCTCCCCATGCATGACTCCGTGTACGTATGACTCTCCGACAAGCTTGAATGTCTCTTCTTCTTGCATCCGCAAAACAAAGGGAACCGGAACTCCCGGCAGGACGCAACATCGATCTCCAACCCGCGTGAGATGCGGCACCAAGCTCAGACGACCTGATTCTAGGACTGCAACTCGTAAACTTGCACAGTAGTTCAAGCGGTGGAGAAAGTTCCGCGGGTAGTCGTCTGGCAGAACTTCGCCCTCGTGTTTCTCATCGGATTGGGCTATGCTTTGAACGAGATGACGATATGCTGCAAATTCTTCTTTGTGCTGTTTATCACTGATCCGACTTTCTAGTGCTGGGTAGGCTCGGGCAAGGGTCCAACTAAAGTCAACCTCGAATTTTTCCTCGGTGGATTCCGCAGCTTTGAAGCATTCATCCCAAAGAGCATCGATAAAGGGAACTCCAGAGGCACGATACTCCTCCTCCCATTCATCTCTCGCGACGCCGACATTATGTTTCTCGATGATCCGCGACGCGAACGCTACTCGGTCAAATAAGATGCCGTTGACGGCCAAACTTTTGTCTGATCGTACCTCAGGGTCGAACTTGCCGTAGCGGCCAGCATGGTACCAAAACTTTGGGCGTGATATAGTGAACTCAACTGGAGTGTCCCAGCGAGGCACCCAAGACGGCATGCTAGGGTCCTCGAGGCTCTCTGCATCCATGTGCTTAACACGCGACAGGAGATAGATTGCCTCGCTGGGCAGCCCCAAAATAGCGCAGGCTGTCTCGAAGTACACTTGATGAGTCTCTTTGTTGTAGTTGGGCTCCACGATAAGCTTGCCATCCGGTCGCAAAGCCTGCGAAGACCCGAGAAAGGCGAAGACGTGATCTCGCTTGTCACTTGCTTGCATGCTGCTTGCCGCAAGAAGAGTATCGACGAATAGTGAGCACATCCCTTCCGCTCTTTTCGACCGAGCCTGCGTGAGGGGGAGGTTTGTTCTCCAGGTTGTTGAGTTCTTGTGGTGACACTGGATGTCTCTATACACGTCGGTGATGCGAAGAACGTCGATATTACCCGTCAGTCTCGCTATGTCCTCGCGAGATACCAGCCAAAGGGCTAATTCGATAATTTGGGCGAAGTCAATGGTGTGTCGACCCCAGTGCATGGTGCACGACTTAGCAAGGCCGGCTTCGTTGATCACCCACAGTCTTTCAAACCACGGTAGTTGAAGCAGGTCCTGTACCTTTTTCCATCTCAACGAGCCAGTGCAGATTGGATAAGGCTCGAGAAGTGTCGGAACTTTGTGCTTGCTTCCATATCCGGAGAGCTGGCGGTCCAAATAAGCATTCGTGGATTTGATCAGGTCGAAACAATCCTCGGCGATTCCATCTGAGTCGTGATCGAGCCACACCACGACTTCCTTGGCGCCATTGAAGATACTTCCAATTTTCTTGACCTGGTGGTTCTTCTCGTCGTTATTGCTTTGATCGATGCATATAGCGTCCATCCAAAAGCGGGTTGGGATTACAGGGTCCCGGAGAGCCTGAAGGGCACTTCCAGCATTGGCGGTGATGTAGATTCTCTGGCCGTGACAGAGGATTTCGGTGGAGTTCGACGGATCACCCCAGACGTATGAAATGGCGATGTAGCTGTCCTCAATGCAATTCGAGTCTGCAATGTCGAGGTCGCATGAGAGGGCGTCGCCATCAACTCCGGGATGCAGTGTAAGGATGCGGGTGTGTTCAGGGCTTAGGAGTGGAGAATATTTGTATGGTTGTATGTCTTTTGGGGTCATAAGGTCTCGGTCGACGCCGAATAAATTGGCAGGATTCAAAAACCTGAAAGGGTTGAACCTTGTAAGAGAATCGAACATTGTGAGACGTTTATTTAGTGGTTTGTGGTTTGTGGTTTGTGGTTTGGCGTGACCTTAGCCAGGATTCATTGACGTCGCCGACCAAGAACCACGACAGCCTTCTTATATATTTTGACCAAGATGACAAGGCAGAATTCTTGTGGAGAGCGGGGTATGGCTCCTGAATGGAAGGCGGCGCCTAGGCATCCGGGAAACATTTCCTCCCTGTCGTGCACTGGAAGTGGTGTGATAAATGGCCAATAGATACGCGACCTGTTAGCGCTTGTTGAAATGGATGAATGCAGAGTATTTCCAGTTCCAAGCTAGAGGCCTATCAAACCTGGAAGAGCCAACTGTTAACCGCCTGAGATCGTCATGGCCTGGGACGCCCCAGTCCCTAAAACTACGCGAGGTCCCGACAGTATGGTGGGCGCTTAAAAATGCTCCTAATTATAGCCTCCTTCAACTCCGACCATAAATTGGAAGATCTATTTTGTTCTAAAAACTCTGTTCATAAAATCTCCTCAAGGCACTTTACACCTCAGCAGCAAGTGACTCCCTTTCAAACAGGAATGGAAATGTACCCTCTCCCAGCCTGTCTGCGGTGTGATTAGGGGCCGTCTACTTGATACGCAGCCAGGCTTTTGGGCTGTCTCACAACCAACAACCCCCTGCACAAGAAGAGGGGTTAAGCTGGACACAATCCTCCTGCTTTCTTTCGTCAAAGTTCTCTGTCCTCCGAGTTGAAGTGGGGTTTCTTCGATCTGGCACCATCCTCCCCCGAACTGCCTCTTACGTCGGCCACGACAGACTATACCCACAGAGGCGTGGGCGAAAGTTCATGTGAAGCTCGCCTTCCACAAGTTGTAGGCCAAAATGGTACATGAAATTCAGCCCCGCGCACCCTCATGACCATCGCTGATTGCAATGACCGTTTCTAGTTCTCGAGAAAGAAGCAAAACACCGGCATCGACTTGTCTGCAGACAGTGCCTCGGACAGCCGTACCGCGTCGAGCTTGAGGCTGTTCTCTTTTCCCAAGAGGGCCAGGACTTCCTCTAAAACTTCAATTTCCGTTGACAGTGGCATAAACAACGCAAGAGGTCCTCTTGGCCTCACCCTATTGCACTCTCCCTCAGAACCACAGATCGATCTCATATTCGTTCATGGCCTGGGAGGCTGCTCAAGGAAGACCTGGTGCAAAGACTCCCATTACTGGCCACAGGACTGGCTGCCAAAAGAGCCAGCGTTGAAGAACGTGAGGATTCTCAGTTATGGATACGACTCGGATTATTTGAAGGGCAAGGAAAACTGTTTGAATATCCATCACATTGGCAAATCGTTTCTTGGAGATATCAGCACATCGCCATACCTTGTCGGCTCTAAGACGCGCATTGTTGCCGTTGCACATAGCATGGGAGGCTTGGTGGTCAAGAAGGCATACATTCTGGCGAATCAAGATTCCGCGCACAAGGCTCTAGCCGACCGGTTTGCCGCTATCTATTTTCTTGCCACGCCGCATCGAGGTGCCGACTCGGCCAAGCTCCTTAGCAACATCTTGAAAGTTGCCTACGATAGAGCGTATGTTGCTGATCTAGGACGCAACTCAGCAGCTGTCCAAATCATCAACGACGAATTCCGGCACTTCTCGGCGAACTTAGAGCTTCGATCGTTCTACGAGACGCAGAACATGAAGCACTTCAGCTCTCCCATCGTTGATCCCGAGTCAGCAATCCTCGGGTACCCTGGAGAGAAGCAGATGCCCATGAATGCCGACCATCGTACCATATGCAAGTTTGCGACACAGCTTGATGCTAACTACGTTATCCTGCGAAACGCACTTGCTTTCACAGTTGGCCACATAACCGAAAGTGTTTTGGATTCGAAGCTGGAGAAAAAGCGCAACCAGATGAGAGATCTCAAGAACTACTTGGGGGTCTCAGAGGTTTTTGACGACGATTTTCTCATGGTCAAAGAAGCAAGATTGTCCAACTCTTGCCAGTGGCTCTCTACCAAAAGCAGTTTCATTGAATGGAAAGACGGGGAGTCGGGAAGTACCAAGATACTCTGGATCAGCGGCAAACCAGCAACCGGTAAATCTGTTGTCGCCGGCTATGCCATTGACAACCTGCAAGTGGCGAGTCAAACCTGCAGCTATTTCTTTTTCAAACATGGAGACAAGTCGAAGTCTGAACTGGGTGCCTGTCTACGGTCCTTAGCCTTCCAGATGGCCAGTTTCGACAACGAAGCGCGAGATGCCGTCCTTGATTTGCAGGCTGGCGGCACTCGATTAGATACGCTTAACGAACACACACTATGGCGAGTCCTGTTCTTGCGTGGTATTCTCCAGACAACTACAACTCAACACTTCTGGGTTATCGATGCTCTCGACGAATGTTCGAATTCTTCAACCTTTTTTGATGCTGTTCTTGCCAGCATTGACGCATCAGCCCCCCTACGCATTCTCATCACCAGCCGAGATCGGACCGACCTGAACCAGGGATTCTCGGAACTTGAATCGAACATATTGCAATCCATAGCAATATCGACCGCCGATACACTTTCTGATCTCAAGCTCCTGGTTGAAAAGAAGGCCGGAGCCCTGGCTGTTGTAGGACGGGAGGACCGAGCAATGCTCGTAGAGACAATACTAGGAAAATCCAGAGGGTCTTTCCTTTGGACAATCTTGGTGCTCAAAGAGCTACGAAACTGTCACAGCAAGAAAGAGATTCAACAAATCCTCGCAGAGGTGCCGAGAGGTATGGAACCTCTGTACAAGCGAGCATTGGACTCGATGTCACGGGCCGTGAGAGGAAAGGAGCTTGCCAAGGCTGTTTTGATGTGGGCAGTCTGTTCAATTCGGCCAATGACCGCTGGTGAGCTCAATGGCGCCCTGAACCTGGACATCGAAGACGAATTTCCCAACTTGAAGGAGAGCATTGCGGCGCTGTGTGGCGAGCTTGTGGTTTTGGATAAGTTTGGGAGGCTTCAAATGATTCACGAAACCGCCAGAGAATTCCTCTTGAGCGACAGTCTTCAATCCGATTTCGCCGTTGGAAAGAAAAAGGCCCATGCGCGAATAGCAGGAGCCTGCCTTCGCTATCTAGTAGGGGACGAGATGAGGCCGCCGCGGACCAGCCAACCTCGTTCCTCAACAACCGCGGCCAAGAAAAGAACAGACTTCTTTATTTACGCATGCGCTGCGTATTCATACCACCTCTCCATGGCGGACCCTTTAACTCCAGGGCTGTTCCAGCTGGTTGAGAAATTCTTGGGTTCAAACATCCTCACTTGGATCGAAGCCATTGCCGAAACTCAGGATCTCAGCCAACTTATCCGCACCTCCAAACATATCAGCGCCTACCTCAATGCGTGTTCTCTTCAACCATCGTCTCTTGAACATAGGATATTAGAACTTCGACAATGGACAACGGATCTTGTTCGCATTGCGGCCAAGTTTGCAAGTGCTCTCATCGCATCACCGTCTGCAATTTACTTGATAATACCCCCGCTTTGTCCTACTCGCTCCATGATACACAACCTTGGCAGACAAAGTCGAAGTTTGAGCGTCATTGGGGCTTTAGAAGAACATTGGGATGAAAGAATATCATGCATCAACTTCCGCCAGGGCAGTAGATGTTGTACTTTATCCTACGGAGATGAGTTCTTAGCCATCGGGCTCGCATCTGGATCTGTCGTATTGTACTACGCAGATTCTCATCAGGAGTACAAAGTCTTGGACCATGGAGAGTTTGTATCGTTCGTGAGATTCAAGAGCAACACAGACCTCATGGCTACTTGTGGTTCCAAGAGAACCAAAGTCTGGGACATCAGGAGTGGGAAAGTTTTATACAACCTTGGGAGCCCTGACTATCCGCTTGATATGGACTTCAATGACAACATGCTTCTGGTTGCGGGCCAACAGAACTATGTTCAATGCTGGGATTTTAACAAGGACGCATTGCCACAGTCGCCGAGAGAATGGAGTATTTCCCCAACGCCGAATGCAACGCCACTGCGCCAATGCCCGTCTACACTCGCCATTTCCGTTAGCCATGGCATGCTTGCTATCGCATACCTCAGACTGCCTGTAACGTTGTGGGATCTGAGGGAAGACGGCTACTACGGCAATTGCGGGATGAATGATTCCAGTGGAGAAACCAGCACGGAAGCTGTTACGGCTCTCGCTTTTAACCCGAACCCCGACATGAAATTGCTGGTCGTGGCGTACCAAGGTGGCTGTCTTGCCCTGCTCGACCCTTTCGATAACAGGCAGCTAGAATGCATTCGTGTAAATTGCGCATCCCTCGCCGCAAGCGCCAATGGTCGTTTCTTGGCAATAGGAGGCGTGGATGGGAGGATTCATATCTATGAGTTCAACACGTTAAAGCTGTTGTGCAGGGTTGGGTCAACCAGCCCCCCAATACAGCACCTCAGTTTCAGCATGGACAGCCTTCGCATTGCCGACGTACTCTTCTCGCAATGCTCTGTTTGGGAGCCTGCCGCCCTTCTAGGAGATTCCAACCAATTCATGATGGACGACGACATCGACGAGGCTGCCCCGAAACCGGTCGCGAATACTGTCTCTTTAAAGCCTAAAGGGAACATCACCGCTATTGTGGCCCATCCTACGCTAGAACTCATATTCTGTGGGAAGGACGACGGAATGGTCCTCATGTATTGCCGGAAGACGGCAAAATGCCTGCGCACACTTTACCGTCACAAGGCGTTGGTCCGTTTTCTGGTGTGGTGCAAACAGAGAGAGGCCTTACTGAGTGTCGACGTCTGGAACAGAATCTTCATGTACAGGATACAGACTTCTCCCGATAAAGATTGCTTCATGGATTCAACGATGATATTCCAGTTTGAATTTGAATCTGTCCAGTCCATCAACTCCTCCATCAACTCCGTTTTTGTCGCAGAAGCAGGGGGGAAATTTGTGGTGTCAACTGGAAAGTCTGATCATATGTTTACCTTGGAAGGTACGCACGAAAAGGACCAAATCTACGAAGGCACGAAAGCCTTTCGCAAGTGGAGTCTTCACCCGACATCTTCGTTACACTTGGTCTGCGTGACCATGTTGGAAGTCCGCATCTACCGTTGGACGGACTGGTCAGAGATTGGAGCCCACGCTTTGTCTATGGACTGCAGAGGACTGCAGCTCAAAACCTCAACGTTCTGTGCATTTGATCAGGAGCAAATACTCTTGGTCGAACTTTCTGAATTATTTGACCGCACAATCAAAGATCTTGTGGTATTTGACGCGAGTGGCGTGGTTATTGAAGATAACGATGGAAGCTCCAAGCAAAATGAACAGCCCCATACAGCCGCTTCATTAAGTGAGGTTGCTACAAACGAAGATACGGATATCACGACGACATTCTCTTCTCTTGCTCCTCTGTCCAATTACAGACGTGTAATCTCCACGCACAACATCGCTCAAGTGATTGGTATCAGGGACTTGAGAAAGCTGGTATTCCTCAACCACGACTCTTGGGTGTGCTCGGTTGATCTTGGACAGAGTGGATTTGACGTTCGTCGCGGTCATGTTTCTTCCACAGTTGAGTACTTCAGACACTTCTTTATTCCAGCCGACTGGTCTTCTGGGAGTCAGATACTTTGTATCTTGGTACAAGGTGACGTGGTATTAGTTCGGAATCGCGAATTGACGCTTTATAAGGATTGTTTTGAGTATGCTGAGAAAGTCACGGTCGATTGAAAAGTACGAAAATACAGACACAAGTAGGGATGTGGCAAAATAGGGTGCCTAGTATCGTGTTAGGATGAAATGAGACTCAGTAAAAATCTTCTCATTGAGGTGCTATGCCGGATGGTGATTGTTCCGGTTTATATGGTTCTCGACACCATCGTGTTCGTTGGATTTTCTTCCCATGGACTTAGTAACGACTTCATACATAACAGGTCTTTCACTTCCATTTTCTGGCATGTGGCATTGTCCGAAGCAGTTGCGTGCTCCCTGCTCCAGTACGACGGGATGGGGGACTTTGGGTATGCTAGTATAAGTATTCTGAAGCTGTGTTCCTAGATCTCAAGTACCAAGGAAAGATCTGGCTGGATGAACAGAAATTTATTGACATGGACTCCATTTCCTTGACAGTTGGGTAGCTTATGGTCCAACAGACGATGTTAGAACAGTGGTAAAAGGGGGTTTTAGTTCGTGGACAACTGCTGGCCAGTATGATGTCCAGAGAGCTTGATAGCATTCCTTACCTGAACCAAGCTCCTACAACATTGGTAAATATGCTGGGTATAACCTGGAAGGAGAAACTACGGGATTAAGCTACAATATATACAAGGCACCACGATCGACATGCTGTTCTTTGGGCTTTCCTACACTCCTTGGACGATATTATCCACGTCAAGAATGAACTTCTAAGACTCTTATCACATAGCGATACGCATTTACTTTGTACTACTAGTAAGTAGTATTTTTTCAGACATGCTACTTCTTCCAGCTTCCGGCGAGGCCTCTCCCATCAACGCACAACCGAGTCGACAGGATGGGCTTTTACTTTGCGCGCCAAGTCAACTTTGTATGCTATGTGGCAACCAAGCAAACAGATCCATGTCCCCGGTCCTAAAATGTGACTATCGGGGCTTTCTAGATGTGATACGCATGCCTTGCTTTCTTACGAAGCTTTGCCCGATTATTGACAACTGAGTAAATAAAGGTTGTTCACCTCCATTTCCAAGAACCCGGATCCAACAGCCGTACCGCATCTCCGGGACATCTAACAACAGTCCAGATTCTCATGGACGTCTTGGATGGCCTCTGATGGCAACCATTGGACTGCTGCTAGCCGACGCCTTTTCCCCAGATTCGACACCAGTGACAAGCACCATTTTCCCACACGCTCCACCAGGGTCTGGGCCTTGCTTTCACTAATTCCCTTCGACGAACACTTCAAATGCGGATGCGGTGGGCAGGAAATCGATTTTTCGCCGTTGCTGGCCCCGATGTACGTTGTATTGCCTGTTGCATTGTCCCTCGGTAGGATAGCCGTGACAAGTACCATACCATCACCTGAATCCTCTAGTATGTCTTCGAATTTAACATCAAACATTCCAAGTGTCTTCTCAAGTTTGCTCCATCTTGCACAGCTTGTCCTAGCTGGCTTTCACTGGTCGCTCGAAGAGGAAGACCCCGTCGATGTCCAAGTCGACCATGTGGAACCCTCAGTGGAAGACGATGACCAGATCGGGTCAAGCTACTGACGGTCGTTTCGCTTCCTGAGCCCTCGCCGCGATTTTGATGAGGGCTGATACGCTCTTCACTAGGTACTCCATTATTGTCAGTCGTATCCCAACAAGTACCGTAGCTACGGCCAGCTCCCTAGGTATTCTCCTAATACTTGGCTTCGGCCCGGTCGCGTTCGCTCTGTACGGTAAAATTAAGTTGATTCCTGGAGCAAGGTTAGCCTCGCAAGTGCATTTCATAACAGCACGACAGAGACGTACACGACCCCCCACCAGCCTCTCATACCTATGAAACTGTGGAAGATTCGAAAGCCGTTGCTGTTCACATCGTTAACTGCGTTGGCTGCGTTGGTCATATGGTCCTCTACTGCTTGAACGTCCTGTGTTCAAGTGCCATAACCGTCTTCTTCACCACGGACAACGGTATCATTAGCCTCATGTCGGTATGTAGGAAGTCTTGCTTCGTCGAACAGCTGCATACTGACAGCCAGTCCAGAGAACGACCAGTGCCAGTTCGGCTATGAGTGAAGTCATCGTCTCGATCTTCCTCAAGCTAGTAGGGCGGCCCAACTGCTAGTTCGCAACTGCGAGCGTTTTGCTGGCGGTCCTCTCGGCCTTGATATCCTTTGTCGACGAGAACAGGCAGAGCTTAGGTATCGCGGTAAGCATAGAGATTCCGGCTTGGATGAAGTCGAGTTGCTAACGATAACAAGCTGACTATCCTCGGTGGCCTTGGTGTCGGCCAGGTTGAAGCTATCGCGATCCTGGTTGCTAATTTGGTCGTGCCGCCAGAGGACATTGGTGTTGCGCATGGTCTCTTTGCCTCCATAAGCGCCGTCACTAGTACTATCGCCTGTGAGTAACTCCTTCTGGTGGATGACGAAGTATACCAATAAGGCTTACCCTCTCTGCGCAGTGAGCATCTATGTGTCCATCTTTACTGACAAGTTGACAGCTTTTCTGTCGCGCGACCATCCTCGCTGCTGTCGACGAGGGGACAAAGACGGGATACAAGAACGTTTTCCAAGTCGTGTACCTGTCCAGTCTGGCGTTCTGAATCGCCATCATCTCGGCGTTCTTCGTGCAGGACGCGTCTCAGCTTCTGACGGGGTTCATCAACAAGGAGATACACACACCCTATCTGACGAGGACGGAGAAGGATGATGAGATGCTTGAGAAAGCGTGAGATAGATGTATCGGTTTGTGAGATAGGCGGCAGGTGGTAATTCGTAGGTTCTGGGGAACTGTTGTTTTGTTTCTGTAGTCTCGTGGGAGGAGGTCGGTGTTCGCCGATTTGGGGCACATGGTACCTAATTGATTAGAGACGTCAGTTAAGACAAAGCAGAGCTGATGCGTGCAGTACTGAGTCAAACAAAATGAACCAAGAGCATTCAATACTCGCCGTATGAAGTCGAATCCTGTGTTCGGGTCGGTCTTCGGGAGCGAGAATGCTGCTATTCGTGACTATGTATCAAATTTCGAGATGTTCTAGTTGTTAGTCTTAGGGCTGCTCAGGTTAGGCAGTTAGTGTTTCTGTCAGGACCAGAGTTTATGTCAGGGATAAGTAGTGTGTGCATGGTTTGTTGCAGCACCCCGCGAACAGAACCATCCATCGTTCCAGGGTCGGGTGAGGTGAGCACAGCATACCTTGCTGGTGAAAAGAAGAGCATCGTTTCCCCTGTCAACACGAGTCTTGCTCGTGGACCAAGGTATCGAAACGGCGGAAGACTAGAAATTCCCTGTTCCAACTCGTTCTAGTGCAAGTAAATGAAAGAAACTGTGTGTGTTGATAAGCATGGCTTTCGAAAAACAAGGGGCCAGGGTGGGGGGCCAGAAGACAAAGGGGGCAGCTGGCAGTTGGCAAACGGCCCGCAGCCACCCAACGTTTTGTTGTCAAGTTCACTTCTTCTGTTTGTTTTTTTGGGTCTCTGCAACGACCAAGTTCGTTTCCATCGCCTTCTCTTGGTTCCATTTTCTTTTCAATTTGCTTTGGCTGGTAACGTTACAGGGCCCTCGGTGGCCGTTCACTCCGTTTCTCCCATCCTCCTCGATCACATAGCCCTCGTCGCTCATAGGTCGGATTTCCCTCTAGCCAATACGCTTCAAGCATCCCGAGCCAAGATGGCTGCTTAGGGAACCAGCATCTTCCAGACAGAGGCGGCCGACTTTCACCTTGAGCAAATCGACGAGCTCGCGCGGGAACTCATCATTTTCACCGAAGACCAAGACTGCGAAGACTTCACCATCTTCAACGCCCGCCCCGAACAGCACCCACGCGTCGTGCACTTGCTCCAGACTGGGCTTCTAGATAGTCTCGTGAAGGAAATCCGTGCCCTCTCCCACGAATCCACGGAGACAGAGTACATCGCCAACGACATGTACGCGCTGCTGATCCTCGGCGCCATGCATCTTGGCGTCAAGATGAAGCGCGAGTACATCACCAGTACCCAAGCCCTCAGCTACCGCTTCCTCTTGCCCTTTCACCACCTGCAGACCCAGACGGCCTGCAACGGGTACAAGAACAACGGCACGCCTTGGATCTTCGAGAACCAGAACGCCAGAAACATCGCCATGCGCATGACCGGGCAGGTTCCTCCTGGAGTTGGAAACGGCGTCGGGTATGCTTCGCCCACCACAAACCACTCCTTGGCTTGAGACGTTTAGCTAACCACCGTGGACTCCTCCTCCCCAGGCACTCAGCCGATGAGCCATCTCACCGCGACTGTCGAAGCAGGTCCTGTGGCGTGTGTGGCAGCAACACGATGAAGAGATCCTGTGAGAGTTGCAACATGATCTGGTACTGTAGCCACAACTGCTGGCAGTCGGACGAGGCCTGGCATCGGTTTATGTGCAAGCGAAACGCGGATGAATCTAGCAAGCTTGTTGTTGCCGAAACCGACACGACTGGTAACAACCAGATTGCCGATAGCAACCCTCATGAGAGCGGCGTTGACGGCGTCCTAACGGCCGAGCCTGAAGCTGAGCAGCCTCAACGTGATAGTCCCGGGAAAGAAGAGATCGCGCGGCTCGTGAAGCTCGCCAAGGCGGCGGAGAAATTATTCCGGAGGAAGTATGGGAGACACGGAAACCAACTGTACGTGATTCCTGAGGAAGACGAGGAGCTCGATCAGGCCGATTCTCCGGGTCAAGACGGTTTCCAGCAAGGCGACCCCGAGCAGCTTCGTGACAGCGTTTCTCCCGGTCACAGCGGTATCCAGCAAGACCAGTCGGAACAGCTCCGCCACGAAGGATCCTCAGAGAATCGTTTGGAGCAGCTTCTTCAGGACGACTGCCAGGCTCAGAGCGACATTCTGCAGAGCCAACCAGAGCAGACTCACCAGGACGACGCCCAGGAAAGCCAGCCCGAGCAGCTCGTCACACTCAAGACTGAGCCTGAAAACGTCAAGCCTAAGACTGAGGACGTCAAGTCTGAGCCTAAGGATGCCAAGTCTGAAGATAACGATACTGATGACGAGGACAAGCATCGTGCCAAGAAACGCAAGGTCACTCATGAGAGGTCATGGTGGGGGAAATGGCTTCCATTCGGCTCTGCTTAGGGCAACAATGAGTAGCTCCTCATCCTCCTGGTATCAATGGATCAGGGCATGAGGGGAATGTTTTAGTCAGTACATGCTCTTCCCCTTCGTTTCTATTCGTTGTTCTAACAACGCGTTATTTCCAGAATGTATCATCATCAAATCGTCGTCAGTTCACCATCAGCTTCTCGAGTTGGCACCGCAGCCACCGCCTTCAGGTCGAATTCTAGAAGACAATTTGAGCAAACGGGTGAAGGAAGAACAAGGGATGGAAGGAATCGATTAATTTACCCAGATAGGGCGCTAGAATATCCAACAGAAAGCCTGCTTGGACAATTAAATCCTGATCCTGCTTCATTTCTCTCTCAAGTCGTCCATCGTCTCTAGATCATCATGACTATCCAGTTCTTTCAAAAGATTGATTACAACATGGAAAAGAAAAGGATAGCGGCTACCACGGGAGCCAGATACGGCGCATGCTGTGAAGCGGAATTCGGCGCGTCGGTCGAAGAAGGGGACCCAGATGCCGAGGACTCAGTTTCAGTGGCCGAAGCATCACTTCCAGTGGCCGAAGATCCAGAGGTCGAGGCCGGGGTGGTGGCCGTAGTAGTGGCAGTGCTAGCCTCCTTCAACGCCTCGTAGCGCTCAACAACAAAGTCGACGACTTCCTTATCATACGTCGTAAAGTACGAGCCGTGGACATCCGTGTCGTTGCCCCTGTCGCAGTAGGTGTCGCCTGTGTCGCAGAAGGACCGCAGAATGTCGCCGTAGTTCTCCTCGCAAAAGGTGACGTTGTCGCGGGCGAAAATCTAGGTTTTGTCGCGGGGGATTGTTAGCTTCCTGGAGTCTGAAACAAGTGACACGACGCGGGGGGGAGAGCACAACATACGCCGTCCTTCTTGCTCGTGCCCCGGTTGAAGGTAGCGTCGGCCACGTGGCTGGGGTCTCCGAAGAGAATGATGGCGGCGACTAAACGGGGTCCGATTAGCCATCAATTTCGCGTCGTCGGGAGGATGCGAGCTACAGAAGCTGCTCTGCTTCACTCACCGTAGTTGAGGACGAAGTCGGACGGCAGCGCGTCAAGCTCCGAAAAGCCGCCACCCGCTCCACCGCAGAACGCATCGTCGGCGACCTGGCCCCCCTGTTTTGCTTGAAGTGAGCGTCCTGTTCCGTGCGAGTTGCGATGGGCCTCAAGTGTGGAAGCCGCGGACTTACCTGGGAGTAGCCAAGGACGGCGAACTTGGCATTAGGACACGCCTCGTGGTAGTCCATGATCACCTCCTGCATCTCCTTGACGCCCTCCTTCTCCGAGTCGACGTAGCTGGGGTCGCTGAACGAGGCCGGGTAGTCCAGCGGCTCGATGACGGAGTCGTCGATGCGGTCCGCGACGTCCTCGGCCACGGTGCTGCCGAAGATGCCGCTGCCCTCCTTCTCGCCGGTGCCGCGCGCGACGATCATGTACAGCCCGTCGGTGCAGTTCTTCTGGGCGACGGCGCCGACGGCCAGCAGCGCCATGGGGAGAGCGACGGAACGACGCATCGTGGGCGAGTACGAAGATGGAAGAGAAGGCGGCCGAGTACGTAATTAGATCCGATGATGCAGACAAGACAAGACGAGCACTGGGGGGGAGGGGGGAAACGCAAACAGGCGGGCGACCCCAGTTATTAAGAGTGAGATGGAGATTGGGATGACGGGGTCGTGGGGCCGAGTGAACCGGGAGCCATTTTAGGACGACGACGACGACGACGACGACGACGACGACGACATGGCAAACCTGGGGAGAACCGACAAGGGAATTCGTCCTCGAGCGGCATGATGCCTGCATTTCACCCAGGATCTCCAGCCTCTAGAAGCGTCCATGGCCGGCGCATTGCCTGCAGCGGTTCTAGTTGCATCTTGTTAGCTCTCCGTCCAGCGCATTCCCCCACAAACGCCAGAACAAGGGGGGGGGTGATCTAATGCAGGTTCGTCACCCCGGGAGGGGCCTGTTGGTACCCGCCCAGGAACGACAATTACGTCGTGGGCTCGTCTGTAGTGGTCGGCTACTAAGTGTCGCTTTCTCTTCCAGTATTCAGGCAGTTGGGCTTTAATGATGGAGGATAATCTGAGGGTTACGTTTGATCGTGGCTATGGGAGCTGGTGGAGGTGGCTGTGCAGATGGACTCGCACCTGAAGAACAGAGGGGAACTGGCAATCATAATAACAGTGAGCTCAGCCCAAGAAAACAGCCTTGTCCCAGATCGACGTGCCCAGCCGGAAAGCCCCGGTCCTTTGCGCCCATGCCAGATCCAAAGGGGCAGCTCTCCCGCACCCTTGGGTTCACCAACCCAGACCGTCTAGATTCACACGGACGAGTGAGTAAACCTACGTAGTACGGACGCATGCCACGCACGAAGAGCAAGGTTCAAATTCTATACTACGGAGTAAACAGTAGCTGATCAGCGTAGATAGATCTCGACGCGCCGTTGATCCCAACGTCCATTCCGGCCCATCCGTAATCTAATCGCATTGTTACTCCAGGTGACGCCCCGCTCTCATTCTTATTAAGCCAGTGTGCTTCGTAGATGGATGTGTGTACATTGTAGTATTTACATCCATAGACTCACCTATGACCTGCTTTTACCCAGCTTCCACCCGTCCTATTTTCCACTATTTCCACTATTTCCACTACTTTCTGCAGTCCGGGGTAGCAGCGACAACGCACACGCACCCGAGACCTGCAGCTATTGTGTCTACATGTGCGAACATCCCACATGGTGTCGCACCCAAAACGCCAGGTCACACATCACTCACTGACCGGCGATTAACCTGCCAGCTCAAACCCCAAGTTAGTTCAGAATTAATGGTATATTTTCCCTCTCGTGATTTCTTACTCCCTGCGCCAAAAACAAGCATAAACAGGAGCTTGGTAGTCAATTAATGCTGCAGCCAACACTCTTGCAAATGCAGAGTAAGACGGCCAAACGACGGCAAGGTTAATGAACCATTTCCAATCTCGACGCCATCGCCATTCGAGAGCCCTCTGACAGCGACTCGTCGGCCTCATTATCTTTTTATACTTACCAGATGTCGCGGCTCCCGCGTCTACACGGATGCATCAGACGTGGTGGTGGGCTGCTGACGCTTTTTCGATCCTATGGGTGTGGTACTCGCTGAGTTGAAACTCGAATCAGGCTGATCACCCATCGTTTACATACGGCCCGACTTCCCAGCCTTGCGAGGTTCATCAGGTGTCACCATATTTGGCTTCTGTATAGGCACTTTTAATCTTGGTATCAGCAGCGCGAAAACAACAGCGTCATACGGAAAGTGCATGGTAGCCTGCATATTAATACCAAATGTTCCTCAGCTCTTCTGGTCAACACCTGGTATCCGGCGTTGGCTGACACCAGGACAACCTTTACTTGGGGGCCTAAAATAGCTCATCGACACACTTCGCAGACAGCTCTTTGCCAATCCACAATGTCCAATCCCTTGGGTCGCTACGCAAAATCCCCAACGCCAAGCCCTCAGCCCTCCCATCACAAGAAACTCCACCCGTCCATATCCCTCCTCATTGCAGCTCAGCCAGTGTCGAATCCCTATGGCTTTCTGAGGGTAGCTCACTCGGAGGCTGTGGTGTGGAGTAGTGTCGGGCTTCGGCACGAACATCCCATCTTGGTAGAACTGGAGTTCACCACCCATGGACGGAGTGCCCTGCGCCACGGGTTGGTATCCAGGAAGTGGTATATGAGGCGAGCCCTGGTACTGCGCTGGGGGTTGGCTCATCTGTGCTGCCTGTGCCGCGTCTCGTTCAGCTTTGGCAGCCTTCTTCTTCTGGAAACGAATGAACCAAAAGCCAAATCCAAGGAAGACTATCAGTGCTAGTCCGCCGACGACGCCGCCAACAATGGCCCCGACGGGTGTGTCGGAGCCTGAATCGTCTGAATCCCCCTCTTTGGTTTGTATGACATTCCTGCCGCTGCCGGTACCTGTCGCGTAGGTAGTGAGGGTTGTTCTCACGTCGACTTGAGTCGTAATTCCGCTCCTTGTTACTGTGCTCGTTCGGTTCTCAACAGGCGTCTCAAAAATAGATATCTCTCCCGAAATGTCGGATATGCCACATAGGTAGCCCGTCAGGTTATCGTCGTCGTCTTCGCCATCCTTGATCGCGGTTACGCAAGCGGGATAATTGGTGTCGAGACTAAGTTGGTTGTGTTAACTACTGATTAGTTACACCAGGAATGGGGTTAAGAAGACGAACCAGCACAGCTCCCTGGGCGGCGCAGAGGCTCCGGATGTACAAGACTCGTGAGATCTCTCGTAGCATGTCGTAAACGCGGTCGGTCCGCAAGCAAAATGCGTGTCGATAGTTCCGCAGGTGAATGTGCCACAATCAACAGGTTCCCAAGTCTCCGAAGAATCTGAGGTTGTCAGTCAGCAATTCTTTATGCGTATTGTCTGAACCAGAGTCGGCAGAGGAAGCGAAAGCAATTACCGGTACTCCAAGTGTAAAAGCCGCACGTATTTTCCGCGTTTTGACGGATGGCTAGCTCATTGCGTGGTCCATGGTAATAAGAACCTACACCCAGCGGCGGTGCCGTGATATGCAGGTCTCTCCGCTCATCTTTGGGTGCTCTTGGCGCAACTGTCTGTCGGGCTCGATGCATCGTTCGGGGATCAAATTGGCGAGAAGGAAGTCGAGGATTCGGAGGAAGTCGTCGTCACTGTTCAGAGACAGAGTGTTAGTGAGATGTGAGCCCAACTGACTGCGAGAACCGCACCAGATATCCAAGAAAAATGACAGATGCAAGAAACAGTTTCAGCATGCCCAGAAGCGCTCCTAGAAGAGAAAAGCTTTGGGTTGTTCAGCCTGGGGAAGGGGGCATTCCATGTCGGCTGGCATCAAGGAACGGCGCTGGGGGCTTGTGTCACACGCTGATGCAAAGCCTTGCTCGTGGAACCCGGCTAAGCATCCTCTAGATGTTGAATGACGACTTCTGCGTCCTGGAGAGGATGATTTGCCAATCAAGAGGCGAGCTGCAGTACGGGCCTTGGCATCAAGTGAGGCGTTGAATCTTTCCACAATATCAACGCTCAGCTTATTGGTATCCTGTCATGCTGGGGGCCATGCACGTGAGATGGGCTTGCCACATCAAATCCCGTTGCTACCAGACTGCAAGCCATGATAAAGTCTTGCTCTTCTGGGTGACTTGGATTGCACATTGCCAGAAGCTGGGGTGTCAGCTCTGCAGGCTTGTCCAGTGAGCTGCATCTGGGGTACACTTCTTCGCCTCCCCATCTCAGCCTACTCTATTTTTGCGGAGTCCGACGCTCTGGTAACCCGATCCAGGAAGATCTTCGTTTCCGCAATATTCAGCTTCTTCAAGCCAATGCGGCATTGTGGGTTGGCGGTGCTTATCAGTTCATCGCCCTTTCCTTTGGACCGAGCCTCGAATGATAAATGTGCATGCCTACCTGGGGTCCAGGCGACGCAGTCATGTGGGTGATGTTTTGAAGGGCAACGCCTTGGTGATCAAGTTCACACCACTCAAGGGTAAAGAGAGGGAGTCTTTGGGGGGAGTCGGTCGGTAAGAGTCTTATTCTTGAGTTCTTGAGGATGAAATTCGGTCTTCTTCGGAGGGGATTGATAAGTCACCGGGTGAGAACCTAGCAGAGAAGTCATATCTGTTTATGTTAGTCGAAATTCTCAAAAGCAGTCAGTCAAGGAAAGAATACCTCATACCTATCTTCTGCTTTTCCTCCATGGCGCGAACGGTGGCTACCTTGGTGATGGCCAGCACTGCAAAATTAGGTTAGCTTGGCGACCTTGGGTACCTCTCAACGCCACACTACATCATTTTGGGGCCACCAAACGTTCGAACGTAGTAGTGCATAATATAAGGGTAGTTAATAAGTCAGCTCTTCTCTTTCCGAATGTTGATGAGAACTTCATGGGCAGTCGATCTCCTGCTCCAACTGTCCGTCCGATAAGCTTGACTAGGCGAGTCATCTTCTAGATCCCAGAGGCCGATCTCAAGTGTGTCTCATTACGTATCGAACTGATGGGCTTTCGAATGAAGCATCACACATCACCTTGGAGTATTGGTAGGGTGATATTGTCTGAAGATGTAGCCCTGGGGGCTTGTGTGGGTGTTGTTTTTCGTAGTCACGGTGGCACGCGTGACGAAAGGAAACATTCTGAGGGAGGCAGCACCAGGAGAAGATGGGTATTCGTTTTCAGGGGCTGGGATGTTTCTCTGGAAGTATTGAGGTCCGTTTTCGGGTATCTGGTGCTTCCTTCGAGATGGAATATTGTACCTGTTCAAGGGTCAGACCGTCAGTGGGGTGATCCTGTTCGGGATTCGGCAGCAAGCTGCAAGAGGAGGGGATCGTTTCAGCTTACCGTACCTTCTCTCGTCTGGCAATCTACTGCATAGAAGAAGGGGTCTTCTCCGTGAGAACCACTGCTTGGATCGCAAATTTCTCGTCTTTGCGGCTGTAAAACGGTGGTGCAAATGGGCTTGTAGAGGATAATGTGGATGCAAGTGTGTGGCTAGACGCTGTCGTCTGTCAGCACAGCACACGCCTTAGGCTAGGAAATCCCAAGCCACCACACGGGGCAAGGAACCGTGCTCTCACACTCCCACTTGACTCACCCTCACATACAAGGGCTACAGTCAGTCACACCAAAGACCAACTAATTCACTTGTATTTGTTCTTCAATGGTGCTTCTTTCCGCTGTCCATAAATACTCCTTCAAAGAAGCAAACTTCAGCAGTGCCCTACCCAGTGCCCTCCCTATCACAGAAGCCTCGCAGCAGCAAACAGCCCCGCCACATCATCATCGGGTTCCTGCATAGCAATCCACCTGCGACACTCAAGCCCCTCCGCCGTCCCCTTGCACAAACACGCCTCTCTTTCTGCCGAGCCGAATATCCCTTAGCTAACCGTCCCGTTGCCGCAATGGGCGGGTCGGCGTTTGCCACGGGCGAAAATCCCCTGTTCACACCACGGATGCCCAAGAACGTCTACGACCTCGTCAAGGCACGGTGCAATGCGATCTTGAGAGAGCACTATCTCTGCGTGGCATCCCCCATCGATGGTCCCGGGAAACAGGACTTTGGAGACGTCGACTTCCTCCTGGCGTGGCCGCTGAATCCATCCGCAAACAAAGCGGACGCAATCGACACCATCGCCAGAGCCCTCAACGCGACGCGAACGATCGTGGATAAGGGAAAGGATGTTTCGGGGCATTTTGCTTTACCTTGGTCGTCTGAGGTCTCACTCGCTCAGGACAGCTTCAAGGGAGTTCCTAATGCGTCTGAGATCGTAGGTGCCATCCCAGAAACACAAGCCCAGAACTTGGAGTCTCTACACCAAGTTCCAGGCTTCCAAGGCCAAGAAAGTAAGCAAGACGATGCTCGACAGTCTCAAGATCATCAAGAACCCGGTACGAACCTTCACGACGATACGCAAGAAGCACCCAGGGTCAACTCCCAGAGCAACGGCTACCCAGCAGTAGAAGAACATCAAGAAGCACACCAGTCGAAGCAGAAGCCATCTCTCAATGATTCTACCCAAACCTCACTGTCCACTGTGTCTTGTGAGCCGCGTGAAATTCAAACAGTCACCGTAAGTCATACTCAAGGCGTCCTGTCCCTGAAGCTAATCTTAATTTTCCACAGGCAGCCCAATCCGACCAACCACATCAAGCGAGTCAAGATCGAGAGCGGTTTATCCAAGTGGACGTTCGAGTTTGCGAATCCCTTGAGTACTTCGAGTGGATGCTTTTCAAACACGCCCATGGCGATGTATGGAATCTCCTCGGAACGACCATTCGTCCCTACGGCCTGAGCGTCGACGAGTGCGCCCTCTGGCTGCGAATCCCTGAGATCGAGGCCTTCAACCGAAGCCGAGCCAAAATCTTCCTTACAGGTAACCCGGCCGAGATTCTCAAGTTCCTTGGCCTCCCGATCGACGACTTCTGGACCGAGCCGTTTCAAGACCTCGACGCCATGTACGAGTACGTCGCCCGTTGCAGACTGTTCTGGGTCACTCCTCTAGATCCAGAGCAGGCGGAGCTGGAACAGGATCGAAAGAAGCTTAAGGCCAACGATCGCAAGCGAATGAACCAGCGTCCAGGCTTCCGGAAATGGGTTGAGGAGTTCAAACCTCGGTGTCGCCAAGAGGGCCGCTTCCTCGTTAACCCAGCCACTCGAGAGCAGGTCACCGAAGAGGCCTTTGCCTGGTTCCACGTCAAGGACGAGTTTGAGGCTCGGCGAGTGGAATTCCTGCGTGAAAAGCAGAAAGACATGATCTGGAATAAGATCATCAAGGGTTCTGTCCCTGAAGCCGATCCAACCGATCAAATCTCGATTCTCTACCGATCGTGCCTCATCAAGGCTCTGAAGCGAGTCATTCTAGAGGGTGATGGGCGATACGGTGTGCTACCTGAGCAGAGTTTGCAAGACGAGGACGGCTTTTATATCACCGAGGACGTGGTTGATTTTATCAACAGGCGTCAAGGCGAAATCGGCAGAGCCGCTATGGATATCAACCACGCTGGATATGAGAAGAGAAAGGCAGCTAAGGCAGCTGAGAAAGAGCTGAAAGCTCTTGAGGCACTGTGGTACCTTTTCTTCCAGAGCTTTTTGCTGCACATGCTAACCACGCCCTAGATGACACAACGAAATACCGCATCCCCGTTTCGTCCCATCCTAAGAGCACTATATACTATATTCCTGCTGTTCCAAGGAACAGCGTTTCGAAGCCGTTAAACCAATACTACGTTACATAAGAACAAGGTCCAAAGAGCAAGGTCCAAGGTGCTAGGGAAGGAGTGGAGGAGTACGAGGGAAAGAATGAGCTCAAACTGCGGTTTTTCTCGCAGGATGAAAATTGATTTCATCAGTCAACGAGCCAACACGCATGGCAATAATTCACGACCTGAGGCGAGTTTCTGGCCAGCATGTACGTTATAGAAGGCAAAGATGGGTACATGGGCTACAAAGGAGAACCAAATTAGTAGAGAAGTCACCGTAACTACCGCGTGGACAAGATCTACGAAGTATTACAGAGCTTGAAAGTGAATGTCTTTGATTGCTCCTGTGTTTTGACACTGTGAAATGCTTCACCCTCCGTTCTGCTTCTTTCTCCCGTCGTCTTCTCCCGGCTTCCAGGGCTCAAGTTCTCCCTCACTTGGCCACACTAACAGCAGGATTTTCACCCGGCTCTTCGTCTCGTTCCGGCAGTTCCACAAACATTCCACCAGTTGGCTCATTCTCGATCTTTTGGGCAGGCTTTCGGAAGCCCAGACAGGCGAGGATACGCATAACGATGGTGGGGGGGTTCAGTTCTTCCGCCATCTTGGTTTTTGTGGTTCTAGCAAGGCGACGTTAGTGAGCTTATGATGAGAAGTCGGAGCAAGGGGCCAAGAGGAGTTGGTATACCGTTGATGAGTCCAAATGTTTACGGAGTGAGTAGGGGATAGTGACGAGTTAAGAATAAAGAGTAACGAACTCAGTGCTCTCTTCAAAGTAAGTGAATAATAAAGAAGACCAAGAGTCCTCGAGTAGAACTAACGCAAAGAAGAGTTTTATATCCCGGTGGCAGTGCTGGCACAGTTCTGGCTTCTTAGAAGAGAAACGGTAATGTGTATTCAGCAACGGAGTGTGTTGAGTAGGAGAAGTGGGGGCCCAGAACAGTTAAAGGGGAGGGCGTTTTCGCGTTGCCAGAAGGGAGTTTGGGCGGTCCTAGGTTGTGGGTGAGTTGTCGGTGGCTTGTGTGCCCGGTGGCAGAACGCCTAGGCAGCGGATATATTTGAATAACTCTGAGTCGAGTTTGCACCTGGACTTGTAACCCTAACAACCTCAGCTGCAGCAACAACACCAGCAGCAGCACCAACACCAACACCAACATCAACACCAACATCAACACCAACACCAACACCAATACCAACACCAACACCAACAACAACAGCAGCAACACCAACAATGTCCTACCCCCCTCCCGGCGGCTGGAGACCAAGACGCCACCCCCCGGGCACGAGGCCCGAGGACTGGCCTCACCTGAGTCCCGAGTCGGCAGACCGAACCGCGAGAGCAGCTCGCAGGGAGGTCCTCAACAACCCCGTGGCGCCCCCCTTCGACCCGACTCTGCCCATCCTCTGGCTGGACAGGAACGGGCGTCCGATGCTCGACCGTCCCAGCTGGGCGCCCAGCAACCCGACGCGGGAGGGCGCGCCGCAGACGCCTGACGCTGCTGCTCCGAGGCGTTCTGTGAGCTTCAACACGTCTGGACGGGACGATTGGGACGCTTATCGGCCGGATGCTCAGCCGGTGCACGTTATTGTGCCGCCGCCTCTTCCTGGGTCTTCTCCCCCTGGGCCTTCTCTTGGGTCTTCTCCTCCTGGGCTTCCTCCTAGGCCTTCTCCTTCCGGGTCTTCTCCTCCTGGGCCTCCTCCCAACCGTCCTCTTCCCGCTCTCCCTCCCCGTCTTCCACGACTAGGCTTCTTCCCTCCTCCTGGACCTCCCCCTCCGCGTCCTCCAAGGGCAGGCTATTTCCCTCCTCTCCGCCCTCCCCCTCCCCGTCTTCCAAGGGTCGGTTACTTTCCTCCTCTCCGCCCTCCCCTCCGCCCTCCTCCTCCTCTTTCTGAGCGTCCCCTACTACAGCAACCTCCTCCTCTTTCTGATCATCCTCTACTACGACAACCTACTCCTCCCCCAGTGCGTCCCCGGAGACCACTTGTTCTGCCCCCTGTCAGTTCTCTCAGAATGCCTACTCCCCCTCCACCTCGTCCACGGAGACCACTGGTTCTGCCCCCTGTCAGTTCTCTCAGAATGCCTACTCCCCCTCCACCTCGTCCACGGAGACCACTGGTTCTGCCCCCTGTCACTTCTCACAGAATGCCTACTCCCCCTCCACCCCGTCCCCGGATACCACTTGTTCTGCCTCCTATCGATCCCAACAGAATACCGACTATCCCCCCAGCCCTTCCTCTCCAAATTCCCCTCCGTCGAGCTCGCCCTCCTCTCTCTCCCCGTCCCGTCAACCATCCTCGCCGCCATGTGCGTATCGTTGAGGATCCCACCCTCCGTCGACTTTCCAACGGCCGCAACGCCCTTTCGAGTTCTTCCCGCCTTCCACCTCGTCCTCCTACTCCGCCTCCTCCTCGCCCCATACCTCGCCATTTGCGCTTCGCTCATTCTGAGGTTCCGCCGGCACCCATTGGCGAGATCTGCGGCGAGATCAACGGTGAATACATCTACGTTGTTCCGCTTCCTTACGTCCCCCGCAATCTGCCAGTTATCGAAATCCACCTCACCGACGACGAGGAAGAGGAGGATATATACTCCGCTAACTGACGACCTCATCCCCGCCTCAACTTCAGAAGAGAGTACACTACTATGTTCTCATATCTCTTCATCGTGGAAAGAGATCGCTGTACCGCGAGCCGCTGGACTTGATCTCTGTGCTGTTCTACTTCTTACAGACTGATCTAAGAATATCCTCCAAGGTATGTCACTCTCAACTCTACCTAAGCTCAGCGACTTACTCATATATTCATCTAGGATAGTTTTCGTTCTTGTCGTTGTTCTTGGTTTTTTTTTATCCTCTTCAAGAGGAAGCCATAGGCTCTCAGACCAAGACCAGGAGATATTTCAGAATCAGGCCCGGTTTGTCAACACCTCCATCCACAACAAAGCACCATCTAACCACGTCGACCAGAACTTTTCTTTACTCTTCGATCTCTCTGAAACGCGTCCCACTGTATGATCCATCTCTTCAGTCTTCAAGGAAGCAAAATATCAAGCAGCCGTCATCATGGCCTCAAAAAAAACATCAAAACCGAAAGTCACCAAAAAAAAAGAGTAAGTTGTCTTGTCCAGCTCTTTTCTTCTTCTCTAACGCCAATTCCTAGTTGAACTGTATGATTCTGCGCACTCTTCACACATCATCATCCTCTTCGTCGGTCAGGACTGCAGGCTCAGTCTAGACTGTCATCCAGGACCCGGACTTACTGTTCTCGTTTTTTGTTTCTCGTCTCTCTGGCCTAGCCATGCTCTCAGCCTGAGTACAATCGACTCGCGTCTTCAGTGCATCGATTTCCATCGTCAGGAGAAACTACGCAATCCCCTTAAGCTGCCATTCAATATTGCGCCCCCGTTCTTGTTTTAGTTTCTCGTCTTGCCGGCCTCGTCGAGCTCCAAAACAGAAAACCGTCGACACACGCCTCCCAGTATATCGGCCGTTACCGTCAGGAGAATACGCACGCCTTAGACTGGCACTCAGGACTCAGGCCTATCGTTCTTTGATTCGTCCTTTTTTCAGTTTTCCTGGCCTAGTCAACCTCTAGGATCGAATACCGTTACCTACGCCATTTAGTGCGTCGACTTCTGTTATCGAAGAGGAACGATATCCTTACCTTGGACGGCCACTCAGGATTCCAGCTTATCGTCTTGCGTTTTTTTTTCGTTTTCAGTTCTGCCGATTAACTCAAGCACACGCTTCAGCATCGTCGGCGCAAGCATCTGAGTGCATTAGTTTTTCTTATCAAAATGGAATGGCACACTTCATCTCGGACTGCCTTGACTCCGGTCTTTCGATCACGTTTCGTTTTGTTCTTTTCAGGCAAACTGTACCTCAGCACCGTCGAAGCAAGCATCCGAGTGCTGTTGAGTTTGGCAGCTAAGGGACAAGAAGCGAGCCCGAAGTGAGATGGGATTCCTGGTAGAGCCGGAGCACCGTTGTTGACTTTACACATTTCCGTGCAGTTGGGTCTCGCGGCTGAGAATTTGGGGGATCTGAACTCGCGTTGGACAGGGTTTCACGAAGAGTGAATTGGAGGAATCTTTTGTATGAACTTGAACTTTACTTTTTGCTATAATACGATCTCGCGTAACGAAGTTTACTTTTCCTCCCTTTTGAGGGTTGGCAACTTGGCATTACCTCATGGTTTGTGTATTGGTATCAAGACATCTATTTTCTCCCGCCCAGCTTATACAACTCAACCAATCGCCTTTGTCTGACATTCTTCTAGTCCGTCGTCAAGTTCCATAGCCCGTCGCCTAGGAAGTGCGCCTCCTCAATCACGGGCCCCTTGCCCTTGTCCTTGACCTCAGCCGTGCCAGCAACGAGGATGCCGACCGCACACGCCTCCTCCTTGCCCTCAGCCATGACGACAACGGGCTCGCCCGCCTCCAGCTCCCGGCTCCAACGTCCCTCGGCATCAACGCTCTGCTCCATCTCCTGCCCCTCGACCAGCCTCGGCGCGGCGCCGGCAGCGGGCAGACGGCCGCCCTTGCTCGTCAGGCCGGGGGCCATGAGAGTAGCGCCGGAGAGGACGAAGCGGATGGCGCCGCGGTCGATGCGCACGGTGGGGAAGGCCTGGGGGAAGCGGTGCACCAGGCGCAGGTGCGGGACGATGACGGTGGCGTCGTACTGGAAGAACAACGGCACGGAGTCCAGCACGTACAGCGTGTTGCGGTCGGGCAGCTTCATGCTGGACAGCGACGCCTTCTTGGGCATGATCTCGTCGATGTACGGCGTGAGGAGCGGGTAGGTGTTGAGCAGCGACTGGCGGAGGCCGCGCTGCACCGACGACTTGAGCTTCTGCTTGGGGGAGCCCTGGATGCTGGCGGCGGGCGGTTAGGTCAGTTGAGGATTCGACAGGGCTGGGGCGTCAACACAGGTACGGACTCTTTTTTAAACATGGTGGCGGTTTGAAGAACGAGCGGCGAAGGGTAAAAGATGACGAATGAAGTTGTATCGCGGGCAAAAAGCTGTCGATGATGGTGTCGCGGGTGGTCTGGCGTGGTGGGGTGGACGGACGTGGACATGGACGCAGACGCGGCAAAAGTCGACGAAGTGCCCCGCGGTCGGCGTTGGCGGGGTAAGTTGCGAGATGCAATACGGCGGGGTCCTGGGCAATTCGACGATGGCATCACGTACGGGTCACCAGATGGCGAGGAATATTCGCAGATATTTCTTAATGTATTTCTTGTTTCATTTCATTCCGTACCTTGGGGTACGTGTTGCCTTGGTCCCATCAATCGTACATTCCAGCCAGCACTCGGCCGTTGCTTCGACATCCGTCGCTGCTTTACCCGTGGACGACGTGGGACACGGTGCCGTCCTCCTTCACATGGACGTTCAGTCTGTTCTCCTTGAAGTCCTTGGTCACCATCATCCCCGGCTCGATGATCCGGGTCTCCTCGGGGAGATCCCTCTTGCAGAAGACCTAGAAGCCCTGTTAGCACATCGTCTGATAGTCAGGTCGCTACCCTAGAGCCCCGCATATCAACCAGAATGCAGGGAGTAGACCATGGCAAGGTGCAAATAACATACCGTCTCTGTCGAGGCCTCGTCGGCGAGCTTCTTGCCCACGAGCTTGCTCTGCCACTCCTCGGTCTTGTCGCCGGTCGAGTTGATACCTGGAACAACGAGAGGCATCTTGGCAGGAGGATATGCTAGGTAACTTGGGAGAAGGGAGCTGAGCAGGGTGTTGTTCTAGAGAAAACTGATGCTTTGTAAATCGGTTGGAGAGAGATGCAGACGCGCAGTTATGGTGGACCAAGGTATTGCGAAGCTACGTAGCCACCCGTCAGCCTGGTTTTATAGCATTCTTGAGACAGCTCTGTTTAGGGTGGTGTCGTAGGTGATGACGTCGACTCACATGGCTTCCCCAGATTGGGCCATGGCCGTCATTGCAATCGAAACCGGCAGAACAAGTTTAGAGGGGGAGGTTTCACAGGACGGAAAGCACCAATTCGGCTCGAAGAAGCAAACGTCACCTGGCGAGCCTTTACTTTTTGATACAAGTTTATCAGTCTACAGGGCAACAGTTGCACGGATGCAAACAGAGGCTCAGGTTTTGCCAGCTGGCTGTTGATCCGTCGCACAGCCTGCGGTACTGTGCTCGCACGCACTGACCAACCAAGCCGGACACGAACAATCCATGTCTATCCCCTCCCCCCCCCCTGGATTTGTTTGTTTGCGGCGGCTTGCTCCGTTTATGGGGAGAGGACGGAGGAAGAAGGCGGATCTCTCCGAGCTGTTCTGGCAAGCTGTGTGTGTTCATGGTTGATTGATTGATGAGTGAGGGTCGGTAGTTGGATCGTGTTTGATCTAGGGAAGGGGGGGGGGCTTAAGAAGATCTCAGTCGATGAGCGAAAGGAAGTGCCGACGAGACAGCCAACCACGGTCCCAGTACGGTTGTCACTGGTGTTGGGTCATTCGGCCGTTCCCGCAGGTGTCCTGTCTATGCAGTGTGGACGGGACGGGTGCTGATGGAGAGCCACCTAAAGCCAAAGCAAAAACAACCCACTGTAGTCAGTCAATCAGTCAGTCAGAGTCCGTCAGCCCCAAGAACGGCCAAACCAAAGCCGGCGACAAGAGACAAGAAGACGGCGAACTGCGTGCATACATACACTACATCTCACTTCGGGGACCATCCATGGCCGTGGCGCCTACATACTGGCGTCTCCATCTCATGTCAGCGCCAATCTATTTTTTTCCCCACTCTGTCCGCTTCCGCCTTTTCTGCCGATGCCGTCAGCAACAGACATAGCAAGTACTCAGTACATGCACAGAATGGAGCGAACGAGTTTCCCTCTACTAATTTATGATGGCGGCCTCAGCCACGGGCTTGGGCTTATGCGTGCGGGACTGAACTGGACCCTCCACTTTGCAGTGCCCAGCCAAATTACGATGAGGATCAGGGCCACGGCTCCCAGCCAACCAAGCAGCCCCAGTGCCGCATGCGCGTCTCTCTCTGCCCCCCCCAGCAAGGAACGGACGCCGGGACGCCGGGAGACCGGGGAGACCGCTGTGAGCGGGCGTGGAGAGCATGTTCAAAAATAGCCTTCTGATGCTGTCTTGTCTCCCCACCGCCTGTTTCTCCTTAGGCACCTTGGATTAGTAGGTTCCGATTTTCCCTTTCCCGTTCCCCGCGTACGTAGGTAATCATTCGTATCTAGCCACCTACAGTTGTGTCTCAAGTAGAGAGGCATCCAGGAACCCCGGCTCGCAAGCAAAGGACCTGACGGGACCATCAGCATCAGCAGCTGCAGCCGCACCGCGCCAAGCCATCAAAGTACTCCATACCTGGGATGGGACGGGGACCTGCTCTGCACCATGGCGTCTCCCCCCCCCCCCCCCCCCCCCCCCCCCCCCCCCCCCCCCCCCCCCCGGTCGTCAGCCCAGCCCCAGCTCCAACCGCCACCTTTTCGAGAGAGAGAGAGGATGGACGGGAGTAGCAGCAGCAGCAGCAGCGGTGGCAGCTGGCAGCGTTAGGTGCCTCGTAGGTACATCCCTAGCGCATTTGTAGGTGCTTGCTTTCCTCTCAGCCAGCACAGCCTTACATCGTCTTGCCCGTGAGCGTCCATCTCGTCCACCATCTCGTCCACCATCTCGGACCCTTGCTCAGAGGAGTCAGGACCCTCTGCCGTCCCCGCCCAGGCTGACTGGGCCACTGGAGACTGGCCACTGAAGACGTGCAGAAGCCGGCCTGGTCGAGCTAACTAAACTCTTCGCAGGAGAACAGAGAGAGAGAGAGAGAAGAGTGGTCAGTCAGGGTTGTCCCAAGTCCAAGTGTCCTCCTTGTCCAGCCAGTGTCGAAAAGAAAAGGTGCCCGTCCCGTCCCCTTGTCTCCTTTTTTTTTCCCTTTTCTTAAATCACCGTGGCTCCCACATTTTCTCTCTCGCCCCGAGCGCCGCGCCGCGTCAACCTCCCCTGCCAGCCTCCTTCGTATCCCTTCCGCCTCCTTCTCGCACTCAATCCCGGATCTTCCTTGTCCATCCTTCTTCTTGATTTTTTACCTTCTTCTTGCGTCCCGCCGACATCCCCGAATCCACACTCGAATCCTCCCCCCCCCTCGTGCCTTCTGGAAGGGAATGAGCCTTGTGATCTTCTAACCGACCTAATCGCATTTGAAACCGGCGGCTTTTGCGGGGCGAATGCTGGAAGTGTGAAGACTGCTCACTCGTCTTGAATCAACAAACAACCACAGGGAATCAACAACCAAAACCAACCTCGGAAACCTCCCCCCGAACTCCCTCCTCCCCCATCACGACAAAACCGCCATCATGCGCTTCTCATCCACCCCCGTCCTCCTCTTCGCCGGCTCCGTCCTGGCCAAGTCGGTCAGCGTCCACGAGTGCCTCGTCAACAACAGCCAAGACCTCGCCGCCTTCGCCGACTGCGGCCACCAGGGCGCCCTCGCCAAGTGCCTCGCGCAGCTCCAGAGCTTCCGCGAGGACGACGTCCGCGCCTGCTACACCAGCGTCGGCTGCTCCCTCGCCGAGGCCGAGGCCCAGGCCGGCTTCGCCCTCAACCGCTGCGACGACATGGCCAGCATGGGCGACCTCAAGAAGCGCTTCCGCGCTGCCGACGTCCTGCCCCGGGCCGACGCCACCACCACCGCCGAAGACGCAAAGTCCACCGGCGACTCCAAAAAGACCGGCTCCATCTACTCCGGCACCGACTGCTTCACCACCGGCAAGAAGTCCACCACCTCGTGCCCCCTGTCCACCAGCGACGGCCACGTCAAGACGGTGACGTGCTTCCCGACCGAGGTCACCACCAGCTCGTGTGCCTCGACCCTGATCTGCACCACCGACTCGGCCAACAACGACATCTGCATGGACCTGCACCACATGGACACCGGCGGCATCATCGTCAGCATCATCTTCTCCGCCGCCCTCGTCATCGGCGCCGCCCTCCTGACTTGGGCCTGCTGCAAGGACCGCAAGGAGCAGAAGCGCATGGCCGCCAAGGCCGAGGCCACCGCCCTGGTCCGCGCCGCCACCAAGAAGCAGCGTGCCGCCCAGCGAGCGCCCCTGATCCGCAACGCCTCGGGCGGCTCCAACCCCAACCCCTTCCAGGACCAGAACCGCCTTTAGGAGGACCGACCTGGTCACGGACGCGGAAGCGGAAGACGCATTGGGCGTCTGGAGCGCGTGAGGGAGTAGAGCCTCTTGGGCCATCACCCTAACGAGCCTCTTTTCGGAGGACCCGCCAACGAAGACGAAGAGCCAGATTGGTTTCGGGGTGGGCCGCAGAGTGACGAGGAACTTTGTTTTTGATACCTTACTGTCAGGGACCGGGGAACATCTGTTTGAGTACTCGGAGCAAATGGAAATAAATATGACTAGAGAAGTCTGCAAAATAGTGAATTCAGTGCGAAATCGGTCAAAACAAAGGCCAACCTTACCTTACCTTAGCTGTTACTGCATCGTGTCTTGCATCCTAGATACCTCTCAAACCTCGAGGAGCTGATCCAGGACTTCAGCTTGCACTCAGCAGAAGTCACGTGGAGGTGTGCCTTCACCTGCGATCGGATGCTTGAGCCTTTCGATGCCATTACTTGACAGACAAGTCCGCCCGTCTTGAAGAGTAAGAAAGATGTTGAAGAGTCATTCATACCGTCTTGAAAAGTAAGATGTTGAAGAGTCATTCATATTCCTTCTCAATTCAGCAGTGCATCGGGAGAGTACGAATCACAACTCTTCAGTCAGCACATAATGCCATTGTGCAAACCAAGTACTCGTACTTGGGTCATCCAAGCCGCCAATCAATTGATCATGATGATACGGCAAAAGATTCCTCAACCCGACTGGTTCAACATCTCACCAATGCCACATCAAGAAAAATCAGCGTCTTATCGTGATCATCCGATACCACAATGCAACGCACTACAAAAATGCCATACAATGCAGTGAAAACAAACATGGTACGGCAATTGCTTCGTCCCACAGAAGTGTACTTCACATTCCTCGAGTCTGTTCATAGACCCTTTCATGCTTATTATCCGATACTCGAACATGATTCCTTCAGTGAAGACCGCGGTAATTCACACGCTGGTCTGCTTCGCTTCCGCTGCTTTCGTCCCATCTCTCAAAGACTTTGCCGACCATCCTTACCCTGCGGCACACTGTGTCCCATTGCAGAGTACATAGTCCTGACCTAGTTCCGCTTCCGTCCCATCCTGTCCGTCCTATTCCCTCGGCGATCCCTAAAACCCTCCCATTTGTCTATCCTGGGCTGACTTTTCGTTTGACGACCGTAGGAGTAGGTATGTCCATTTGTGGACATGCCGGTATAGTGGTCGCTGAGTGCCATCAGACGGCGGTCAGGAGTGGCGTTGGCAAAGTATCCGAAGAGTCTCCTGCTCTCAGCAAGCCTTCGCTCACTTCTGTGACGGCTGGAAACCCCCTAGATTCCTCGCAACGAGGCGTGTCTCGTCAACGGGCTACCAATCTCGCCAGGGGCTCCAACGCCGCGATACTGTGAGCTAAATCCGTCGGCGGGATCCGGCACCCACCGCACCGTATGCTTGCCTGGGCCGCCAGCATCCCGCTTGACATCAAAGGCACCACCCCCGTTGGAAAGACTACCCTCAGTGTCGCACAGATCGAGGAGGTCTTGCTCCATGATGTTCTGATCGCCAATTTGGGCGTCAATCTGAGACTTGATGGTTGCGAGTGCAATGTATCCCTCTGGGTCGCCCATGTTGACGAGTTCTTTGCAGGCCTGACAGAGCATAAGGCGAACCGTGACATGGCGTGGTTGCGCGGGTGCGCGAATGGAGCTCATCGCAGGGACAGGAGACCCCATACCAAATCCAGGAGGCACGCTTGGCGCACCCCAACCAGGGCTACCAAATCCAGGCGGAGGAAACGGGTGAGCGCCTCCAGCGGAAGGTCCCCACGGGTTGTGCACCATAGGGAATCCAGCTTCCATAAAGGGACTCGCTGGGAAGCCACCTCGTGGTCCTGGTGGCTGGTTGCGCAAGCTTCCCACAGGGGTCTCGGCAGCAAGCGGGTCATCGTCCTCGAGGAGAGCTCTGCTTCCCAAGTGCGTCGTTTCGTCCTCCTTGTCCTCATATGATCGTCCATGATTGACACTTCCGGGCCGACCGATAGGCGCGGGTCGTCCAATGGGCTGCGTCGATGTTCCAGATACACCGTCAAACGCTCCAGAGCTATGACGCGTATGAGTGGTTGGGGGTGCTTCCTTGGGTATCGGGAATCCTCCGCCCATTCCAAACTGATCACCAGCAGCCTGCGAGAATCCCGGGGGCGGCATAGGCACAGGAGGAAACCCCCGGGTTGCAGGTCCATTGATTCCCGGAGGGGGCATCATCATGCCCGGACCAGGCCTGAAGCCAGGAGGGAAAATAGGTTCGTGAGGCATGCGGTTGGAGAATCCTGGCGGAGGGTGGTGGGCGAGCCCTGGAGGCGGTTGCATTCCCATTGGGGGGATCTGGAAAGGCGTAGACAGTCCTGGTGGCTTCGATGGTCCGAAGGGCGGCGAGACCGAATGGGAATGTTGAGACGTGGTTGCCGTCGTACTTGTACTTCCCTTCCTCTGTTGGCCGATGGGGCCTGGGCTCATGTGCGCTGGTGTTACAGAGTGAGGCGAAGGGTTCTGACTCGTAGCCGAAGCTGACTGTGATGCTGACGAACTCGATTGCCCAGTTTCCTGTTGCTGAGAAGTTGTCCGGGGACGGATAGGCGTCGGTGCCTTGGGAATCACCGGGGTGGCCACCGGTATCTTGGGTGAAGCATAGCTCCCGGGGTTCGGGGGGTGTTGAGGTAAAACAGTCGGGATCGGGAGCGGATGTTGTTGGCCGCGCTTAGGAAGTTGCAGAGGTTGACCTTGAGGTGCCAGGCTTGCCACCTTTTGGGCTACCTTCTCCTCTCTGGCCCTCTCCTTGGCCTCCTTGGCTGCTTGAGCCTCCTTTTGGGCCTTGACGGCGCGGGCTTCCTTATCTCGCTTGTCTCGGTCCTGTTTGTCCTTTCGCTCCTGAGCCTCGCGTTCCTTTTGCTCACGAGCATCCTTGTCCTTCTGTCGCTGCTCGTCCTTCAGCTTCTTCTCCCGCTCCTTAGCTTCGCGAGCTTTGCGCTCCAGGTCGGCTTGCTTATCCCTCTGCTCCTGGACCCGCCGTTGTCGCTCGGCCTCCTTACGCAGCCGGGCTTCCTCCTCAGCCTTCTTCTGTGCCTCCTTCTGCTTCCGCTTCTCCTCGGCTTTCTGTCTCTGATCAGCGGCCCGTTGCTTTTCAGCCTCCAGTCGAGCTGCTTCCTGTTCGGCCTTCTCGGCATCTTTGCGAGCCTTTTCCTCAGCCAGGGCCTGCTTCTTCTGAGCTGCCTTGTCCTTCTTCTTCTGGGCGTTCTTAGCCTTCTTGGCTTTCTGTTGGTCGACTTGTCGGCTCTCCTCTTCCAACTCCTCCAGAAGTTTCTGTTGACGTTCCTTGGCTACCTTCTCCTTGTATGCGGAGAGAACTCGTTGTTCAAACATCCTCGCGGCGAATATCTGGAACATGCGGCGACCTTCTTCCATTCGTTGCTCCTCCGTCATCTGGTCCTGGCAGCAACACTCAGTATGGGACTGGGACGGCATCATAGAGGGGTTCGAGTATACCTCTTCATCCTCATACTCCTCATCTTGGCTATCGTCGTAGTCTTCCTCCTCGTCCTCCTCGTCATCATATTCGTCGTCTTCGGGAGGAGGGTGACTATGAGGATTGGAGTATGAGCCGTTGGGATGACCGTAGCCCCGGGAGAAGTGCTCGCGAGCGTCTTCTTCCCGGGCCATTCGACGTTCTGCCAGCTGCTCCATCATTTCGATGAATCGCTTGCCGTCATTCTTGAGTAGGTCATCCGCCACGGTGAGTATGCCGCCTAAGTCCATGTTACCATATCTGCGGAGTAGTGATTCAAGAAGTTGCGTACCCTTGACTTGCAAGCTGTTGCCAAACGTCAAGAAATCAGCCACGTCGCGCTCGTGAGAGTTGTGGAATTCTTCGGGAGGCTCGTCGTCGCTATATTCGTCGTCCTCCACTTCGTCCTCGCTGTAGCCGTCCTCCAACTCATCTTCGTCTTCGTCGTCGCCGACATGTTCCACTATTCGACCGCGTGAGGGTTGTTGGTTAACGTAGCTCGAAGGTAGCCCTCGGGGTGGTCGTAGGGAGAAATCGCGGGGTGGGGGAAGCATCGGCGGGCCCTCGCCTTGGTTCGCGAATTGCTCCAGCTCGAGGTAGTAGGCGTCGTAGAGACCTTCCAACTCCTCCTCTATCGCAGTCCGCTTCCGACCACAGACCGTACAGCTGCACGTGTGCTTCTGCTGTTCCTTCATCTTCTTCAAGACGGCGTCCTTCTCCACCTTGACCAACGACTTTCGTTCGTCCTCACCCAGGCCAAGCCAGAATTCCTTAATTCGTTCACGCTCCTCCTGGTTACTCGTGCTCCAAATCTTGTCGCGAGACATGCCAGAGCCACGGCCCACCGTCGATGAGTGCGATTGGAGGTGAGAAGCCTCGGTGATCGGCGACGCAGCATCGCTATGTTCTGCGGCGTTCTTTTTCTTCTTCTTCCGGTTTTTCTTAGATTTTGCGTCTAGCATCAGGTGGCCGTTCGTCATGGGCATCTGGTGACTCACCCCCAAGACGTATTCGTGCTCATCGTCGCTAACAACAATCTCATGGTCTGCGGGGCCGGTGCCCGAGGTCTTGCCGGGACCCGATGCGACGTCGGCATAGCCATTCGCAGCCTGTTCGGCGGCGGCTTTGGCGGCAGCCTTCTGTCGACGCTTCTGCTTCTTGCGGTTTACGGCTGGACCAGTGTCACTGTTGGCGTTGGGCTCGGGTGGGGGTGCGGTAGGTTTGGTGGTTGTGGGGGTTGAGGGTTGGGACGACTCGGAAGGGGTGCCCTTGGGGACGGTGATGAACTTGGAGCCATCCTTATTGGTGTATTTGGCGGTGTTTCGGGGCGATGCCGGCGTTTGGGACGCCGGTTTCTGGTTGTTGGCCGGCATCGTGGGTTACGGAGCGAGGGCAGTCGAAAGCATGAAGAGGCGGCGCGCAACACGTGTCTGCCGACTCGGGGAGGGAGAAGGGAGGGGAACGGACGTCTAGAAGTAGCTGCCGCGGGTCAGCACGGTGCCAGCAGAGGCTGCGCGGCGTAGAATGAGGCGACTCGGGTCGGCAGGGCGGCGGCGGACGGGTGCGAGGTGCGGGTTGCCGGTGATGGTGGAGGGTCTGGGGCGGCTCAAAATGAGGCACTCACAGTCGGCAGGCCAGGTCAGGGTTAGGTCAGCGATGACGCCTGCGGGGAGGTGGGCCAGGCCCGGGTTCGTCGACGAGATGCTCAGGGTGCGAGCGTGTGCGCGGTGCGAGGCCGGTATCGATGTTGCAGGAGGGAGTACTGAGCCTGGACGTCTTTGTTTGGCGGTTTGGATGCTGTTCGAGGCTCAACGCAAGAGATGGAAGTCACTCTCCAGTGGAGTTACATGGCACCTATACTTTCGCATGCAGCTGAACGAAGGCGTGCACTGTGAAGCCAGGAAAAACTGGGTCCGCTTCCGTCAATCATATTTCGTGCCTGAGTGCGGAAGGGTCGTGTGACTTCACACGTGACTCTCGTCACCAACGTTTTGCGCGTTTGTGCCTTAGGCAGGTGGGGTATGGTATGCGGGACACGGACGACCTTGATGTCAACCTAACCTGGAACGCTTGGTCCGTACCTGCTCGATCAAGCTTACCCTAGACGCGCCTGAAAATTGTTCGTTCTAGAACCTCAATACCATTAATCGTGCTTAATAATTCCTCTCTGGCCTCTTTCTTTAAATAAGAGATAATCTTTGAAACCATCCCTTACTTAGTATTAAATTAAGGTATAAATGATAAGTTTCTAGATCAAAACTGAAGTACAAATGACACTTCTACGTCGGGCTCTCCCCTCCCTGTTGCGCGCAAAACTAATTGCGCTTCTGCGTAGTGGCGTCAGCCATTGTGTCTCCTGCAGATACCCTGGATATTCTATGGACGCCTTAAAGGAAACCTCGGCGCATGACCAACACAACGAAATGAGTTCGTTATGAGACGGAGTAAATTACCTATCTACCAAAGGTAATCAAGGTGACAAGGCAGACATGCTCTCTACTTAACCCCCTCTTTTCAGCCAGTCTGTTCTTGTGAATAATTCTCCCCTTCCGCAGCCGGGGGAAAACAACGCCTTGCGAGTGCCCATGTTCTTTCATCGTCATTTATCCATATTCGTATAGCCTTCCCGGGCAGCCTTGTTTGACGTATGGCATGAAACCGCCAGATGTGGAGGGACTTTAGCCGAAGGGTGAAGGGTGGATTGGGATCTTCCTCGATGTGCGGGAACCAAATCTCTCTCCTGGACGGAACCCCAAAAGAACGGGTTACACAACTGGAGGAAATGACGGGACAGAGGGGTTGAGGGGTTGATCTTCATGTAACTTGGTGAGATGGTTTCTGCGTGTAGGCACTCAAAAGAACTGGGTTCAGACCACTGTATTTCGTACAGTTTAAAAAGGTGGATGGACAGGTGTCACAACGTCACCGCATTCCGCTAGCAATCTCGTGCACAAGCGTTTCTCCGCGTGACGCAAGACGACCACGAAACGAGACGGTCCGTCGGCGTCCCCTTGATGTGTTGAACAAGAGTGGAGGAACGTGGCAATGGGTAACAACGATGTTGATAGGCTTCGGCTGATTGACCACAGAGGGGAAAACGTCTCTGAAGGGTGAGATGGGAAGCTCGTCTGTAGCACTACTGCAACCACCTCGAGTTGGCGCAAACGCGATGCAGAGATAACGGATGGGTGCCATATCGGGCATAAGTTTCGGTAGATAAAACCCTTTACTGGTGACTCTCTCCGTGCTACCACTGCCTCGTTTGGTGAAAACAGAATATCAAGTGGGATTGACGAAACGTTGAAAAGATGACGATGTACAAGGACGGTGGTGGTGGTGGGGTTGTGCCAGGCTAACGCTTCAACGAGCAATGCATACTTGCCAGGTTCAGTTGGTCAGCACAATTCACGGACAGCACGGAGCGACGATGAGACTGTTTGTTGCAGGCCGGCCCTGAACCGGTATTGCAGATGAGCAAGGGGGAGAAGCCTGTCAGCCCCGTCTCCGGGCTCGGTCTCGTGAGAGTGTACGAAGGGAAGTGGGAGGCACAAGAAGCCGTCGAAGGACAATAAGCGGGAACCAGTTTTGGGGTTGATGCGATCCCAGACCCTGAAAGCCTTGCTGAGCAGCAACCCGGTCTTTGGCCTGCCATTGGACGCGGGGAGAAACCACCCCTGGATAGTCCCTTGGTCGAGGAGGGAACTTGGACTGTTTGTATCGCACCGTAATCCGTACTCTGCACCGAAGCGTCGATCGACATCGGAGGTAGCCGTCGGAGCTGGGTCTTTTGCTGGAACCAGGAAATGTTGCATCGAGATGATCGTGATACGACCGAGGAGAGCTGAATGGACGGTATTTACACGAGAACCTTGCAAAAGTTAAAGCTCAGAGTCCCACAAGCAACCGAAGATGGCTCGACACCATCTCCCAAGGCATCAACGGAGCTTGAACGACTGGCTCTGGGTCCTACCAGTTCGTCCTGGTCCATCCCGGTCCCTGAACGGAGTGGTGCTTATTTTAGCCTCCTGCTGGGGCCTGGCCGGGGTTAGTTTTTCGGGTGCACAGCCTCACAACGGACGCCGCTGCGCTAGTTCAGTCCCTCAGCCGTGACATGACGGCAGCGAGCTTTGAGGACCCTTCACTCCCGGGACGGCGGACGATGCAACGGGAGCGGGAAACGGACCGGGCTTTGGAAGAGGCAACCAGCAAGAAGAGGTAGCCAACCTGGACGACCTCTGACCCGTGGCCATCGGCAACGCTGTCACTGTTGCCATCTCACTGCCTCGTTGGTCAACCCCGAGAGAGCTGAGAAGGGGTGAAGACGTGGTGGCATGTTTCTCGCCCGCCAGCCCACTATTTGCCATTGACGTGGGAGAAGAAGCAGCATCCATTTCCCCGTGATTGGGCCCTTTTCGACTCGGAGAGTATGTCATGTAATGTGATGTAGGGTCCGTCCGGGCAGCGGAGTGTGTTGGCCGATGACGAGAGAGCTTCTCCGTCATGCGACCGAGCGTGGCCAATGCAAGTTGGCGGAAGCAATGGAACCAGAGCGCACAGTCAAGAGGACAGCCAAGATACTATGTGCAATGGCAAAAACATGCGCTTTCGGAGGCGGATGAGGTCGCCAGCGAGAGAGCAAGTAAAGCAAACAGCAACATGACGGCAAAACGGCACTGCACGATGCAATACGCGCTCGCTGTATCTGATGTGCGCAGCGCAGCGCGGTACGGAGTAAGACTCCTGTGACGTTACTCCGTGCGTCCGTCCGTAACTGCTAACGGATGCACAGCACGGTGGATTCGCGCAAAGCACTTCCGTTCTCTTCTGACTCGAAAGCCGAGCTCATGTAGCAGTAGTATTGTGATATGCATGCCAAAACCCATTGATTGACACACGATGGGAGATCTGTGTGGGCAGTGCCCAGTCAACAAAGCACATGCCAGTTCTGTTTTTGGGACACACGATCCATGCGTTCAGAGAGCGCTCCGTTCAGCAAGGGGCCCCTTTAACCCAAACTGATGCGCTTTCGCCGGAGCATGGGGACGGACGGACTACAACTTGACGTGGTAGGGGTTAACTAGACCAGAGGTAATTATTTTCTTTTTCTGGACGTTTTCCTCGGCCAGCCTTGCTAGTTGACCCCCCGTCCTTAGTTGACCCCATCTATGAGTTTGAGCCGGAAGCTTTGATTCTTGGAGAAAACCCTTGTGATAGTAAGGCTGGCTATTCTTGTTGTCTTGTTGTCCATGATTGGCATCAGCCTCCACCATCAGCCAGCGCCAACGTTGTCTGCCGCCGCCACTGGGCTCGCTCCGCCTCCAGCGTCGTCCATTCATACAACGTAGCTCCCGTCCGGTGCAGTTCCCACTCAACCACTGTAACAACCACTGCCACAGGAGAACCAAAAGATGCAACTTGCAGAGGCTGGTTGACAGGAGGTACCCAAGCCTCCCAGCGGGCTGTGGGAAAAGCCCTCCACTCTACTGTATGGATGGGCTGCTCCACCACCCTCCAGTTGCAAGTTGCAGGGCGGTCCCCACTATAACCAGCACCACGCCCGCCCACCGGGCGCTCGCGCCGTTCCCCGGCCTGCTGGCGACGCCCCCCAAAGGAAAAAAAGGCCCCGAAACGGGGGACTCGACAGACGGGGAGCCGACGCTGCTGGAACCACGGCACCTAGCACTCGCATCGCACTGCACGGTACCGACACCAAAAGCGCCCCAAGCAACGGGATCCGTCGATTCAGCCCAGCCTAAAAACCCAGCTCGTTCCCGGGCCCAGTTCCCAACTTCCAAGTCTCCAGCTAGGTCAGGTCGTCTGTCTCTGTCTCTGGGAAAACGCCATCGCTCGTCCGTCCGTACCCGTCCCGTCCTCCCCGTCGCCGCTCTCCAAAGTCCTACGCTTCCTCACCTCGTATTCTCATTCCATTAAAAGCCCAACTTCCGTCTCCTCCAACCACTCCGTCCACCCGTCCCACCGCCCTGGCCTGGATCGTATTCGCTACGCGCGCGGTCCAACGTCCCTGCTGCGTTGCTCATCCCCATCTCCATCTCCATCTCCGTCTCCATCCCATCGTGTCCGGCCCGCGTCCAGAACCAAAAACCCAAACCCAAACCAACCTCGGAACTTCGAAATAGGGGCCGCTCGATCACGTTCTGACACCATCACATCGCCCCAGCTGGCTGCCGTTCTACGCCCCTTTACGACGCGACTGTACCTTTCACGATTTGCCTCCCGTAGTCGTTGCTGTCGCTGCCTGGTCCCGACTTCAATCCACGCCGAGCGAGAGTTAGGGGATCATTTTTGCCGGTAGACGACCAACCCAAACCACCGCCACAACCGCCCGTACCCATTCTCCTTCGATTGCCTCGATACATACCGGTACCGCTCGCACCGGAGCCCACGATTCACCATGAGTGCAAATCCCCAAAATGTCATTCGCAGGTACGGCCCCTCCGTCTTCGCCCGCGGTCCCTCGGGATAGCCTCGTCATGTCTCGCCCACCTCTCACCACCTCCTTGTCCCTCGTATCTTCCCGCTCGTCTACCTCAATTACGACCTTGACGTGGCAAGCTGGATTGCTAACACCTATCCCAGGAAGCTGGTTATTATTGGCGACGGTGCCTGCGGAAAGACCAGTTTGCTGAGCGTCTTTACGCTAGGATATTTCCCGACAGTATGATCACTCCTCCCACTCTGCCCAACTCTCTTCATGAGCCGTGCTAACCAGACTTATCTAGCATTACGTGAGTTACGACCGAAACCTATACGCTACCTGATCCCGACGTATTGACCTCTTCGATTACAGATCCCCACCGTCTTTGAGAACTACGTGACCGATTGTCGAGTGGATGGAAAGTCTGTCCAGCTCGCACTATGGGATACTGCTGGCCAGGAAGACTACGAGCGATTACGGCCCCTCGCCTACTCGAAAGCACACGTCATCCTGGTCGGCTTCTCCATTGACACCCCAGATTCCCTCGATAACGTCAAACATAAGGTGCGGCTCGCCCGGAATGGCTGTGCACTGAAATTCTCCCAAGCTGACGCGTTACTCTTTAGTGGATCGAGGAGGCAACCCGACTGTGCACCGGCGTTCCCATCATCCTCGTCGGCCTAAAGAAGGACCTCCGAGAAGACCCGGTCGCCATCGAGGAAATGCGCAAAAAATCGATGCGATTCGTCACCGAGCACGAAGGCGAGACTATTGCACGAGACATCGGCGCCAAGCGATATTTAGAGTGTTCTAGTCTGAGCGGCGAAGGCGTCGACGACGTGTTCGAGGCTGCCACCCGTGCCGCTCTCCTAACCTTTGAGAAGGGAGAGGGAGTAGGCTGCTGTGTTGTGCTGTGATGCTTTTACCACTCCTCCCAACCCCATGGCGACGCGGTGCAATGCGATGTGAGGCAGAGCCTCCATTATACGGGATGATGCGCCTCACAACAGATCGCGATATGTCGCAGCAATGGACGTCATATCTTAGGAAGGATTGACACCTCCCTCCATTCCCTGCTGACGATGCGCTCGCCGCTCCACTGCAGTCAAACCCACCATCTTGAAAATCTCGACTGCACTCTTTTGGCTAATTAGGAAACGGAACTGGAAACGGACATAGAGGATTGTTGCTCGGCGCTCTCGGGAAGGAAAAAACCATGCTTCACATCACTCCCAGGCCGACTAGCCCCGTCACTTCAGTCACGACTGGCCAAAGCCAAGCCAGTCTCAGCCGACTCTCCCTCCCATAACCAATGGACCCGCCTCCCTCCTTCGCACCACCAGCATCATGTTTGGCGTTTCTGATTTGACGGGACAGTTTCACTCTTTGGAAAGGGGGGCTTTCTGCATAAAGAGAGGGAAAGAAAACCATTTAACATGCCACAAACACATCATCGAATTTTTCATTCCTCCAATCTTGGCTCCCATGTTTTATCTATTTTATTTTTGGTTGTTAACTATTATTAATCTGGCAAGCGAAATTTATTCTGCAGCGGACAAGAAATCAAAAAGCACGATGAGCAGAGGCATTTTCACTCTCGAACATGTATTAATACCGTGGGATTTCTGCAATTAGAGCAAGCCTCCCTCGACTCAGAGCGTTGCTTGTGGCGAGAGCGTGTCTATTTCGATGGGTGAGCGAAAATGGGGCAGAGAGCAGAGAGCAGAGGTCATGGCCCAACCGGATGAGACGATAGCGGGTGGAAGAATTTGATCGAGGGTTGACTGGGAGATTGGGATAATAGGCCGTCGTTCTTGGTGATACTTAATGAGAGTGATGATTTTCATTTTCAGAGTGGCCAGGTGGGACCGCATGTCATGAGGCAGTTTTGATGAGCTTGTACATGATTATGCATTGGTGAATCTCTATCGCTTCTGCATTCTGCTTCTGCATTGCGTCGTGTCTGCGTGCCCTAGCCATCCCAGCACTGTCTTTTCACCGCTTATAATACAATTGATGAACGCCAACGCTTCACCATCTAGCTTGTGTACACGGGCCTTTTCCACCTCTTTACCTCTTCCACTCATGGTTCCACGCCTCGATGGCAGGGTACTCTGTCTGGAAGCGAGCATACTCGATGGGCACAGCCTGGGTCCCCCACACGCCCTTCTTCTCCATGGCGACGCGGTACAGGTATCCCTCGTCACGGGTGCCGGGGCCGGCCGTCTTGCGCAGCTCTTCGCAGGCGTTGTACATGCCGCTGTGCATGCGGTGGCGCTCGCGCTCCATCTCCTGGTGCTGCTGGCGGCGGAAGAGCTGCCAAGCGCGGTGGATGGTCCAGTGGCGGAGATGACGCAGACGGGCCATGCGCAGCGGCGGCGGCGCGGGCGAGAACATGTTCTGCTTGAGGGTGCGGATGCGGTAGAAGTTCTCCGACTTGTTGACCTGGTGCTTGCGGCGGGGCGCCGCCTTGGTTGCGGCCTTCTTGACTACGGGCTTGGGCGGCGTGCGGGCGAGGGTCGTGGTGGTGGTTGAGAAGAGGCGGGTCGTGGGGAGGGCTGTCGGGGCCGAGCGGGTGAACAGCCCGCGGAGGGAGAAGAGGGACGCCATTGTGAGGAGGTGGGATGGTTGTCGCGGGGAATTGAGGTGTTGCGGTGCGGCGAGAGTGGGCGACGGATTGTGCGTTCGTTCTCGGCTCTCGTGATGCCTCGTTTAGCGTCCGATGGCGAGATTACTCGTGTGCCACGACAATGACGTCCTGAATGGCCTCATGCGATTCAGGCGGAAACAATTCGGGTGCGTCCTCGAGGTCGAGGTCGGAGGGCGTGTTGCTGAGCTCCGATTCTCTATGCGGCTCTGGTTCCGGCTCGGGATCGTCGGGGTCGTTATCCCAACCTGGGTTCCTGAGCTGCCGAGAGAGCGTGAGAGCGGCCGAGACGTCGACTCGTGCAATGTGGTACTCCGGGTTGAATGGGTCGGTGAGATATTGGGGTTGCCTGTAAAAGGCGTGGATGTCCTGTTGCAAAATGTTAGCTTGGGGTCGCGATGCGGATTAAAATATCTCCGGTGCAGCTTTCAACGACCGCACCGGCGCATTGGCGAATGGGGTGGTGGCTTACCTCGACGTTATCATCCTGAAAGATGAGCAAGGTGCTCTCATCTATCGGTGCCCCTGAAAACAATTTCTCATAAGCGATGACCAACAACCTGGCCTCTCGGGATCTTGCAAGTGTCTCAAGCGTCGCTCTTGCGACGCTTTCCAGACAGTAAATCAAGGGCTTCAGTTCCGACTTGAGCTTCTCGCACAGGTCTCCCTTGATCAACACCTCGAGGAGATATGCAAACTCCTCGACGGCGGGGTTCATGCGTATTTCAAATTCCAATTCCACTTCTGGTGTGAATTTGGATGAGAAGACCTTCTTCCAGATATCGTGGAGGACCTTGACATCGGCGCGGGACACGAGAGGACCCTTCTGGCAGATCTTGCGGATGGGGTAGGGCAGACGAAGATGGCCTCCAGTGTTAAAGTAGCCGATGATGCTTGACACAACCCGAACGACATCAATGGTCACGGCCTTGAGTCTGTATATGTACTCTGTCTGAGGACGGGGGACTTGGCCGCGGTACTTAAACGCATCGTAGGCTTCCTTGAGCCCCAAAAAGACAAACTGACCCTCTAGGAGCGGCTGGCGATAGTACTGGAAGATGAAGTCGCCGCCGTCATGCCCCAGGTAGTATCTCGAGCCTCGAAGCGACCCACCGACTATGATGTAGTGACCTTGCACGCCAGAGAAATCCACGTGTTCGACCAGATGGTACAGCTCCGGGTGATTCCCCGACCTGTCGTCGACCAGGAGCCCAGCATGTCTCTGCTGGTTGCGTTCCCTGGTCGCCCAGCTTACCTCGACTTCTCGAGCCGCATCGGTGATAGTCTTGAGGGCGTCCATGTACTGTTGAGAGCCGTCACGGATGTGTCTGCCAGGCCTGCTCATCCAGAAGCCCCGCTCGTCGATGATGGCCTTCTCTTCTTGAAGGCGGGCCTCGTCTCTGGCAGATATCCGGGCTGTGATGCGTCTGTAGTTGTTCCTTTCGGCTTCAGGTTCAACTCTCTTAGGCCAAACTTCTGAGAACCCGTGACGGCTTAGGAACTCGGACCAACGCAACCAGAGAGTAGCTGACTTGGACTTCTGGTTCTGTTGTTGTTGGTGCTGGTGCTGGTGCTGATTCTGGTGCTGGTTCTGGTTCTGGTTCTGGTGCTGGTGCTGGTGCTGGTTCTGGTGCTGGTTCTGGTTCTGGTTCTGGTTCTGGTGCTGGTTCTGGTGCTGGTGCTGGAGCTGGTGCTGGTGCTGGAGTTGGAGTTGGAGTTGCGGGTGCCCTTGTGGTTGTGCCATTGTAAGATAGGTGAGGATAGTTTGATATCCTGACGGGATGAGGAGTGACGGTGATGATAGTGATGATGGTGATATCGAGGAGAATTGAAACGATGCTTGTACAACAAGTGAGATAACTCCAGTGCTCAATGGAGTGTATGCTAAAGAGCGAGAATATAATTCTATATCAGAGTTGGCTTCCTGCCGTTATATACAGATCTATCTCCGAAACAAATCTGCAACCCAGGAAGGTCTGGCCGAGTTCAAACTGCCATACAGCAAGAAGCTTGGCCATCGAGGTCAGGGAGCTCTAGTTGCTGAGCCGAATGACCTCTTCGAAATTCAGCCACAACCAGAAAACGAGGACATGGCCGAGTCTAAAATGGGGTCTAAGCATAAAGAATCACTCTCCTCACGCCTACGTTCGGGTACGTACTAATGTTTCTTGAGCCATTCTGGGTGAAACGGTCCGAGAAGCAGCGGTCAAGCCGAGTTGGGAGGTGAGCCCGTGGAGTGTCCTCCTATCTTGAAAATTGGCTGGGGAAGGACTGTGCATGATTGTTTTCGACCTTGTGGAAGCTGAGACGAACCAGGGGTGCTGATAATGTGATGAAGCGCTTTTGCCCTTGCCGGTTATTGGGGAGAGGAAGGCACACGGCTAGAATCCTATGTGCCGTTACCAATCCAGGTCGCATAGAAAGAAGGTTAACTACAATAGCCATGAAAAATCCAGTTGCTGACCCAAACGCGCGTCTTAGAAATCGGGGCAGGCCGACAATTCTAAACTACATGTCGGAATTCAAAGGAGAGCCCAAACGTAATCGACCTGTTACGGGTACGCTTTTCTGAGGCATGCCACTTGGATCCTCAGGTACGGCATAGAATATGGCTAGCCATGAGGCCTGGTTGCAGAGCAAAATGTCATGATACCAGACTCAACCACATCAAGAAAAGGGCTGGTGGAGATTAAGTCAATGATATTGATAATAGAAAACTTGCAGTACGCCTGCCAGTGTGAGTTCCTAGGACGGAATACATGGCCCTTGCCTCTGGTCTGGTTGCTGAGCCAAGTACCTATCTTTCTCCGAAACCATTTACAACCCGGAAAGAACTGGCCGAGTTTAAATCCAGAATAGAACTCGTGCATTACGCCTGCTAATGTGGCGTTTCTAAGATGGAATACATGGCCCATGCCTATGACCTGGCTGCTGAGCCAAGTACCTACCTTTCTCCGTTACCTATTTCAACTTGGAAAGACCTGTCCGGGTTCGCAACAGTGGACAAACGCAAGCTATCATGGTGTATTCGTTTCAGAGAAAGGGTGACTGGCATTCACTACTTATATCTGTCGTCCGCAGCTGGCTAAATACGTCCTTCATGTTCCCAGCAATTCACTGCATCCCATCGCTGAAGTATCTCACCCGAACTATATCTCATCATTCCACCTTGGCTTGTTTCCATCCGCCCTCACGTTCGTCTACGACTGATTCAATCTCCTCGCCTAGCGAGCCCGAATCCTCAGTCAGACCGTTTCTCCTTGTTTGACGATCGAGCCCGTCATCCTCGTCGTTCCCCCTTTCTCATCCTCAGTTCTCTTCAACTTTCCTGGTCTAGTATCCTTGACCATATACACTCTTTTTACCATGGCCGAGCACAACTCTTCTAGACAGGTCGCCAGCCAAGCAGCTGGCAACGGGATCGAGTGCTTTCCTCGTCAAGTCAGAGACGTGGAAAGCCAAAACCTCTATGATTCTGACGAGGCAGAGGCATTCTTGTCTGCGTCGCTGCCTGGTTCCTCCTCCGGATTCCAACAGAGGTTCCGGAACGTCCCTGGCGAGGACGAGATCGGCGAGCCAGATCATACTGGCTCCCGCAATTCGGAGAGGGAGGAAATTCCTCTCTCTCCCCTCTCTGACAGCGACAATGAGCTCGCTGATGAGGATGAGGACTGGGTCTCCGACCTACTTCCTCCCAACGAAGGCCTCTTCAGGGCCCCCTGGAAGACCAGCCATGAGCGGGATCTTCCCTCAGCCGGCAACGGCACCCACGACAAGCGTGCGCAGCCGCGCAAGAAGGCGTGCAAGTTCGACGACCGCGAGATGGTGGCCGTCCAGGAAGGCTCCGCGGACGACGAGCCATCGGAGCCGGAGCCCGAGGTCGATACGGTCTCGACCTTCGTGATCCCCATGGGCCCGCGCGTGCACGTCACGTACACGGAGGAGCAGCTGCACCCGCACGCCACGCGGGCCAAGGCGCTGGCCCGGAGCATCCCCGGCGCGCGGAGGCTCGAGACGGCGGTGGCGTCCGGGGCGTCGGCGCTGCAGACGACGTGCACCCGCGTGGCCGGGCGGGTCGGCACGGCGGCGCGGGTCAGCACGGCGGCGCGGGTCGGCGGCGAGCTTGTTGTGCTCGGCGGCCAGGTCAGGCGCTACCTGGCGGGCGAGGCGTGGCACGCCGGCGCCGACATGGCGGTGCGGTTCCAGGAGAACTGGCCGGCCGTGATGCGCCCGCTGCGTGACGGCTGGGCTGCCCACGTTGGCGGCTTTGTGCGGGCGTTGCCGGCGCGGGATAACATCCTGGGCGGGCGACGACGACGGTATCTGTGAGGGGGTAGGAGGGTTGGCTTCTACCGGCGTGGAAAAGGATGTCTGGCAGAGCTGGACTGGAGTACACGCGTGCATTTGGTTGGAGTTTGGGGGCTTTCGGTAACGGGGAATGCATCTGGTTGGAGTTTGGGACATATTCGCTGCGGTAGGGACAACCTATAGGCAAACCATGTAAGATATACTGCTAAGGTGCAAGCAGCCGTAATAGTTTGGAATTAACAAAAGTTTTTGAATTATACTAAGCTTTACAATCAGCACTGAAAACATGCATGAACGTCGAAGCCATAAAGAAAAGGGGGTAAAGTGTTGAACATGGTATATACATCTTGATTATTCGTTTATCGTGTCATCTCAACCGTATTACATACAAACCCAAGGCGTCTTCCCGTCTATATATTTTTACCATGCCCCCTTTAATGCTCATGCTTGATGGGGTTGAGGTCCCTGAACTCTCCCCGTAGAATATCGACACCCTCCTTCTTAACCTCCTCAACCAGCTTGGCGACTTCAGGGGCAATGACGTTCTCGTCGAAGCCAAAGAACTTGTAGGCGTCCTTTCCGGGCAAGCTCTTGCCGAAGGAGGCCATGGAGAAGCCGGCGTCGGCGTAGCGCTCCCAGCCGTTGACGGCATATGCCTCGATGACGACGCGGGGCGCGTTGCTTCGGTTCTGCAGCACCTGGCGCTTGTATTCGAGGGGCTGGTCGTTGAAGATGCGCTGGCAGGGGAAGGAGACGATGCGGGCCTTGATGCCGTACTTCTCCTTGAGGAGCTCGCGGGTCTTGACGGCGAAGACCATCTCGGCGCCGACACCGATGAGGGTGACGTCGGCGTTCTCCTCCTCGATGAAGACATAAGCTCCCTTCTGGGCACCGTCTCGGCTGGAGTATTGGGGGTACTGCTCGAGGTTCTGTCGGGATAGGGAGATGATGGAGGGGGTGTTCTTGGCCTCGAGGGCGGTGATGAAGGCACCGGCGGTCTCCTCGGTGTCGCAAGGGCGGATGTAGAGAAGGTTGGGCATGGCGCGGTAGAGAGCGGGGAGGGCGATGGGCTGGTGAGTGGGACCGTCCTCACCAGTTCCGATGGAGTCGTGGGTGGCGATGTGGATGGCCTGGAGGCCCTGAAGGGCGCCCATACGGACACCAGGGGCGGCATACTGGAGTTGAGCGTTAGTTATAGATCTTTGAGGAGAAGGTAGTTGAGTAGTCGAGTAGTCGAGTAGTCGAGTTATAACTTACGATGTAGAACATGAAGAAAGTAGAGGTGATGGGGAGGATGGTGCCCTTGCTGTAAGCAGCAAGACCGTTGGAGATGGAGGCCATGGCGTGCTCACGGATACCCCAGTGAATATATCGGCCAGAGTAGTTGCCGTTGATGCCACAGGTGGTCTTAAGGTCAGGCTATGTTGTGTTAGCAAGCAGTTTATATATCTTAGAATTCACTTGTAAGCCTTACGTGCTGGAAGTCGACCTTGTCCTTCCAGATCATGTTGACGGAGGGAGACAAATCGGCAGTGCCGACCATGAAGTTCTTCAGCTTGGCGGCTAGGGGATTGCAGACGATACCGGCAGACTTTCGAGAAGCAGTGGGAGTGGTGGGGAAGGTCTCCTTGGCGGGAATGATGCTTCGCCAGTCCTCGGTGAAGCGGCCCTCGACTCGCTTCTGGAACTCCTCGTGCAGCTCGGGGTACTCCTTGGCATAGGCGCTGACCAGGCTGGTCCAGTCCTCCTCGAGCCTCTGGCCGCGGGTGGTGACGTCGCGGAAGAAGTTGTAGACCTCGTCAGTGACAACGAACTGCTCGTCGGGGTTGCGACCGAAGAACTCCTTGACAACCTTGACGCCCTCGGCTCCGAAGGCGGCGCCGTGGGCCTGGGCCTCACCGGCGACCTTGCTGCCGACGCCGATGACGGTGTGGACGTTGATGAAGGTGGGCTTCTCGGTGCTGGCCTTGGCCTGGAGGAGGGCCTTGACGAGGCCCTCGACGTCGTAGCAGCCGTCCTCGATGTCGATGACGTCCCAGCCGCAGGCGCGCATCTTGGCGTTGACGTCCTCGGTGTTGCAGAGGTCGACGCTGCCGTCGCAGGTGACCTGGTTGTTGTCGTACATGACGACCAGGTTGTTGAGCTTCCAGTGGCCGGCCAGCTGGATGGACTCCATGGAGACGCCCTCCTGCAGACAGGCGTCGCCGATCATGCACCAGGTGGTGTTGTTGACGAGCTCGTAGTCGGGCTTGTTGTACGTCGCCGCCAGGTGCTTGGTGGCCATGGCGAGGCCGACGGCGTTGGCGATGCCCTGGCCCAGCGGCCCGGTGGTGACCTCGACGCCGTCATGCTCGATCTCGGGATGTCCAGGGGCGAAGGAGTCGTAGCGGGCTGAGTGGTAGGACTTGAGCTGGTCGAAGGTCATGTGCTTGTAGCCGGTGAGGTGGAGGAACGTGTACTGGAAGAGGCAGGTGTGGCCGTTGGAGAGGACGAAGCGATCTCGGTTGAAGTAGTTGGGGTTGGTGGGGGAGTACTTCATGACGTATTTCCAGAGGGCGACGCCGATGGCGGCCATGCCCATGGCACCTCTGCGAGTCAGGTTAGTTTCAATGAAGCTGATGCACGAAGCCCGTAATTTCCAATTGAGCCTTATTCCTCTTGGAAGATATTCCCGCTTGGGTAGCTGTGGACCAGAAGAGAGCCGTACCCTGGGTGTCCTCCATTGAACTGCTGGCACAGATCCGCAATCAAGCAACGGAACTGGCGCAGCACCAGATCAATCGTCTCTGCGTCCTCGTTCTGGATCCGCTTGATGACGGTGGAGCCGGCGACGGGCAGCTCGGTGGCCTCGGGGGAGATGGCAATTGGCGCCATCTTTGCGTGGTAGAGTCTTGCAAACAAAAGAAGCTGGGCGTGAGATAAAAAAATGCAGCGAGACAGACAGACACAAGGGACAGAAACAAAGAAAGACGGAAAAGGGAGAGAGAGAGCTGCCTGTCGCCGAAATATATCACCGCCTCCCACCCATCCACGGCTGGCCTCTCGCCAAGTCATCGGCAGAAAGAATTGCACTGCGCGTGTGATGTGCGCCAGCCCGCAAGTGTCGACCCGTCGTGGCTGCACCGACCCGTCTTGTCCTGCCCGATTCCGAAACTAGAAACCCGGAGCGCCGTGGGGTTCGGGCGGGTCTTGCGGGGTTTGGGGACTTCTCCGGCCGCGACGACTCCATCGGCGGCGCATCACGAGGGGTGAACTTGTCCAGGGGCCGCTTTTAGGGGCTTCTCGCCGAATGCGGAAATGGCAGGCACTCGGTCGCTTCGGGTGGAGGCTTTGCCCAGTATTCAACCCGCAGGCGCTTGCGATTGCCCGCGGGGGGGAGGGGGGGCGTGTGTTCCTCGTCTCAACTACTCTCGATCCCTCTCCCACGCCTCCGGCTGCGATGGCCGCTTCAGAGACTGCCGGATCTGCATCTGCCGGCTTACCCTCTTCACTCGGCCGAACTGGTCGGAGACGCATGCAACTACCGTGGGAGCTACACGGCCCACCCCCGGCTACAATGACCGCTCCGGAGAAGATGGAAAGATGGGACTCGCAGAAACCTCTCGACTGCAGCTCCGGCACGCATACACCTGCCCTGAGACATTGGATATGGTCATTGGGATCAGCTGCAGATGCAGATTTCGCTGAATGGAGTCTCAAGCATAAGATCGGCGTCCCGGGCCGTGGGCTCACCTATATCCTCTGGACGATCCTCGGTGCTGGATTCCGTCTCTCTAGCCTCCGTCTACCTTCTTCTTTCCTCGATACCAAGCACTTGGCATTTATTTCCCATCAGTCTTTACCATGGCTCCCGCTATCGTCAGTGACATCGAGCTCCCGGCCCGCGAGGTACCCGAGACCAAGGCCACACCGGCTTCCAAGGCCTCGATCCCCAAGCTGTTCTCTCTCGAGGGAAAGACGGTCGCCATCACCGGCGGCGCCCGAGGTCTCGGCATCACTCTCGCCATTGCCGTGGTCGAAGCTGGCGGCAGCGTTGCGTGCCTGGACATCCTCGAGGAGCCTTCCGCTGAGGAGTGGGCGGTGCTGAACAAGATAGCGACAGCCAACGGCACATTTGTGTCGTATCAGAAGTGCGATGTCACAGACGAGTCGTCGGTCGAGACGGTCATGAATGCGGTGGCGGCCGAGGCGGACAAGAACGGGGCGCCGTTCTGGGGCGCTATTGCGTGCGCCGGTATCCAGCAGCAGATTCCTGCCCTGGACTACCCCGCGGCCGACTTCGACCGTATTCTCAAGGTCAATGTTACGGGTGTGTTTAACACTTGCAAGTACACGGCGAAGGTGTTGCGGGAGAAGAACAGCCCGGGCAGCATTGTCATCATCTCGAGCATGTCTGGCAACGTCGCCAACCGAGTAAGCTACAACCGCCTGTGCAACCGCAAGATCATGCTGAAGACCGTACTAATGCTCCTCAACAGGGCCTCTCATGCACCGCTTACAACACTAGCAAGGCTGCTGTTCAGCAGATGTGCCGGTCGGTCGCGCAGGAATGGGGCAAGTTTGGCATCCGAGTCAACACACTCTCTCCCGGCGTAAGAATTGCGAATCCTCGCCCTGCAAGTCTATTACTTCTCGATAAACTGACCGCGACCCTAGTACATCCGGACCGCCATGACGGACCAGCTCCTCATCGAAAACCCCGAGGTCGAGAAGACGTGGATGGCCGGCGCTCTGCTGGGCCGTCTGGGAGCGCCCGAGGATTTCAAGGCCCCCGCAGTCTTCCTCTTGTCGGAGGGAGCTTCGTTTGTCCACGGCGCCGACCTGCGGGTTGATGGAGGACACTGCGCTTCTGCCTAAAGAGAATGGAAATATGCACTGATGAGAGTGATAGAAAAGATAGACTAGTAATGACGGCAATAATGACATAGAATAGTTCATGGCTTGAACCAATTGATGAAGTAAAGCATTACACAGTGTCCGGAGTGATGGATTGGAGGGGGGAATGACTGTGTGCCAGGCCTCCGTCCACCTAAATTTAGGTCTTCTCCTCCACACCTTTACAAGCTCAAGACAACTCACGATGATGGCTGAACTACGACAAACAACACCAATCACACACGATTCAGCTCGACGCCATTCCCCTTTCCCTGCCCAGGCACCGAAATTACGGAATTCAGCCTTAGCCATCGACTATAGTTCGTGGCGCCCCACTGCCACCACAATGCCATCTTAGCGCGGCATCAGCCTCAGTCGCCTCAGCTGGAATGGCGGGTGCCTTGGGTCTAGATCGACTCCAAAACGATTAAAATCACCATCTCTTCCCAGGAGGCGTCCTTCAATCTGGTTCTCTCTCATCCTGCCACAAACACCAAGATGGCCACACTATCACTGTCCCAAGAGGCTGCCAATGCCCTCGCCCAGACTGCCCTCCATGATCGCATCGTCGGCTGCTTGTTTGGCTCGGCCCTTGGAGACGCCATCGGTCTGTACACCGAGTTTCTCAACGCCGAGCAGTCAACCAAGGCATATCCAGCCCGGTCATTTACTCTGCTTCCCGCGGAGAAGGCGACTCCATTCAGGCGCGATCGTCACCGCGACTTCCACCGTCCAGGCGAATGGACTGATGACACCGACCATGCCATGTTGATCCTGCTCTCGTACCTTCATAGCGATGGTAAAGAGATGAGCCCCCAGGATTTCGCCTCTCGGCTGTCTATCTGGGTGCGCATGGGTCTGCGCGCCCTCGACACTCTGCCCCTTGGACTTGGGCGAACAGTCGGCGCAATCGTGAGGAGCAAAGATTATCTGGATGCGCCTGAGGCTACGGCGCGGCAGCATTGGACAAAGGGCAACTACAACGCTGCGCCGAACGGGAGTCTTATGCGGACGCATCCTCTCGGACTTATGTGCTTAACTAAGACGGTGGAGGAGACCTTTGAAGTTGCAGCCAACTACTCAGTTGTCACTCATGTCGACCCGAGGTGCGTCATCGCCTGTGCGATTGGCACTGCCCTCGTTCGCGGCCTAGTACGCGGGGAGATCCGAACTGAGAGTCATGTCGACGAGATGATCGATACCGCCATCACCTGGTACACAGCTCGACAAGAAAAGGAACTCCAAGACCCTGATCGAAAAGACGAGCCACGTTTGGATGTCGAGGAATTAAAAACTCACGCCACCGCAAAAACACTGGCCGATCTCAAGCTGGACGAGACTTACAAGATTGGGTATATCTACAAGACCTTTGGCTCTGGTATTCTGCTCTTACGCCTTACCATGCGCCAGCAGAAGTCTAACCAGCTTCAATCCCAACTCGCAACTTTCGAGCCCCTCATTACCGATCTCATCATGGAAGGAGGCGACGCCGACACCAACGCCTGCTTCGCTGGCGCCCTCCTGGGTTCATTCCTTGGCTTCAAGGCGTTGCCTCCACACTGGCGCGACGGCCTCCGCTACGGAACATGGTTGATGGAGAAGGCCGAAGGACTCTGCACTGTTGTTGGTGTCACCGAGGGGCCGTATAGCGGTTCAGGCGATAAAGATACGGCGCCGGATGGTGGACGGGGATACTTGACGGACGACCAGATGGAGAGAAAGTGTATGGAGATGCAAGCCTGGATGGCACAGCAGGAGACGGAGTGGAAGAAGAAACAAGAGGGCGACAAGAAGAAGTGGTTTGCTTGGAAATGATGCAAGGCTTATTACGGGGCGTTCTGGTACTTACTTGTAGTGACAGCTTGCTGAGGAACTGTCAAATATCCATAGTATGAATAATGAGTGGTTTAATTAACTCAACCATTATTTGCCATTACCGTGACTCCCGGAAGTACTAATACCTAAATACTTTTGTTCCAGACTTGCACTTTAAGCATTGGCTTAGACACAGGGATTTTACGCACCGAGAGTTTAGGCACCGAGACCTTAGGTATCCTTGAATATTTTTTTAGGATACGTAGAGAAATTAACCCGGATATGCGTTACTTAAGACGATAAGGTAATTAGACACAGGATCGTGTGTCGTTGTGATAATAGCAAGACTCTCAATAATAGGGAGAGAGTGCCTCGTCATTTCAACGTACGATGAAAGGGGCCCTCGTCTGCTCTACTGGGCACAGCTCCTTACGATGTGAGTATACTTATTATGTATGAATCAATTACATCCGGGTCCAGCTTAGAGAGGAACCATGGGTTAGGGAACTGAGGTAGGGTTCATAAATACATTCCAACTAAATATACCGGCTGCATAATACAAATACAAGCCTTAGAGAATACTTGAACGGTACCCATTCTTTTAAATCTGGGCCCTTCACATGCCGCAATTCGCAACGTCATCTATAGAGCGTCGGACTTGCGCTCTCCCAACGTCTTCTCCTCGTGTTCAATACCCACCTTCTCGACATCTGAGTCTTTGGCCGGCGCGTCTCCAGGCACGCCCATACTGTTGTCCCAGTGGAGCTTGATTTTGTCCCCGATGAAGAGCTTGTCGATCTGCTCAAGGGAGAGGAACCGAGTCTCCGGATATAGGAAGTAGATCATGGGGATGAAACAGAGGTTGAACACGCCGAAGTAGACATACGTCCTCCAGCCGATATTCTCAAAAGAGACAGGGACAATTTCTACAACTAGGAATGTAAAGATCCAGTTAGAAGCGGTCGCCAAAGCGGCCGCGCGGGTTCGGATGGCGAGAGGCGCGTATTCGGCGGGCACTGCACTATGTTAGACGACCAACTAGAGGAACAACTTTTCAGGGGCAACTTACAAAGCCACGGGATGGCCAGAAGACCCACCGCAAAGAAAAAGTTAAAGAGAAAGAGCATGACAGTGGCGACAATGCCAGCGGACGCGCTGCCGTCTGCCACGGTGCCGGCGAGGATGGCCATGCAAGCACATTGACCGGCAGCGGCAAACATCATCAGCTTTCTACGGCCGACGCGGTCAATGATCCAGATAGGAATCAGAGACGATAGGAAGTAGGCAACGCCATTAAATCCAGTCAGGAGGAGCGACAAATCGTGTGACATGCCTACCGACGTTTGGAAGATGACAGGGGCGTACTATAAGATGTTAAACACCGCCATCCAAATAAATAGATCAAAGGTACAAACATATGTGATGAGGTTGATGCCACTGAGTTGCTGCATGAACTGGCCTCCAATTCCCAGCATTGTCCTGTATAGGAACTTCTGGTCGCCGTTCTTCAACATGGCTTTAAAGCCGGTCGTTTGCGCGGCCTCACGCTCCTCACGGATGGCGTTTTGGATCTCGGCCAAGTTGCGGCTAATGCCGGCGTCGTCCTTGTCAATGAGCCTGGCATCCGGACGGACGGACCACAGAATCTCACGGGCTTCGTCGTGGCGGTCGTGGGCGATGAGCCAGCGCGGCGACTCGGGGAGCACGAGGATGCCGGCGAAGGTGACGATGGCGAACAGGATCTGCAGCGCCAGCGGGAAGCGGAATTGCGACTCGTTCTGCACGAAGGACATGCCGTAGTCGACCCAGTATGCCATCATCACGCCGAAGATGTTGATGGCTAGCTCGATGGCTAGTCCGCGGCCGCGGTCTTTGGCGTTCATTAACTCGGAGTGCCACACGGCTAGTTACTCCGTGTTAGTGAGCATCCCAAGGGGGAATCGGACGTTAGAAACACTTACGGATAGTGCTGGTATTCATGCCGTTTCCAAGACCGGCTACAATACGACCGACAATCATCTGGGGAATACCATACGCGGAGGCTTGCAGAGCCGCGCCAATACTCAAGACAACACAGCCGAGCATGATACACTTCCGACGACCGAGGGCCTCGCCCCAGATCAGACAGAAGATGGCGCCGAAGAAGCAGCCTATCTCATAGATGGCCACGACGGTGCCCTGCAGTGAAGAGCTGCCATTACCACCGTTGGCCGTGTCAATCTCCGGGAAGGTGTCGGTGAAGGCATATCCTGTCAACAGGCCCGACATGACGCCCTGGTCGTAACCGAACAGGAGGAAGCCGGAGCCACCTGTGGCGGTGATGGCCCAGTCCAGGGGCTTTCCCACGAGGAAAGTCATGATGGCACAGAGAAGGTAAAGACAACGGGTTACTGGCTCCCGGAAATACCTAAGTAGTTTTGTTTTGTTCACAGAGTCGAGGTATTTACGGAAGACGGCCGCTTGCTAGCATATATAATACGAATATACCATCCGACTCCACACTCGACTTCAACCCGAAAATCAGAGTTTGGCTGTCCTTGCGGGAGGAAACCGGGGCACCCGCAAAACCTGGTTTCCCCACGGGCGGGGAATTACATCACGCAAGTACGGGGACGGGGCCATTTCCTGGGGTTTGAGTGTGCCGGGGGCCATGCCATGACGGGGGGGGACGGCGACGGTTCGGGAGTCGTGAAGGCATTCGCAAGCGGAGGTGTGGCCGTTTTGGGGACGCGGATTGCAACGTCCGTGAGAAGAGAAACTAGGCAGCAGGATTAATCGATCCTCGAATGCTCCATCGCCAGTGGGAGTTAGCATTCTTCTGGTATGCCCGCTGGCTGGGACCCAGGTCATGGTGGTGCTGGAATCCACTTTGGGCTGGCGATGATGCTTTGACTGGCCAGGGCCAGCCTTGTTTCTGCACTGAATGACTCGCCGTAACAAACTTCTCTCTGAAACGTAAAGGCACTAACACTGTAGATCATGGTTCGAATATTCCGAGCCCAACGCTGGTTGCTACTAGTTCGGTGGAGTCAAGCGTGGCTTCGGGACGAAGTGCGAACCGTCGATCAGGCAATTGCATGCGCGAAATAAGCTGTGGAATGTGCAGCCGAGAGTCCGCTTCGAGATTCCCAGAAGGGCCATCGCCGACAGCCGCGCGACTTAACCCCAATTAACCCAGAGAGGGGTGTGTAGCTTTCATGTCCCCCCGTGGGGAGTGTCGTTTTATGTGCCATCGCGAATGACCCTTAAGTTAACCGCGGGACTGCGACTTGACTTGGAAGGCCAAACCACGCGCTCGCCAAAAAAAAAAAATTACGCCAGCCAGCCAGCCCCGTCCGTCGAGGTCGAAAAGGGCATGTGGGAACGCCGGCGGCGAGGGCATAAGGTTGCTGGGGAAGCCCACGATAATGCGAAGTTTGCTGTTGCTGGTGATGGCCCGATTTCTCTGTGACTCTACGATCCGGCCGTGATTTCCTGTGTGAAAAGCCCTCCACCCTTCGAAGATCCAAAAAAGAACCACCCGGCCACAGATCAACCATGACTCTAGGTAGGACGTCGTCCCATTGTCGGGCATGATCGGCATAGAGCTGAGACGATTGACTAGGGAAGAGCTTCATCAGTGGAGTCGACCAACCAGTGCAGCGGACCCTGCGAAGCTGTATACTCAACGACCCATCGTTGAGTCTCATCGCGGCCGAAAAGAGTGAGCTGCCCGGAGTGATGAATTGCCAACGAGTGTCAAACATGGGCTGACCGCGTCGCTGGGGGAAAGTCCTCTATCGTCGACGCACTTCAGAAAATGCCGACAAGGTCGTGCTGCTGTCCGGCGGCGGATCCGGCCACGAGCCCGCCCACGCAGGGTACTTGGGCGAGGGAGCGCTCGACGCCGTGGTTGCGGGCGAGATCTTTGCGTCGCCGTCGGCATCGCAGATCCTGACGGGGTTGAAGACGGTGAAGTCGTCTAAGGGGTATGCCGGATGAGAGGGCGACATGTATAAGCGTCCAGAACTGACGTGTACGAGCAGGACCTTGATGATTGTTAAGAACTATACTGGTGACAAGCTCAACTTTGGATTGGCGGCCGAGAAGGCCAAGGCTGACGGGCAAAATGTCAACATGGTCATCGTGGGCGACGATGTCTCGGTCGAGGGCAATTCCTTGGTCGGACGGCGAGGACTGGCGGGCGTTGTGCTTGTGCACAAGGTTGCAGGCGCAAAGGCCGCCGAGGGGTGAGACCTCAGACAGATTCTGTCCCCTGAGCCGTGTATACATCGACTAACACGAGTTTTCTACCCAGTGCCGACCTCAACCAAGTCACGGCCGTCGCCAAAAAGGCAGCGTCGCAGATGGCCACCGTCGCCGCCAGCCTCGACCGATGCAGCGTCCCCGGGCGAGGCCACCAGGACTCGCTGCCCAGCGACCAGCTCGAGTACGGCATGGGCATCCACAACGAGCCGGGCGTCCACCGCGAGGCCATCGCGGGCCTGGAGACGACGGTGGGCAAGGCGCTGGACATGCTGTTCAAGCCGCAGGCGGGCATGTGGCAGCCCCGGCGCGGCGAGCGCGTGTGTCTGATGGTGAACAACCTCGGCGGGCTGAGCGTGCTGGAGCTGGGCGTTGTCGCCGACGAGGTGGTGCGCCAGCTGGTGGCGCGCGACGTCCACATCGACCGCAGTCTCGTTGGGACCTTCGTCACGTCGCTGGACGGGCCGGGCTTCTCGACGACGCTGCTGCAGCTGGACGATGAGCTGGTGCCGCTACTCGACGCCCCCACTACTGCGCCAGCGTGGCCCCGATCGATCCACGGATGGGCAACGGATGCGGAATCGGTGTCGAAGCGAGAGACGACGGTGGCGGCCGACGAGCCGAACGGCCGGGAGACGGGCGTCACGGGTAAGGAATAGGATTCATTCTTCTGGATTAAGTCACCGGCCAAGCTGACCCGATTGACCAGTTCCGACATCGCTCGTCAGGGCCATCATCGACGCTGTCGCAACGACAACGGCAGAGGACGAGCCCAAGATCACAGAATACGACACGCTTGCAGGAGACGGCGACTGTGGAGAGACCCTCCTCAACGGCGTCAATGGTGAGGCGCTTTCACCTGCCCCCCTGGGCCGAATAGTTATAGCCCACCACCAGGACACCCACCAGCTGACCCTCAATGTGAACTAGGCCTCGTCAAGGAATTCCAGAAGGACGATGCGGACTCGATCGACATCGGCCAAGTGTTCCGCCGGACAGCCACGACAGCGGAGCGCAGCATGGGCGGAACATCGGGCGCCATCTACGCCATCTTCCTCAACGCCGTGGCCAACCGCCTAACGGACCTAGCCACGCCGGCCTCCTCCCCGAAGACCCCCGGCGTAGCGGACCTCGTCCGCCAGTCGCTGCAGAGCGGCCTGGACGAGCTCTGCCGCTACACGCCTGCACGCATCGGCCACCGCACGCTGATGGACGCGCTGATCCCCTTCGTGCAGGCCCTCAACGGCGCGCGCCCGCTGGACAGCGCCATCGCCGACGCGCGGGCCGGCGCCGAGGGCACGCGGAAGATGGCGGCGGCGCTGGGACGGGCGAGCTACGTGGGGCAGGACCGCTTCGACGAGGAGGGCGGCATCCCGGACCCGGGCGCGCTGGGGGTGGTGAGCATTCTGCGGGGAGTAGAAACGGCGCTGAAGCCGAAGCAGCTGTGAGGACGGTGATGTAATACCGAGTACTCCGTACCTAGTCTAATGAAGCAGGAAATAGTAATGCAAAAGGTGAACAAACAGGAAAAAGAACAAGGATCCCTCCGCAGCGCTCCCCATCTGGATTGCCGGCGGCATCTCCAAGCGGTCTTCTTGAGACGGACAATCCCTGAGTATTGCTGGGGGCACAAACAACCTTGGTGGTGCACCAGTAGAAAAGATACATCAGCAAAGAGGCTAAATCATTTCGACTATACAGTCAAATAAATAATTTTAAAATACACCCTAAGGCTGATCATATCTCTAGTACTACTCCCAACTCTACATCACTCCTAAATAAGCATGAGCAGCCCTAATTACTATCCCTAAGTACTGTTTAAATCAGCCAACCTAAGTATTCAGGATAAGTAGTTAGCTCTAAAAATGAGCTAGAGCTATGTACGGAGTACCACCCCTAGGAATACTCCGATCCCTGATTCCCCGGTTTTGCACCAATTCACTAGCCGCGCATCTTGACCATGTCATGCACTCGTCGTCCGGCACCTGAGGTATCGTGACGAACGACTCAACGACCGAAAAAGCTGGCTGCGAGTTACATGAACGACTTCCGGCCGATCGAGACCCCGTTCTCTCATCTCACCGGGCCTTCTCCGTACCCCCCAGCCATGTGCCCTGGCCGCTAAAGCTGGGCGTCTAGAGTTGCCCCTCGGAACCCAGAAGAGCCAAAACTTCTAGCCTCCTCCTCTCCACATTCAACAATCCACGCTCCGTCCCATCACCACCGCGGCTGCGCCTAACGAAAATGGACAGAGCCCAGCCGAGGAAGCGCACCAGGACCCGGACCGGCTGCCTCAACTGCCGCCGCAAGAAGCGCAAGTGCGACGAGGGCCGTCCGGCCTGCGGCACCTGCTACCGGCGCAACGAGCATTGCGAATGGGGTCTGAAGATCACGTTCCGGGCTGAGAATGCCCAGTGCTTGGAGAGCCGCCATCCGTCCATGCGCAGGATGGCCAGGAAGCGTCCGCCCAGGGAGTTTGAGATTCTCGACATCACCTCTGAGGTCATCCGCGACTACAACGCCCCGTCGCCGCTGCTGGAGTCTGACGAGGAGGAGGCTGACGCCAAGGAGCACAGTAATGGTGAGTGATACGTGCGCAACCGTGTTGGTGACGGGGACGGACGCTGATGTGCAAACAACCTAGGTCTCCATGGTGGCACAAACCTCCCAGCGATCGGACGACCCTCTCGCATTGGCGCCATCGCGCATCCCCCAGACAGCTTCTTGACCAGCCAGAGGGCCCCAGGCACAGGCAACCGGTCGCCGGCATCCCAGCGCCAGACCGAAAGCGCCGTCGCGAACCTTCTCTACCTCCGCCAGAGCGGCCATGCCCAGTCGCCAGTCGACGTTAACGTGGATCCCGCCCTTCAAGCGTCCATGGATCCCATCGCCATGGACATGATCCCCGACTACTCGTATATGGAACAAATCCAAGCCTTCACCCCGGAAGGGACATCGGACGACGGCATCTTTCTCCCCGGCTCGGCATACCACGAGCTGCATTCGACACTGCGGAACCATCTCATCCAAGAGACGAGGTCCAATGCGCCGACGCGGTCGACGACTCCAAGGTTCGAGGTGGACAGTCTACACGACACGTCCACTACCATCGACGACGACTCGGTTGAAACGATCCCAGTGCCAGACTATCAAACATCCACCAACAATCAGTTGCCATTGCTCTCAGAAAATGAAGAGTGCGCATTGTGGAAGAATTACTTCGATGAGATTGCTCCCTGGCTGGATAAGTTCGACAGGGATCGACATTTCCAACATATCCTACCAACAATGACGAAGAACCATGACTATCTCCGATACTCGATGCTTGCGCTCTCCGCACGCCAGCTCGAGCTGAAAGAGACGACGCTCCCAACCGATCGAAGCCTCGCCCTGTATCAGGAAGCCATCCACCTTCTCCTCCCCGACCTGCCCACCCGCAGCACTGCCGTCATCGCCACGTGTGTCATCCTCTGCGTGCTGGAAATGCTGAGCTGCTCGCCCAAGGCGTGGCGACGACACTTAGACGGCTGCGCGAGTCTCATGGAGGCGGTGGGGATTAACGGCTTCGTGGGGGGCATTGAGGAAGCCCTGTTCTGGTGCTTTGCGCGGATGGATGTCTGCGGCGGACTTATCTCGTCGGTCAAGACGCTCATTCCCGTCTCGCACTGGGCGTCTAAGCGGACTCTTGAGGCCGATATCGAGTCGTTCCGGTCCACGAAGGATTTTGAGCACTGGGCAAACTACGCCGTGTACTTGATCGCCCATGTCCTCGACCTGCTGGCCCCTCTGCCCTCGGGAACACTCCAAGCTCCAACCCGCAACGATCCCAAGTTCCGAGCGCGCTGGCTCAAGCTGTGGAAGTACATCTGCGACTGGCATCAACGCCGTCCTGCGCCGCTGCTCCCCACCATGACGATCCCCTCATCCGACGCCTCGCCTTTCCCAACCATCCTCTTCTCCAACCCCTCCGCCATCTCAGGCAACCAGCTGCACCACACGGCCTCCATCCTGATGCTGCAGAACCAGCCCCCGGCGGTGCGTCTAGCCTCAAAGCCGCGGAGCATCCTCTGGCACGCGCGGCAGGTCTGCGGGATCAGCATCTCCAACGACCACCACGGCGCGTGGACCAACGGCATCCAGCCGCTGTGGATTGCGGGACGGTGCATGAGCCATCCCAGCGAGCACAAGGCCATCCTGGAGCTTCTAGGGCGGATCGAGAGGGAGAGCGGGTGGGGGACGCGGTGGCGGGCGGATGACCTGAAGGAATTTTGGGGCGATCTGGGAGACTGATTATGAAGGACATGAGTAGTACAACAAGCTTACTCGGGAATTTAGGCTTAAGGATCTGGAAAATGGCGTTATGGTACTTTCGAGTCTGGTTTATATGTATGTGGACACAATGGGCGGCATATGGCAGGGAATGGAAGGGAAGATCGAAAAAGCACAAGAAGCTCGAATGGATCTATAGAACTGCAATAGTTCGACGAGGGAACCGGCCCATGTCCACAATAAACGGGCGCACTTCACTGTATATTGACTGGAGATGCTGTGTTTCAAATTTGGTGTTGCAACTTGCTGGGGTGAACCAAGGTTCTCAGCATGTTACATGAGCTCATCCGGCGACCTTGAGCCAGCAAAGTTAATTTCGAAGCGACTTCGTATTCAGCCTGTATTATGCCCAACAATGGAGAAAAATGTTGCTGCGTGGGTTTTTCGGTGGTCCTCTAGGCCCACAAAGAGATGGACTGTCTCATGCGGTACATGCGTTTTCCCGAAGACAATAAGAACTCAGAACAAGAGACGTTGTTCAAGGGTCCCTTTGCTAACAATTTGATGAACATCCTTTATCAGACTACAGGAACTACTCAACACACTGATGTCTCTTGCTCGAAATGTTTTGTACCTGTGTTCTATCGGATCAAAGAAAACAGATCATAAAACCCTTGTTGAAACAATATTGTTGAGCAATTGGACAGTGGCATAGAACGCGTCGTTGAATGTTACAAGCGCAAGACCCCTCGATATTTAACCACATACAGTTCCAAACCCCTTTGTACCTGAGTAACACACATTGCTTAACAAGCAAGCTACAATGACCCAGCAAGACACCACAGAGAACTACTTCACGGCGCTTCACCTCCTCGTCGCCATGCACACCGAAACCAAAGACACATTTCCAGCTCCGCACACAGACAAGTGGCTAGTGGACTGCTTCCTCGGCCAGGGCCTCAACGTCCTGACCAGCCGCGCAGACCGGTACGCGCGGGCGTGCCTGATGATCCACTTCCTCGCGACACTGACGGCGGGCGACAACATCGACCAGGAGCTGAGCTTCGGGACCAAGCGGCTCCAGTGCAGGCGGGCGCTGCTGGGCCTCGTCCCCGGGCTGCGGGCGCAGAAGGCGGCGGTGCGGAAGGAGATTGAGGATGCGCGGCATATGGAGCGCGTGGAGCGTTGCTGGCGGGCGTTGGACGCGGAGCAGCGCAAGCTGGTGTTTTCGGCGTTTGAGCGCAATTTCGGGATGAGGAAGGGGAGGCTTCTGGAGATTGTGGAGATGGAGGTTGAGGAGCTGATGAGTGCGGCGAGCTGAGCGGGAGTTTGAATGAGAGGTTGGGATGATGAGGAGTTGAATAGGAGAGTGTCCTTGCAGTTAGGATTGAGAATGTGGTATTGCTTGAACTATCATTGTGCAAACGCTCCGTGAAATCGCATAGCTTTGGAAACTTAGATTCTGTATAGAGCACTGTCCTAGGACTTGAGACTTTGATTTACCGGGCTCGTTCAAATTTCACAGTCGATACATTCATATATTTCCTGATTAGTGTCATCAAGTGAATCAATGACGAAGCTCCAGCTATGGTCTACGGTGGCTGTAGTCTAGTTTCCTGAAATTCTTAATCCACTACTGATCTAAAGATGTTTGAACTATTCAATAGTAAAACCTGGCAATGCATCCTCGCTTTTCAATGAATTCTCTCGGCACCCTAGCATCTGATTTTCATACTAACACTAAGCACTTGAGGGTAAGAGCTTCTATTCAGGGTTCGTGGCCTAGTATTTCATTCTCATGTCGTCCGTTTCGAAGTACTCGATATTGATAATCCAAGTGAGGAACCCGTTCTCCAAGTACCCAGTTGTTTTCGAGCATAGTCTAACTTTCAGGGTTTTTTTGGTCCCTGATTTGGTGCTCTGAACTAAACCTTTATATAGCTCTGGGATTAGGGACAGGACCCGGGTAATCGCTTCTAAACTGGCCTGTCGCCCGAAGTGCTGGTGATATCAGTGCATACCATCGCCCACAAAGGAGCGATGGTGCTCGAAGAGACCGCTCATCATTAGATGCGCTTCACCTATTCTTACACGGCCTTTCACACTGCGTCATTTTCGCTTACTTTCAAAGTTGAGTTGAGGTTGATAGCATCGATGAGACGTTGTCGCATTGATGACCAAGGCTTGTAAGGAAACTTTGTGTATCGGATGGCTAAGGAGAAGGGCGACATTTGAGGCACTTGCAAGTTCTCGGGGAAATCGAATTTGCCGAGAAAAGCGGCACTGATGTTGGCGGAATAGAAGTTCATGTACTCGGTATCTGCTTCGTCAACGAGGATAGCACAGACCTATGAATAATCAGGGGGTTCGCATCGAACATTCTTTGTATGAGCCAGTCGCCACAAGAACTGACCCTGTATTCATGGCCTCTGCGGTCAGTACTTGAGTTCTCGTCATCACTAGCGATCTTCTGCGCTTGGGCCTGTGCCAGACCAAGAAGCACGGCGAGGATGTACGGGTCACGGCACGGGTCTTCAGGCTCGAGATGCTTTAGATGGAGTTGCTGCTGAGCGGCCACCGGGATGTTCCGCCGGTGCTCACGCCGGCGCGGACGAGGCATGGGGAACACGGTGCCTCGCTGGTACTTGATCATCCCCCGCTGCATGAAGGCGAAGACGGGAGCTTCGTCTTGCGGAGGGACCTGGCGCTGGCTGAGAGGAGCGAAGACTAGGCCGTGGAGACGGAAGCTGTGATCGGCGCCGAAATGAAAGTAGCCGAAAGGCCTAGGACGTGAGGATATCAGTAACAACGCAGCCCAGCCCCCTTTACACTGATTTACCGTACCGAATACACTTGAACGGCCCATCCCGCTCCGTCAGAATGCGCCGGATGACGGCGTTCTTGGTTTCCGAGGTCGCCAAGCATTCGGCTTCGTGGGTCCAGTAGTCGAACGGCCGGGGATCAACTCGGCGGGAGTCTAAGTGCTCGTCGGCGCTTCGCAAGCCGGGAACCACGTCGGATCGCAGCTCGAAGACACACTGCAGCAGCTGGAGATGGCGGCCCGTCCATTCCAACGGCTGCACAAAAAGCCGCTCCCGAGGATGCCGGCGGATAAGCTCGTGCACCGACGGCGCCGACATTGCCGAGGATGCGCGGGTAGGAGAGCCCCGGGCGGCTTTGCGGATGGGGCTGATGCGTAGTGTGCGAGTTGAGCTGGGTTGTCAACAAGGACGGTTGCTGTTGTTTTTATTGCAGAACGTTGAGTCTTCTTGGTCGGGTTGAGAAGTCGCGAAGATGAATGGGCTGGGGGTCGAAGGCGCCACACCGACCCACCCATGCAGCCCACTGAGGGTGTTCAGGCCATGCGACATGACAGCTAAAACGGTCTAGAACGGATGGCATTGATTTTGAAACTGGGGAAATGCAGTCAGGGGGTTGCGCAGAGTGATGCTGTAATTCTCGGGCATAGTCCGATGAAGATGGGAGGGGTTTGCTTTGGACTATTGAGGGTGTCGTCGTGTCTTGTGAACTTGGAATCCTGGCACAACCCCAGAAATTAGTTAAAATAAGCTTGAATTAGACCACAAACCCTGGAATCTGTCTTTTTCTAGGCCAATGAGATCTTGAAATGCCCGTTGTCACGAGCAGTGTGAATATGGTTGTAGTCAATCAATCAAAGCCTTGGTTATGAGACACAAGTTGAGGCATCGTCTATAACATCACAACAGCGGCCATTCAAGTCTTCGCAACACAACAAGTTGTCAAGAGCTTGACACTAAATAGTAACTAAATTCAAGGCTGGAGCTACTCCTAGTAGAACTGACATCTATCATGCGAAAGATTTCTCATACTATCCAAGTCTCCACCATGTCAATATCAAAACCTCACACAGCGTACCAAGCAAATCAAGAACAGCTTTTAGGTGGTGTTACAAGTCCAAAGCAACCAAAAATTAGATGCCTCGACCCTGAATACGCTCCCCGGCCACCCCGTACGACGACAGAGTCTCGCCAACCTCACACGGATCCTTGCCAAACTCCACCTTCTCCAGCTCCTCGGGCCTGTCCTTCTCCAGAGCCATCTTGCCCATCTGCGCCTGGCACCGATAGCTGCCGAACTTGTACTCGACCACCGCGCGGTCGCCGGCAACGATGAGGGTGGTGATCTCGTCGGTCTGGAAGATGAAGCGCGCGTTGAAGAAGTCCCGCAGAGACTTCTCGTTGACGAACTTGGCGTTGCCCGTGATGATGAGCACCCGCGATTCGTCCGCTACGATGGCCTCCTCCTTGGCTTTGATCCGGTTGTGCGTCACTCGGATCTGGTGTCCGCGTATGGTCAGCCCGTTGATCAGAGACAAGGTCAGAAAGTTCTGGGCTGGACCGGGAGAGAAGAAGACGACCTTGCCGGCAGCGGTGCTGTGCTGGAGATAGTCAGGTGCGTTGATGAAGGATGCCCGAACTCTACCGATCCTTCGGATAGGAGCGAGAAGCTCGTGGTAGGTGATGTCCGGGGGAAGGTTCGTCAGCCACAGAGAGCAGTTTTCCTCGGGCTTGAGGCCGATGTCGCTTGCGTTTCGGAAGCTGTGTTCGCCGCGGTAGTTGCTGGAGAAGCTAGTTGTGGCAGCTTGGATGAGTGCTCGGCCAGTGTTGACGATGGAGTCCGATCTGTTGTGAACCACGGCGGCCATGGGACGAAACCCAGACAGTCGAGCCGGAGTTGGAGCTGGGGTTGCAGGTCGAGCAACCTGAGTAGGAGGAGTAGGCTTGTCAGTGAGAGTCTTGTTGAGCTCGGCATTAAGCAAATGGGCCAGAGCCGGTGAAAGGCTACAAAAGGAGTTTGCGGCCAAAGGCTCCGGAGTAGGGGGCTGCGTAGGGAAGGCTATCGCGCTGCGTCGCTGTCTTAGCGTCGGGGGTGTAGCTACGGTGGACGCGAAGACACTGGTTGAAGGGGGACGGGACTGGAGGAATGGGGAGTTCTGTTGGAACTGGTTTCCGTTGAACGGCTGTACAAGCAAGACGGACTCGTGAGCCGTGCTCGGGTTTTCTGATCGAGGGAAAGGAGACTCAAGCAAGGTACGAGCGCCAGTTGCAGCATTGGCAGACGACATGGCGGACCCCAAAGCCCCTGGGTTGTTTCGAAGGCCCGGGTTGAGGTAGCGCGAAGCGTTCCTTTGGTTGAAGCGGTTGTCGAAGTGGCCGCGAGGGTCATTGTTCCCTTCCTGGACGCCGTTCCTAAGTTGTTCCTGGGAGAGAAACGTGTCGTCCCGTCGAAGACTCGAAGCTCCCCAGTACGGCGTCGAGGAACGGGAGAAGCCACCTCTGAAGCCGTCTCCCACAGGCCAGAAAGTGTGGAGGTTCTTCGGCAGGCCGCCCGGTCGTGTCGAGGAGGCCCGGGAGGAAGGGCTCGGCGTGCGAGGGTAGTTGGACCCCTGAGTATCCGGGGTGCGAGGCCGAGACATGTTGCAAGCTGGTGGTCTGCCTGGAGTTGAAGTTGTACTACGGCGGCTCTGGTTGAGTAAGTTGATAGTTCAGGATCGAAGTGGTGTTGGATGAGAGTTGCTGATGAGAAGAAGGAATGAGTCCAAACAGCCGAGGATCGCAAGTCCTTTATAGACACGGCCGAACAAGTGAATGCATCTCGCGCTCCCCGACCAGCGCCGTCACCTCACGCCTGTTGTCGCATTCACTCCATCCGCCCAAACGCAACCGCAACACATGACACGACAGACGCAAAGTCCCCCNNCCCCCCCCCCCCCCATAAGAAAAAAACAGAGCCCCAGGGCATTTTCGAGAACACAAAAAGGACGGTGAGCGGGCCGTTGCTGCCAAATACCTCGCCGATGCATCTGTTTGCTGCATGATGGTTGGGGCCCGACGTGGGAGCCCGCAGGAAGATTATGTTTCTGGCAGGCTTGCGTAGATTCTTTTTGCTACCTCGTCTTGCTATATGCAATGTAGTTTGACGGGTCGTTTCTGCCAAAGGGACGGCGTTGAAGGGAGTCCGGATGGGGTCCCCGTTGCGTTTGGAGGTAGACATAAAGGCGGCCAAGGTATTGTGGGACAGCATTCACAGCATCTCGGCCTTGGACTTGTATTTCGCATTGTTTGGATGCTGGGCTTAGCAAGCATCCATGTATGTACTCAATGGTAAGTATCCGTGCTTCTGCAAGCACAATCGTCTCGAGGTAGACGGGTATCTCTTCATTCGCCAGAGAACTTCTAGAACAATGGCGAGAGCCTTCTTCCACAAACAAAGCCCCTTCACATAGTAGTCACACGCCGCTCAAACCGCGGGATCTTCTTAGTGAACTTCGCCGGATCCTCTCTCGCGCCCTCCTGCCAGTACTCGTACTCGATCCACGCGTTCTCAGGCATCTGCTCCTCCATGGCCGCCATCCACTGTCCCAGCTCAGGACTCAGCGCCACCACGCCCGTCTCCAGAACATACTGATCCCAGAGCTTGACCAGCTCCTTCAGCCGCTCCGGCTCCGGCTCCGCCAGGTCGTGCACCTCGCCCGGGTCCGCGGCCAGGTTGTACAGCTGCCAGCGCTCGGGGCCCTTGGGCTTCGGGATGAAGACGATCTTCCAGTCGCCCTTGCGACACGCTGCTCGTCCGCACGTCTCCCAGCCGTTGATGAAGTCCCCGGCGTGGATGCGCGGCTGCGAGCCTTGGAGGTACGGCACCATCGACTTGCCGCGCATGGAAACCACCTCGCGGCCCTGGTACGTCGGCGCCGGGTGCTCCACGCCCGCCATGTCCAGGATCGTGGGCGCGAGGTCCATGACGGTCGAGAACTGGTGGGTGATGCCGTTGGGCTCGAAGTGCTGACCGAACGAGGACGGCGGCTTCATCAGGAAGGGAACGCGCACGCCACCCTCGGTTGTGTACGCCTTATACAACCTGCTCGGCGCAGTGGCAGCCTGTGCCCAGCGAGGCCCGTACCAGATAAACGAGTCCCCGTTGCCCAGGTTATCGAGGCTGTTGTTGTAGTACTTCTTCAAGTGCTGCATCATGGAGCCCTGGACGATGGGGTAGGCTTCGTACGCGGCTCCCTCGGCGCCGTTGTCGGAGAGGAAGCACACGAACGTATTGTCCAGCTCTCCCTGCTTCTCCAGATAGTCGACGACTTTGCCGACGTTGGTGTCGACGCACTCGACCATGGCGGCGAAGACTTCCATGGCACGGCAGGAGTTGGCGCGCTCTTCTTCGCTCATCTCGTTCCATTCCTTTACTTCGTCGGCCACCACGGGATGGGCCTCGACGTCCTGGGAGATGAGGCCCAGCTCCTTGAGTCGCTGTAGCCGCTTCAGCCGAAGAGCATCGGGCCCGTCGTCGTAAACACCCCGGTACTTTTTGATGTACTCTTGAGGAGCCTGGAGCGGCCAGTGAGGCGCCGTGAAGGGCAGATACGCGAAGAACGGCCTCTCGTCGCCGCCCGCCTTCCAGTCCCGGAGGTACTGAAGCATCTTGTCTCCGTAGCCGTCGGACGAGTACCAGCCATCCGGCAGCTTGTCGACGTACTCGCCGTCCTCGCTGTGCAGGGCAATGACGCTCATGGTCAGGAACTCGGGCGACTTCTCGCCAACGCCCAGCTGCGGCTCGTAGGCGTAGTGGTTACTGCAAGCGGGCAGATGAGCAAAGCTGCGCTCGAAGCCGCGGACCTTGGGACTGCGCTCCGGCGTCAGGCCGAGATGCCACTTGCCGGCCATGAGGGTCTGGTAGCCGGCGTCGCGGAGTATCTCGGGCAAGGCTGCGACGCGCTCGTTGAGGTAGCCCTCGTAGCCGGGCATGCCGCGCTGGACGTTGGTCGACATCTTGCCCGACGGGTCGTTCTGGCCCGAGACGTTGGTCCACTCGATGAGGTTTCCCAGCCCGGCGATGTGGTGGTCCGTCCCCGTCATGATCATTGCCCGAGACGGCGAACAGGCCGCTGCGGCGTAGAAGTCAGTGAATCGGAGGCCATTTTTGGCCAGCTTGTCGATGTTGGGCGTGTTGATCTCGCTGCCGAAGCAGGCAATGTCGGAGAAGCCCAGGTCATCAGCCACGATGACGAGGAAGTTGGGTCGCTTTGGGGTTGTCATTATCGCAGAAGAGAACAAGTATCTGCAAATGCAAGTCAAGCAATTTCCACTACAACCCAGAAACGAATGAGCCCTTCATGAACGCGCTCTTATAAGTGAGCCTTCTAGCTGGCCTCGATGCCAATGTGGGGTGGACGTTGCATCATGGCTCGGGTTTACCGAATAGTCAACCGTATAGACCGACAACCGACTGACCCCGGATGATCGCATACGAGCCTATCGCTTCACGAACTCAGCTGCAGCCGCAGTCATCCATCGCGCCATCGGGTGTTCCAGACTGTCAAATTGCGTCGTTGAGGTGATGGCATTGGCGCGGCTTTGGCTGGGCGGAGATCGATTGACGTTGATGTTGGTAGTTTGCGTGTAATCCGCCGACGTCTTTGAAGCGGGCCGGGGTATCATGAGACGCATGCTACTAGACAAACGCCTCGCATCGGCTCCTCGGGGAATCCATCTTTGAAATGCGACCTCTCCTGTCGTCAAAGACGCCAAAGAAGTCAATGAGCACGCAAGTGAGCACGTCATGTCTTTTTTTGGACCGCGGAGGCCAATCTCATGAGCAAATTCTCGAACTGTCTCCAGTTTACCCCAGAGAGCCTCCCTGATATGTCGCTTGTCGGTGTTCCAAGGCTGCCATGACCTGCCGATCCTTTCCCAGCGCCCGCTCTAGCGTTGGATTCGGCGACGATAAATCAAAGACGTCCGGGCGGTCGGGAGAGCAGGATACACCTTTTTATCTGCTCGCCAAAGTCCATCACTTGAGAGTGATCATCGGGACGTGGGTTATCAAGCGTCAACCCAATTGTATGATCTATGGCCAACACCACCACGCCGCTTCTCGGAGCATCAACCGAACATGTCCCAGCAAGTCGATATCCAATTGATCAGGGGCTTGCGAAGGATAGCTCTCGAGGACGTCTCCGCGCCTACTGGCTTGGATGCGTGGTATGTATGGGGGGCTTCCTATTCGGGTACGACAGCGGCATGTAAGTCGAGCCACCCACACAACCGGAACTCATGCTCATCTTGCAGTGTCGGCGGCGTCCTCACCTTAGCATCCTTCCAACGAGACTTTCGCTATGAGAAGAACCACCAAACGCGGGTAAATGCGCTGTCGGTCGGGTTGCAGCAGCTCGGGGCGTTGCTGGGCTGCTTCATAGCTTGGCCCATCGCCGACCGCTACGGCCGCAAGAAGCCACTGATGCTGTTCTCCGTCGTCTTCTGCATCGGGGCCATAGCACAAGCCCTCAACTCCCACTCTCTCACGGTATTCTACACTGCGCGGGTCGTCTCTGGCTTGGGTCTTGGAGCATCCACCGTTGTGGTGCCCATGTTCAGCAGCGAGATGGTCCCGACCGAGCTGCGAGGCCAGATCGGATCCTTCTTCCAGCTGTTCTTCACACTGGTGTGCCGGGCCAATCCTATTAGACGGCGCCGAAGCTGACGCTGATAGGGAATATTCACGTCCTACTGGATCGACTACGGGGTCTCCTTCATGAAGGATGAGCCCACTACACAGTGGCAGATCCCCATTGGCTTGCAACTGCTTCCGGCGGTTGTGCTCGGCGTCGGTGCACTCACGCTCAAGGAGAGTGCGCGGTGGCTGACTAGAAAGGGCTGTCACGCAGAAGCCTGGCAGAGCCTCGTATGGATCCGCGGAGACGACTCGTCGGTGACGGCTAACGAAATGAACGAGATCCGCTTGGGCGTGCAGATCGAGGCAGAAGAGAGGGAGGGCTTCGAGTTCAAAGGCACGTCCCAGCAACCCTCTCCATCCAGACCGCTAACCAACACGGCCAGACCTCCTCCACGGCGACTACGCTAAGCGAGTCCTCGCCGGCTTCTTCATCATGGCCGCCCAGCAAGCCACTGGTGCCACAGCGTTCGCCTACTTCGGCCCGCAGTACTTCACGCTGCTGGTCGGCGGCGGCCAACGAGCCCTCCTGCTGACGGCCGTCTTCGGCGCGGTCAAGGTGGCGGCCTGCGGTGCGTTCGTGCTATTCCTGGCCAGCCGGTTCTCGCGGCGCCAGGTGCTCGTCGGCGGCGCGGCGGTCATGGCGGCGTGTCAGATGGCGACGGCGGGTGTTGTCCGGGCACGGCCGGCGCCGGACGACGGAGCTGTGACGGCTTCGGGGGTTTTGACAGTGGCGCTGATATATCTCTTTGTCGCCGTGTACAACATCAGCTGGGGGCCCATGTCGTGGCCGTACATGTCCGAGTGAGTCCTCGAACGTGGAGATTCGAGTGAAGAGTTCTTACTAATTCCGACACTTCAGGATCTTCCCCGCCAGAATCCGAGAGCCCGGGATAGGAATCGGGGCCGCGTCGCAGTGGCTGTTCAACTTTGTCTTCTCCGTCATGACGCCGTACATGATGGACCGGTTGGGCTGGGGGACGTTTCTAGTCTGGGGAGTGTTTGATGTGGTCATTTCCGTCATGGCGTTTTTGTTCTTGAAGGAGACCAAAGATCTCTCGCTTGAGGCTATTGCCAACCAGGGATTCAATAAGAGAGTGTGATGGATAAAAGCGGACATATCGGCAAGACAGACGGAAGGCAATCAATCACTCGGATCCAAAAAAGATCGCACGCACAATTTCGTGTGTAACAATTCATGTCGGAAAGGGCAAAAAAGAAAGGTGTGCGGTTTATGTGGATCGAACACATGACCTTCAGATCTTCAGTCTGACGCTCTCTATGAGATTGTTAGACTTGATGTGCTGGAGTTTTCCAAGTTTTGCAACTTACCCCAACTGAGCTAAACCCGCGCTTGATGAACAGGAGCCGTTAAGAAGAGTACAATTAGGTTGGAGCCAAAATCGTTGTTGGAACGTCCATAAAACGTTCTCTTCCATCAGCGGCAACGCGCATCTTCAAACGCCATGAATTTTGCCGGGTTATAAGATACCCCTCAGATCTACCGACGAAACGTTTAAGGCATGCTACGAACAGGGCTACCGGACGTGATACAAGTTATGGGCTGGCGCTGCTGGCGATTGCACCCTCCCATCAACATGCCTAGAATGGGAGCGCCATTTCCCTCAGTATCCCCATCTCCCCGTTGGTCTTAAACCAGAGGAGTCCGGGCTTGTGACTGCAAAGTCTACCTGGCCATCCTCTGAAGGACACTGGAATATCCCTGCTTTCGAGTAGACCTTCCAGATGGTGGCCACAATCGGGAAACTAACATCCGGTACATCGTGAGTCAAGTTCCATCTCACGGGCTAACGAGTGCCGACTGATGTTTTAAGCCCAAGAACCGCCCCGAAAATTCCTTCCCATATGCTCTTGCTTTCCCTTAGGAGATACGGATATGTGAAAGGTGGTGTATGAGTAATTAGACTATACTATATACCAATGAGTTCCGCAATCTTGTTAATAGCATAGAGATCGCCCACTATCATCCCAGAGCATGCTCACACCCAACCTCCTGATACACTGTAGCGTTACTTTAACAAGGATATATCATGTTAAACTCCGATCCTAGCCTTAATACTACCCTTAACCAGCTAATCCTAACCATTAACCCTGAGTACTATATTTAATACTTGTCCCTTCAAGCTGGATATAACCTAACTGAGGTGGGCTACGAAATAGCAGCTTCCTACAAGAAGCGTACCCGGCGGGCTGACTGGGGTATCGAGCATGTTCTTCGTAAACCCGTTGAGCAGCAGGGTAGCCAACACATGGGCACCTAGTCATCAAATTCTGTTTTACAATAAACCGTGGCCCATCCCGCTCTTTTCCCTAGCAAACACCAATACCTTATCCATCTCACATCACTCATACAAGTCCTTGTCCACATCCCCGTCCTTAGACGCATGAGGACTCGTCACCTTGATACCATTCTCCAGCCTCGAGAGCGTCATAATGTAGTTTTTATGGTCGCACCAATTGCGCACCATCTTGATTGCGTTCTTGATCTCGCGACCATTCATCTGCCAGAGCGCCAGCTCGGAGATGTCCTCGTCGTCGATTGGCTTGTCAGCCGGCTTGGCGTCTGCTCCGTCCTCCGTCACGTCCGTCACCCGGGCGGCTTGCTCGGGGAGCCGTTGGAGGAACTTGTGCCAGATGCTCTCTCGGGCTTCTCGGTTCAGGGCCTGGAAGAGCAGGTGCAGGCTCACGCGACTGCGGAAAGCGGTGTCTATGGTGTGGTAGAGGTTGGTGGTGAGGAAGATGATGCCACGGAAATATTCGAGCTCGCGGAGGAAGATGCTGACAAGTTCGTTGCGGTGGATGTCATTGGGATTGCGCTCGGCCATGAAGACGTCGGCTTCATCAAGGAGAATGACGGCGTTCCATTCTGTCGCCATCTCAAAGACACGCTTGATGTTGGCACCAAGGGTCGCTGCGTTGATTCCCAGGTCCTCGGCCTGTAGGTAGAAGAGCGGGCGATGCGTGCGGTCCGCAACGGCCTCGGCCGTGAGCGTCTTGCCAGTACCTGGGGGGCCGGACAATAGGATGATGAGACCCTGACCCTTGCCTACAATGACGTCCTCCATGGCCGCCGAGGAGCCGTTGGAAAGATTGTGGTTCTCGACAAACGAGAGAACAAGATCCTTCTGTTGGTCATCGTAAACGAGGTGTGAGAAGGCCTGATCGTTCCAGACCATGGGCTCAATATCTTCGATGTAGAATTGGACTAAGAGGGATCACAGTTAGCGTAGTCTTTTTGTTCATTTCTGTAGGACACTCACCCCAGAGCTTGTTCTTGAGGGCGTACCCCCCAACCATCTCGGACATAAATCCGAGCTCGTCGGGCTTCTCGAGCATCTCCGCCTTGTTTCTCTCCGCTTCTTTCTCAGTCAATCGCTTCTTCTGGGTTGTCTTCATCTTGGATTTCTGAAACTCCTCGTCTTCGTCTTCATCGTCTATCATTCGTCGTCGACGGCGGACTTGGTTACGTGCCGTTTCTGGATCCTTGTTTTCCCGCTTGCCGAGGGCGAGATGGTATTTGTTGTATCCAACCACGTCAATGAGAACGCGGCCCTCGACGTTGTGCTTTTCGATACACTGCTTGTCTCCATCGTACAGGGCAATACCGGTGTAGCAGCTGTATCTGAGGCCTTGTAGATCCAGGACCTTCTTGCCTCGGGCTACAAGACGCTTCATGATGCTCTCTTGGTCAGGGTGGAAGTCGAAGGGATAATGACGTAGTTCACGGATAGGGTTGTTTCCGGTGAACAGAGGAATAGGGAGTGACTTGTCTTGCCAGATGAACTCCTCGCCGTTGAACGTCATGATCTTGCCCTTGACTACAAGGAACGTTCCCTCGTTCTTCTTGACATACTCGGTATCCTCGACCTTGCAGATGAACTCCGAGTTAAGACCATAGCTGTAGATGGTGGAGCCACGGGGAAAGAGAGTCCATGCCATCTTAAAGTCAATCAAGCCTCCATCAAGGAGATGGCGTCTCTTAGTCCTCATCTCGCCAAACATATCGTCGAGGAGCCTGATGAATAACTGCAGGTAGCCTTTGAGAGCATCGTCGGTCGGGGTCTGGCCGTACAGCTCTTTGATATCCTCTTGGCAAAACCAGAGGCTACGGAAGGGCTCGGTGAACTCGGCGGTATCGTGGACATCGAGGTAGACGTTTTCCTTCTTTAGAATAGGCTCCAGCGCGGCCACTAGAATAGGGTTCTGGATCTCGATCTGGTGGTACTTGAGGGGAAAGCGACCACCAACACAGGGCTTCTCGCGGTCTTTGATCTTGTAAACCTTGATGGCCACACGGTCTTGGGCGCGAGCGGCAGACTTGGACAGCTGCTTGGGTGGGTAGTCAACCCACTCATAGTTGGAGGCATTCGAGTTGCGACCCTCGTAGAGGGTCTTGATTGTGGTATCAGAGCCGAAGGCCGGATCCTTGGAGGGCATGACCGTCTTGAGATCGTCCTCAGAGGTGGAGGACTCGAGATCAAGGGGCTTGTTGAGGGGAGAGTCCTGGCGGCGGGCGATCTTGCAGCGCCATTTCCAGACGAAGTCGGAGACGTCCTCGCGGTCAATGTCGCGAATGTCGCTGAAGCCCATGGTGACGGTGCTGCGGCAGGGCACAATGGATATTGAAGGATGACAGAGTGTATGCTGAGGACAGATATGGCGAGGAAGAATGAAGGAGAGCAGCCAGTGGAATAATAAATATCCCACAGCAAACCACCGGCGGCCAACCAGAGAGTTGCACCCTTTAGCCCCAACTGCGAAGCCCCAAGCTTCAAGCCTCAGGTAGGCCTTGGGCCAAGATACTTTCGGTCCCGTCGTCCTGCATGAGGCGTGGCAGCCTGCTGACGTTTTTGGGGGCTAGGGCCGACGCCTCAGGACTCAGTGCTGCCTGGCGACAGGACGGCATTGTTCTCTCCAATGAGCAAGATTGAGGCATCGAGTAGAGGCCTGTTGTTGGCTGGCGCAGCCAGTGCCGAGCCCGGGATGACTCAAGGGCTCCTTGCATCAGGGAGCTATCGCACGGGGCACCGGTTTTTGATGCTCTCGCCAAGTGGCGCGCTATCGCTGCGACGGAGCTGGCGCCGGAGTAGGCAGATTCGGCGTTGGTAGTTTCAACGGTAGCGGGACCATGCGAGTGAGTGGTGTTGCAGGGGCTGGCATGTCTGGCATCAGAGTTCGGCAGTTGGTTGTCGCAAAGCAGACGCAAAAAACACTTGTCAGCAGTAGTGATGTTGTCTCACACGTCTTAGTGGTCCGCACGAAGTCGTTGGATTGCCATTGAGCTGCAGTGTTGGTGGGTCCCCCTCCCCCGCGTCCCGGACGCCTTGACCCCACTGTCGCTACACTGGGCCGCACTAAACGACAGGGGCCAGTCACAGCTCGCCAGGGCGTTGTTTGCGACGTTGTGCCCTGCACCTCTAGGCTGTCGTTGGGTGGATGCCTCCCGCTAGCGTGTGTGGCTTCAGCTCTGCCCTGTCTGGGTCTGGGTCTGGCAAACAAGGCATTCTAAACTCACCTCATCGATACGAGATGCCAGTGATGGTGCGATTCTTCACTCTCGTGGATTGAGACTGATTGGCCAAGTCAAACGCCAGGCTCCTAGGTGTGGCCGGCGGCCTGACAGTTGCCTCGCGATCGACAGTCCTCGTAGCCATTCGAGGGACGACAAGTCGTAAACACACATATGCAAGGTATCCGTACTTTTTGCATGTGTGGTAGACAAAAGTCCGTCTTGGCACGAAAAGAGGCTGTGGTAAAATGCCTTTGTATTATACAGCTTATCGACATGCCCTTTACTAATCCATATCCTCTGGTTTAATGTTACTGTTCCTAGCCTTCATCCGTCCTGAACCTGCCATTTCCGAGCCTGTCTGTTCCCAGACCCATTGTCTCTTGATGTAGTATCCAGACCACCGTCGTGTCATTGCAGTTTTTATTGATCAATAATATGGGCATAGCTTCCCTCGCCCCCATTTTCCATGAGGGACCTACCCTCTCGTCCTCAACCCTCTTCGCGCTACAACAGGTTTGGAAGTCTTCTTTACCACGCCCGTGGGACCAGCACCACGGCCTCTTGTCCGCTTCGGTGCTGTCTCCTCCGCAGCAGCTTTGGAACCTGGTAGTTCGCCTTTGCCCGACTTGGGAGGGCGGCCGCGGGGTTTCGGCGCCGGCACTGGAACAGGTTTCTCCACGGCTGACTTCGCAGCACCGCGGCCACGAGTGGCCCTTGGCGGCTCGACTGCAGCTGGAGCAGCCTCAGGCTGGGAGCGCGTGGATTTCGCACGACCAGATACTGTAGTCTTCTCCGTGACTTCCTTCGCTGTGCTTCGTCCTGTTCTTCGTGGTGGAGCCGCCGGCTCCTCAACAGCTCGTGTTGTTCGCTGCCTCTTTGTGGGAGGTTCAGGTGCATCAGCTTTGGGTTCAGAGCGCTTTGGGCGTCCTCGTGTCTTGACGACCGGTGGTGTGTCATTTTCGGCCGTTGACTGAGCTGGTCTGCCGCGCTTTTTGGTTCCTGCTACGGGAGGTTCTTCTGGGGCAGCTGCACCACGTCCACGCCGCTTTACCGCGGGTTCTGTTACCAATTCTTTTGCTGTTGGTGCAGTCGGGTTCTTTGGGGGACGTCCGCGTCTCTTGGGTGGATCGGCAGGAGCAACGGCAACTTCGCCATCATCGCTGACAGTCTTAGTAGCAGCTCGGCGGCCTCGTGCAGCGGCAGTCTTGGTGGGTGCAGGCTCGGCAGGCGTAGACTTTGAGGTTGTCGCTGCGGCCTTCCTAGCAGGTCGTCCTCGTTTCGCAGGAGATGGTACAACACGAGCTTTGACTGTTCTGTTGCGCTTTTCGGGTAACTCCACGTCCGTCGATCTAAGCGCCCGGACTGAGGTTCTAGAAACAGCGGGCTTTTCTGAGGAAGGCTGACCGGTGTTTTTTGGTGGTCGACCACGTCGCTTAGGAGTTTCAGCGGCTTCGGCAGACGGAGTGTCAACAGCTGGTGTCTTCCGAGGACGGCCGACCTTGTTGGGTGTTGTTGCCACAGAGCTAGACTGGGCAGCTTTGAGGGGAGATGCGGCCGCGGTCTTCTGGATATTCGTGATAGCTCGGGGTGTAGGAGGTGCCCGTGTCTTCTTAGGACTGGCCTTGATCGCCGGCACCACGTCAGATTTTCTCGGTCGACCCCTTTTGCCAGCGCTTTGCGTGGTGGCTGGAGTGGCGATACCCTCAGACTTCCTTGGACGACCGCGTTTCTTAGGAGTCTCGGCATTCATCCGAGCCGGCATCGACTTACGCGCACGTTTCGCGGCTGAGACAGGAGTTGACGTGACGGCCGGTGACGCAGGAGCGGTCGAGAGACGCTTGCGGGGACCATCTATGTGCTTAACAAACATCTCAGCGGCTGCGTTGAGCATCTGGCTGCCATTGCGTCGGGGTCGCTTTGTAGACGCTGGAGGTGGCATGGCAGAGTCATCAGCACTGCTTCCCCTGCTGGCTGATCCTTTCAAGTCAACATCCATATGATCAGGCTCCGCTGTCTCATCACCGTTGATATTGTTGGTGGCCGGCGATACCTTCTTGAATGCCGATGCGGTTTTATGTTCCTCGATGACCTGCACATCATTTGCTTCCTTATCAGGGACGTCTTCTAACCCATCTTCGGCTAGTTCCGCGCTCTTTCTCTGGGGAACCTCGACAATAAGTTTTTCTGGTTCCCCTTTGTGTGCCTGTACATCTGCCTCTGCTTCGCTTGATGCTCTGGTGTTCATCGCGTCTAGCTTGGGTCCATCCACGCTTTGCGCTTGATCGTTCCCATCACCAGCTGAACGCGCAGCTGATTCCTGAAGAGGTGATGATTCGCGAGATGGATCGGCGACAAGCTTCTGAGCATTTGCCTCCCCCAAGAACGCGGGTGCGCTCGATTCTTGAGGAGGCGACGATTTGCGCGATATGTCAGCGACAGGTTGCTGGACATCAGCCTCATCCAAAGGCGCGTCCTTTTTCGCTTCTGTACTCAAATCGAGACTCCGTGTAGGCGCGACACGAAACAATGGCGACGATGGGTGGTTGTTGGACTCCCAAGCCTCGCTGTTAGAGGTCAAGGCAGGCGGCTGGGCAGCAGAGTCGGCAGCAGGAATGAACGCGGGATTGAAGAGTGGCGAAGTTTCTGGACGATACGACTCAGCGAAGGAAACATCGTCAGGGTTGGCATCGTTTGGGCTTGTCGCGACAGCGCTGGAACGGTGAGGTGAGGTTGCGACGCCAGGCGAAGTCGTGCCCAGACCATGATTGCGCTGCGTCCGTCCGAAGCTCAGCCAACTGGACGCCGAATCAGGGACGTCGTCCGTGAAGCCGAAATTCATGGCTATGAATGATGACAGCCTGCGTGGAAAGTGAATTTCGCGACAGCTGGAGGGTGATGTTAATGTTGATGTTGATGTTGATGTAAAGGCGAGGTCCGGTTCAACCAACGCGTCGTCGCAAAGCACCTTCCTCGTGAGCTTAGTTCGAGCCTAGCGCGTTTTGGCCAGACGCGAGCGATTAAATCAAGCCCTTAGTAAGCTAGATCCAGGTCATGTGATTGCGGCATGTCAAGGTACACAAGTACCTAGGAGATCAACTCCAACCGTCATGGAGCTCCGGACTCGCATCTTGTTGCATTTTCAGTTAAAGAAAGGCTGCATTAGGCGGACGACTTATTGAACCCACCGAAATGACCAATTCCGGGCATTGGGTGTCCCATTCATCGATCCCGCCTTAAAAAACATGGCTAAAGCAGATTAAAATGGGGGAAAAGGCAAGACTGTGAGACAAGATATCCTTGTTAATAAAAGTCCGATCCAAGCTAATGGTAATGAAGCTTATTTACAGTTCCACGTCGAATCTTTCGTCCCCACATTCATGTCGGCCTGTCGTCTTAGGAGCAGCAATCGTCATATCTCTTCGTTCCGTCTAATCCGCAGCACAGCCACCGTCAACGATAACCGTTCGATCCGACATGTCCCATTGATCCGTGCCGTCCATCAGGCAGTGCCGTCATTTCACATGTCTAGCTTTCTGCCAGATTGCCCAAAGAGGGATCGCGAGGCCTGCGCCTCTCTCCTCCACCGCCATTCCCGCCAATACATCAAAGACAGCGGCTGTTATCGGCCATACATGCCGATCCAACCATGTGTCGACCCGCATGCGACGGGAGTTAGACTAGTCAACCCTTAACGCGACAATGACATCGCTTAGTTCCCTTGTTAGAGGAGGCTGTGTTGGGGTACCTCATTCTCGTTAGATTGCCTGCTTTGAGAGATGATGCACCACCTCCGTTTTGGCTTCCTTGCTGCGGACGGCACTTGGATGGCTTGGCACTAATTCGCTCATCGTCCGTCTTATCTTCATCTTTGTTCTGCACCTTGGAATATAGATTAGACACTCGGAACCCGGCACCGCAAGCGTCCAAACTCCTCGTTCAAGTCTCGGCTCGAAGCTGTGGCATCAGCCTATTCCGGGAAATTTCCTCTGCGCTACGTGCCAGAGCATCAGCAAATCATGTGGCGCCCCTCGTTCAATTTTGTAACCTTGCATTGTAAGTGCAGCGCCGAGACGCGATCGTCCTCGACCATGTGGTAGTGTGGCTGGAAATAATCTTGGCCTGCAGATGTGTACATCGTTGTGATGGGCCTCATGGGCCTCGCCGTCCTCTACCCATACGGCAACATCAGCGCTGTTGATAGTTACTTCTTCGGAGTCAGCTCTTCGACTGAGTCGGGACTAAATACGTGAGTGATTAGGCATGCATTGGGGTCAACTATTTAGAGCTAACCCGGACACGACGGCCAGGGTTGATCTGAAGCTTTTGAAGACCTACCAGCAACTCTTCATGTACTTTGTGCCTATGATCACCAACCTTGGTTTCATTAACATCATTGTTGTTGTAGTACGACTCTGGTGGTTTAGGAAACACCTCAAACAAGCCGGTTTGCTTCATTCGTACTCCTCAACGTCTTTCAGAATCGCTGATTATTATTGCATTTTCAAGGACCTCGTTTTCTAGTAGCGTCACGTCGACGTGCTCAAGATGAAGATCTCGAAGTGGGCACCAAGCCCTCAACTACCGAGACCCCAGATGACCACCCTACCGTCGTGACGGCGAGCGGCATTGACAGCACTCTTGCGGAATACAAGAAGACTCAAGAGGGTCAAACAGGGACCGAGACTGCTACCGTCCCAGAGCTTCCATCCGAGAAGCAACCCTTCGATCCCAATGATGACAAAAATGAAGAGTTTGGGCTAGAACGGCGTATCACATTTGATACTTCGACAGACCACCATCCTAGAAGAGACACCGCGTTGTACATCCCGGGCCCACGCGATCGTGAACGAGGTATGGCGGCCAGCCGCGTTTAGTTCTCTGTCAGAACCTAACTCGAACGTAGGACAACCGCTTTTCGAGCTCAGGGATGGCCGTGTAAGCCGGGACGGTATGCAGACGCCTTCGCAACTACCGTCACCTATGCTAACAGTCCCAGATCTCCGCATCGAAGAGGCTCCACGCCCGAGCTTCTCTTCGCAGCCCAACATCCGTCGCCGCCGCACCGACGGTCCCCTCGTATCCGAAGCTCGCTCCATGGAACGCGTTGCTGTCGTGGCTTCGTCCATGTTCATCCTTGGCAATACGGAATCTCGCAAGGAGCGTCGTCCATCGCTAGGGTCGCGACAGCCGACGTTGGCGGAGGACTTTCCCCAGCTCTCGCGCGAGGTCACGGTTGGACGGAACTCGTCGTTCCATAACATGACGTCGAAGGATCGCGAGGAGCTGGGCGGGATTGAGTATAGGAGCCTGAAGTTGCTGCTCAAAATTGTCATCTGTGAGGTTAATTGTGCCTCATGTCGCGATACTTGCTAACAATGGTAGCTTACTTCTTTGGACTGCATCTCTTCGCCATCATTCTCCTTGTTGGCTGGATCCAGTATGCCAATCCCAAGTATCCAAAGTACATTGAGGAATGCGGCCAGGACAAGAACTGGTGGTAAGTGAACGGTCCTAGATTGACATCCCGTCCACCATCTCACTCTCTCAGGGCATTCTACACAGCGCAGACAATGACGAGCAACCTGGGCTTCACCTTGACCCCCGACTCCATGATTTCGTTCCGCGACGCCCCAGCTCCAATGCTCATGATGAGCTTCATGGCCCTCGCCGGCCACACTTTCTACCCTGTCTTCCTCCGCCTCCTCATCTGGACCATGTCCAAGCTCGCGCCCAAGCGCTCCTCCATCCAGGAGCACCTTGCCTTCCTGCTGAACCACCCACGCCGCTGCTACACACTGCTCTTCCCCAGCGGCCCGACCTGGACGCTCGGCGGCATCCTTCTCCTGCTCAACCTCGTCGACACGGTGCTCATCATCGTGCTGGACCTCGACAACTCCGCCGTCGCAGACCTGCCGGCCGGCCAGCGCATCGCCGCGGCCATCTTCCAGTCCGTCAGCTCGCGGCACACGGGGACTGCTAGCTTCAACCTCGCCGCCGTTAACCCGGCCGTGCAGCTGAGCTTGCTGGTCATGATGTACATCTCCGCGTATCCGATCGCCATCGCCATCCGTTCGTCCAACACGTACGAGGAGCGGTCGTTGGGCATTTACCAACCCGACAGTCCGCAGTACGATGAGGAGAAGGGCACCTCGTATCTCATGACCCATATGCGGAACCAGCTGAGTTTCGATCTGTGGTATATCTTTTTGGGGATTTTCGCTATTTGTATCGCTGAGTCTTCCCGCATCATGGACTCCAACGACCCAGTACGTCATCTCGCTGCTCTAGATCTGTTCTGTCTAACCATTCCCAGGCTTTTACCGTTTTCCCCATTTTGTTCGAAGTCGTCTCAGCCTAGTACGTCCTCTAATCCTTTCATTTATCAGAACTCATCTAACAACCCGTCCTTCCAGTGGCAATGTCGGCCTCAGCCTAGGGTATCCAACCGTCTCAACCTCATTCTCCAGTCAGTTCTCGACCTTTAGCAAGCTTGTCGTGTGCGCGATGATGCTGCGAGGTCGTCACCGTGGTCTGCCATATGCCATTGATCGGGCCATTGTTCTCCCAAACGAACGCTCTATATGGAACGAGGACGATTCGAACGTCCACGACAGACCACGGTCTAGAGCCTCCGCTGTTGAGGTTGATAGGTCGGCGCAGTCTGGGGTGTGACGAAGAAGTGGCCAGACATAGTCCACTAGGAAGTACTTATGGATTCAGAAGCAGCAGGATTCCGTCTAGACTGGTGTTTCAAGTTTCATACCTTGGAGTGTTTTGTTGGACCATCATTCTTTCTTGTATTTGGGAATCGGACAAAGCGCGCATGGAGTAGGAGCCCACTCGCTTATATACCTGGGTTTATGTTAGCTTGATTAGTTCATGGCTTTTGCTTTTATAACATTCGATAGACTCTCTACATTACAGCAGCGTGTTGTATCTTTACGTTATCAGGCTTTAGAATTAGCGTCATTGTCATCTTAATCTCGGCAAAGAAGTTGGATATGAACAGGATTGAAATGTCTATGTGCATCGTGCTAGGCTTTCGGTGCCCTTTTCTCAGGGAGGATAATTACAGCCGTATCATTCATCATCCATCTCCCCCCGCTCCCCATCCAAGAAGATCTCATGTCCAGAACCCTCATGCATCATCAAGGCCGTCCCGCATCCCAGCGTCGCAACACCCGCAACCCCCCACCATCCCCAGGCCACCATTCCGATATCCAGGCCGTAGCCGTACCACCAGCCGCCCACGACAGGGCCGACGGTGCGGAACGCCGCCGACACGCTCTGACCTAGGCCGTGGATGGTGCCCAGCACGCTCGGGTGCGGGCTGCAGTTGTTCAGCAGGATGATGGTTGCTGGCAGCGTAAAGGTGCGCGCCATGACCTGCAGCAGAAGAATGAGGATGATGCCCGCCCAGATCCAGGGGCCCGACGCCGCCTCAGGGGCTTGCGTCGAAGAGGGTAGGATGGACAGGTATGGGCCGATGAAGTAGGCGACGGGAAAGAGGATGAGAAACCACCGAAACGAGCGCATCGTTCCGAGGCGGGCCTGCACCGGCGGGTACAGTGTGAACTGGAAGATCATGCCGATAAGGCCGAGGAATGAGCTCGCCACGCCGACGGTCGAGGCCGGCATGCCCAGACCGCCGGTGAAGAGCAAGGGCAGCGACCGAGAGTACACCTTCTCAGTGCCGGTGCTCGGGCTAGGAGCACCGTACCGCGGCGTCGAGAGGAAGAGTGACCAGATGTTGGTGAAGGCGCCCAGCTGGAAGTCGTAGAAGGCGCTGTTGACGAGGGTGAAGATGACGTTGCGCGTCCAGATGCGCGAGAAGGGCAGACGACCTACTTTCTTGCCGGGCTTTGCTGCGGCGGCCTTCTCAGTGGCGGACTCGGTCTGTTCCCAAAGCGGGACTTGGACGCAGCTGCCCATCTTGTTGCCAAAAAGGCCGGCGATGCTACGCCTCAGACGGTATCCGAGATGAAGGCCGGGATCGTACATCTTACGTCTGGTCTTAGAGGTCTAGTGAAGATATCAGCGGTGGTTTTCACAGCCGGGCAGAATAGAGCATACCTCTTCGAGAAACAAGAAGGTAATTATGGTAGAAAGGCCGAGGAAGAGGGCATTAAGGATGCTAGGCAGCGCAAAGGGGTAGTCACGGATCCATTGGAACCCGAAGACGGCGCCCTCGCTGAACCAGTCGGGCAGTGTGGTGGTGGGATCGGCCAGAATACCGCCCATGACTTGAGTTGGAGTGTTAGCGAGACTCAATCATGGAAATGGGATGGGAGTGAGGGTGAAGACGAACTTGGGCCGAGCATGCTGGCAGCGTTGAAGCTCAGGGGTAAGAGCAGGAAAGCCCGAGATTGGAACTTCTTCTCAATGGTGATTTCTGAAATCATAGTTCGGCTGACATTTGTGTTAGTGCATGATTTCAAATAGTAGTATTCCGTGATCCCAGTGTCTTCCAACTCGTCGCGTTCGATGCCCTCCTACTCACTCGCCAATCTTATTCATCCATCTTCCCTCACCTCCAGAAGCATCGAAGAAAATGCAGTAAATTCGTGACTCACATGATACCAACGGTGCCATTGATAGCGCCTCCAAACGCCCTCCAGAACGCGGCCCAGAAGAAAGTCGTGGAAAATCCATATCCTACACAAGAGACGGCGGTGCCTCCGAGTCCAACGATCAAAGCCCACTTGCGGCCGCACCAACTTGCATCGGCAATGTTGCCCCAGAGGATGGCAGTGCAAACCTGGGCGCCGGTAAAGCATCCTTGCAAGACGCCTGCACGTTCTGAGATGCGGGAGTCGGATAGGTCGCTGTCCATGTGCTTAAGCTGGTAGAAGACATAGGCCTGTAATGAAGCGACCTGAAGAAAGTCGGCCAGGCGTCCAATGAAGAGCACAAACAGCTGGTCTTTCCGGGGCAGCGACATCCAGCTAACAGGCCCCTTCTGGACAGGTTGGGGCTCCTCGCGGGACCTGGATTCAACGTCGGTGTCTTTCTCCTCGTACTTGTCCATGATATCGGCGTCTGTGGGGTTGTCCTCGGACTCAATGATGTGGACCGGACGGGATTTCCGGCGCCGATGACCTCGGGCGTCCAGGGGCACTGACACCGCTTCACTGTTTGATGACCGGACAAACATGGCGGCGGAACAAACAGAGAGGCAGTAGGAGATAGTAAACAACACTCTCGACCGACCGACGGTAGGACAGACGGATGACGAACAGTGGGGTGGGCAACACACGTCGAGCCAGCAGCACCACGTACACTCAGGCCAAACCACCGAGGCCGGATGCAATGCGGTGCAGCAAGGTTTCCAAGGGGAGAACGAAGCGTGGAATATTCGGACTAAAAAACAGGATACCAGAAAAGGAATTGAGGGCCGGGGGGGGAGAAGAGGCTAGGAAGCTGCCAAGGAAGGCTTAGTTTAGAGAGGGTTCGCCAATTAACAGGTGTTGAAACTTGGCTTTGGAGCAAATGGAGATTAGGGAATGGGGGATGATGTGGCGAGGCCAAAGGTCAAAGGTCGGCTGCTGGAGGGTATGTAAAGAGCAAGGCAGTCTGTCCGTCTACTTGGTAGGTGAGTGAACCTAGCGGAAGATGGGCGATACGCGGATCGCAAGCGGAAGGGAAGGTTGATGGATAGAGCGAGAATCGCAAGGAGAGAATAGAAAGTGAACGCAGAACGCAGAAGGATAGTGATGAAACGGTAAGCGCCCCAAAAAGGAAAAAATAGGTTTTAGTCGCGCGCCAGCTACGTGGTTTGCGCGGACAACCTGACGACGCGGACGAGAAAAGCAGTGGGAGGGAACGTGAGGTGAAGCGAAGAGGATGACGAGGCCGCCAACGGAAGACGGCACCTGACACTGACTGAGCAAGAAGAAGGAGCGCGTCAGAGACGAGTTTCATGCAGCTCAGCGATCAGCGAGAGAGCCCATGAGAAATCGAGAAGCAAGGATCTCGCTCTTCATCCAGCCGGAAGGGAGGCGTGGCATAGACGGGGAGATGGATCCCCTTCAAAGCCAAGTCAACGAACGACATGGATTCGCATTTGGATTGGACCATTGTGGATTTTCCCCTGGATTTTTCCAGTGTGGAGGGCTTCCAAGAACTCGCCTCAGCGACCGAACGGGCTAGAGAAATGAGTGAGGATCCCCTTGCTTCTGCGCCACCCACCACTATCAACTCACCATTCACCCCGTTGTTACAATCGTCCATTCCAGAAGGGAAAAGAAAAAAAAGACTCAAGATCAAAAACTCCACTTTCTAAGCCTACCGTGCACGCGTACCTTAATTGATTAAATAAATATAAATAAAATCCGGGTGTGACGATGAACAGGTATGTTGCTGAGCTGGGCAAAAGAGGCGCTTCCCACTATTGGCTACGAGTAAAGCAGTCCGTCGACGCCAAGGACGACACCAGAGAACCTCCCTCGTTATCGGGGAGTGGATGGCTCAAAGTCCCGGAAGCTCGCCTGTACGCACACACCACTTCACATGGAGGGAACAGTGAGGAATCAATGGTGGTGAGGTCCGGGGGTGTGTGGAAGTGGTGGCTGTCGAGAGATCAACCACAGAGATTCGGTTTGATGCTTGATTCCAGGCTCATATTCTCGGAGACACGCCCCCCCCCTGACTCCCCGGTTTTCTTTTTCGCTCCACCAAGACATTGGAAGTCGAATGCAGGGGTGTGGAAGAGTGAGCGACCCATGTAAGGGAAGCAAGCCCCGATAGTCCGATGCTGCGCAGGACACGATGTAATTGTTCTTCATCTTCAACTTCATACTGCAGTGCTATTCTCGGGTCTCCAGTTAATTAGTAGACGAGGTCATATTTAATCAGATCGTTGCGTCCCGTACTCCGCTGAAGATGGTCGGTTGATATAAGCTCCCCTGCACCTAAGCAATCCCATCCAATCCCAGAATCATGGAACTCCGGTGCACTCCCTCCTCCAACAGTCAGCTTCCACAACAGGACAAGCCCTGGTCAAGACAGCCCGCCCAGTCCCAGAAACCCGATGCAATCAACGCCCTACAAACCAACCAGGGGCTGTGCGTTGTCTTGGCGGACTCCCGCGACGGCAGGGGGCCGACGTGCCCTGTAAGCCCACCCCCCACTCCCGTTTAGTGGTCCACTGAGGCGCCCTGAGCTACGCCAACTTCCAGCGGCCGTTGCAAGTACCGTCCACATCAGCACCACCGTAATATAATATTAGCGACAGTCAGTCAACCTCGCAACACGTAGCAAGGCATTACAGTGACAACTCGGAAAGAAATGACCATGCCCGTCAGTCAGCGAGGCTGATTTCCAGTGAAGTAGATACTATACCTAGTATCTCAAAAACACAGCAAAGGTCCAATTAGAGCCACGGTAAGCATTGACAGATTCGGCCACTTGAAATCCGTATAAAACCTCGTTCAAGACAGCAAATATAAAACAACCCTCAGCTCCTTCTGACGCCAGCTTTTTGTGTCTGCCGCCTGCTGCTTCTCTTCTAAACGCCGGAGAATGATAATTCGCAGCCTAACAAGGCCAGAAGCCTTGGCATGGGCATCTTTTCCCGCAGAGATTCGCCTGATGATCTTGACGACAATCACATACCAGAGACATCCTAGCTGGGCGTCTCTTGCCTCTGTATGCAGAGAACGGCAGCACGTTTTAGAAAAGGCCAGTTTCTACAAGGCAAAGCTGTGAGGACCTTGTTCTCGACGATTTTGAATCTATCGCCTCGCCACAAAAGAGAGGGATAATTCACCACATCTGTCTCAATGTTGAATTGCCACGATAGGTGTCCAAATGCTGCTGCTCAAAACGACGTACACCATCAGCAAAGATCAGCTCTATCGTCAGCGATGTGATATGGCACCTCTTTTCTGTTCTCAGTACTTGGAGACCAGCGAATAACTTGGCATTGGAGATCAGTGTATACTCTCCTAGCAACTGCAAACATCGGTTCAAGAACTTTTACTTGTCCTCCGATGATGTTGAGCATGATGAGGGCGCAATGCCGGATGCGCTTGAGTCGAAGCAGTCACCTGCCTCATTATCCGTCCAGAACTCCGGCGTTGTATTTCTCCATCGGGATTGGGTGTGTTACTCAGCAGCCTTGATCGTCTGGAGCATGTATCCTATGAGCCGTGGGCGCCATGTGACGATGCGGACAAAGAATTTTACAGAAATACGCACCCACGTCTGTAGCAGGAATTACGAATTTCTTTTTCTCACTATGTTGAGTACATCCTGATCATCCACCGCTGATACTTATAGATAGGTCTTTCTTTTGCATTACGCATTAATCTTCCGGATACTCTCAACAGATTAATAGTTTTTGAGGACTCCTATAAATTTTATCATCGATTTCCAAAGCGGTCCTCTCATATGCCCTAGTTCAATCTGGCTCATCCTGGCAAAGGTCTTGGTGTGGTTCTGCATCTAAAAACCTAGACTTGTTACGCCTTGCCATCCCCTTCATGGTCAATGCCGAAGAACCCTTTCGACGCTGTCAGTCAACGTGGAGCTGGTCACATCTGCAATCTCTGACGTTCGCATCGCAGCTCCTGCAGGACAATTACGAAATTGGAATGGTGTAAAGGGACATGCCTGTGCGTTCATATATCGTATGGACGGAGACAGTGCCACGGTCACTTGGCGCGGAACGTGGCATCTAGAGTTGAGTCCTCTTGTAGTCAAGTCATGCATGGCCGGTCGCTGCCTCGAAGCTGCGTTTTCCTGAACTTCAACTATAGAAGGAGCGTATTTGAGGGGTCTCAAACTCTCCCGGAGATGCAATCTATCATCTAGAACTGCCCTGCCAAGTCATCGATCCTGTGTCACGTTGGCAGATCCGGAGGGAAAGATGCAGCTCAGTTCATTAATGTACTATGGTATCTGGCATAAGCAGGGGCACATACCACACTCTACGAGAAACCCACTTTTGGGTCAACTTACAGTGCGAATCGCCCATCATAAAGCCCATTATAAGTAGTTTTATGCAAAAAGAAGATAGAAATCTACGATAAAAGTCTTCATAATTCCTATCTTTATTAATAATAGAATATTGTTGATCTAATGCTCTATAAAATGCTGTACTATTCTAATAGCAGGAGTAATTAGTACTGTAAATTGGGGGCACCTCCCGAGACAATATCGGCTTACAGGGAGCAATTCGCTTCCTTCAACCTCCGCGTTTGGGCGTCATGGGCACGTCGACTCGAACTGCGCTTTATTAGAGCTCGTAGGACTGTAGTTGGCATGGTATCAATCAACATGTGCCACCTACTCGTCCAACACAATCAGCATGTCGCACCTTGCACCAGATCCTCTTCATGCGCCCGACATTGCTATTCCTACCCTCGTCCCATCCTCAGCCCCAACTGCCGAAAGGTCCCTCACTGCCTCCGCTCTCGGCAAATCCGATCTAATTCTGCACAAGCCTTCGAGAAACGTCAGAAGCCCTCGAAATCCTGCCTTAGCCCACCGCGCGTTCCCCAAGTTCGCCTCAAGTTCCGTTCCCTTTTTCTCCTTGCCCACATCCCGCGTCGCGCACACGAAACCGGAACGGGCGTTAGTTCTTCTCGTAGACGGATTGGACGTGCGTAAGGCTGAGCTGACGCACGCTTAATGCCATCCGCGTACGTAGACCGTTGCGTATTCCCGGCCGGAAACCGCGGCGCAATTTCATTCTCGGATGTCGCTAAGCAATGAGTACCGTACTGTACAGAGCAATGGTCGTCATCGGTCCGTCGGAGACCCCTAGGGCATCCACAATTCACTTCAGGGTCATCCGTGTCAATCGTCCTATTCTCTTAATGCCAGTTGAAGTCCGAGCATGTTTGCGGCCCCAATTTATTACTCTCGGCCATTTGTGCGGTGAACAAATTATTTCACATAGTATTACATGTCATACAACATCCTCCAGGGGATTGGATGTCGCCAAGGCATGAAGCACGTGGCAACTCCTGAAGATCAATGACCGCTGGGCAACGGGATCTTCAAACTGGAGAATTGAAGGGTTATCGAGAAGCGGTATGCGTCCCAGAAAGCCCCATCTCGACGCTCATCGAAATAACAAAGCAGGGACGAAACCTGCACGCAGTGGAGATGAGCATCAGGAGCCCTAGTTTGGACGACTAGGTACACCACGGCCTCAATGTCTACCGTGACATCGAAGGACGGCAAGCAGAGCGATGGCTTGACTTGTCAAACGCGGAACTTTGGACTCCGGCTCTTTGCTTCTTCATCGACAAGAACACAAGCAAAAGGTGAAACGGCAGGAAGATGGATCCTGTACAATGCTTGCTATCATCACCCAAGGCAATCATCATCCTTGTCGGGGAACCCAAGTACACGAAAGGTATCCTGTAAGACAGCAAACCAGTGTGTCTCGACTCTGGATAGGTTGTAGGCTGCTGGACATGTCAACTCAAGCCCCCAATCATGCATGCATACGTAAGAAAAGGTCAGCCAGTGGTCCATTCTATCTGGCCCGACGGCCTGTCGCGGGTTGACTTAGGTGAGTATCTTGGCAGGATGAGCCAAAGATTGGATAGAATGGTTATTTCCCCTGAATGGTGGAGGAATTCTTCCGATCCTATTCCTCAGACACGCAGGTTCGATCAGAGGGTTTCCTCATCTCGAGAAATATCCAGCTAAACACGGTTGATTCAGGTGCACGTACGGTCACAATCACGGTGTAAGCAAGCAACCAGACCCTGGAGCATACCCTAGCGAACGGAGAGAAGAACCAGGGACACTAAGGGGGGAAGGAAATCGGGATTTTGAAGATGCATACCTGGAACTTTGGGGAGCTTCTGGGCTGGATTATTATGGGGGCGGTGATGGGATTATCGGTCTTGGCTGTGGAATGTGTGGAGTCAGGGGCCGATGGCCCGTGAAACCGACATCCGGGAGGGTATCGGTGCCGATGTGTGAGACACAGAACGGCGGTAGTACTGCTTAAATCGAGAGTAAAGAGCTTCGGCGGTGCTACGTAGATGTAGATGATTCTGCTGTTCTGATTTCATCATCGTCGTTGTTAATGTCGATGATACGGCTTGCGGTCTTTCAATCCGATCAGATAAAGCAGCGAAACTAACACTCCAGAAAACTGGAGGGCCTACGTAGGTATACATACACGTATATGCGCTTAAATACAGCCATTGAATGACACGCAGGAACGAAGAGCAAAGACACAGACGGTGGACCCTCGCGCCGAATCAAGCCCGCGGGTGCGACGAAGCAGATCACCACGAGACACACAAAGAGAAGGGGAGCAAAAGGGGAGGCAGAAGATACAGCCCGTCTCAGACGAGGGCAATCGCGACATCCGCGACGGATGACGGCGATCTGGTGCTTGGCCGCGTCAGCCTGAGTGTGGGTGCAGGGCATGTTTCTTAGCCGGGGGACGGACCGACCATGTAGAATACCTCGAAATGCATTAGAACGATGGAGGATTGCCTTGTATCTTGGGACTGTGAATGCAAAGTAGGGTATGCTGTCTGGGTGACAGGAACGGAGATTGTATCTGTTGGTGTTGGTGTCGGTGGGCTATCTCGGCTGAACATGTAGAGAACCAGCTGCAAAGGATGGAGTCATGCCGTTGGATGCTGTATGGAGTTCCTATGAGAAGTACCGGTGGCTTGAGATGTTGGAATGGCTCATGCAAGTCGACGGTGCAGAAGAATTGAACCCCAACCAACCGTCAAGGTAGGTAGGTTGTCTTGGCGTGCTGATCACACGGCAATGTGTCCCAATCCACAAGAGACAAGATGGAGAGAGGCCTGTCAAACTGCAGCTAATCCATGGCATGCCATGTTGGACGTACGTAGACAGGCCCGCCTCATGCAAGTTTGGCTTTTCTTGAGATTCACCCTCGAGCCCTCCTCCTCCTCCAATTCCTCCTCAAAATCCATGCCTGAAAGCCCAGATACAATGTAATGGACACTGTATCAAACCCAACATGGAACCGGCATCTTGGAAGATTTGCCATGACGCTGCGCACGCTTGAACCTCCACTGAAAGTGTGTCCCGCGCTAGGGCCATGTGCAACGATTTGCATGGGGACGCCGTTACAGCGCGCCACCCACTGGAGACTGCCCCTCTGGGGGGGTACCTGACAGGGGAAGGGAGAGGGCGGGGGGGGGGGGCGCTACCGGCTGCTGGGATGGAGCTAGGGAGGTGTAGCGGGTCGGGGCGTGGCGCTAGTGGCGTTAGCGGTGCTGGATGGGAGGACCTCGAACTCAGGAACCAAGAACGGGAGACGAGAGACCTGCAGCAAAAGCCAAGTAAAAAAGCTTGGCGCAAGAAGCGGATGGCATGTCTGGGCGTGACTCGAGCAGAAACAAGGCACGATACTGGTACAAAGTACAAAGTACATGGCAGCATATCTAATTCGTAAGTGGTGAAGTGCTGCAAGTTCTAATTGTTCCTGGCTAGTTAGTTTCTGACGATGTGCGAATCGGTGACGAGGCTGCCGCCTCCGGCTTTGCACTAGAGCTTGCCGGCGTCAGGGGGGGACTACTTGATCAGTGTGCTATGTACGGAGTAGTCTAGACTGGGAGTGGAGGGATTGATTGCGACGCGTACAAACATACATTGCTCTGTACATGTCTGTCGTCCGTCGTCCGTCTTTCGTTCTTATACCTGCCTCAACGGCTGCATCTGTCTGCCCGTCCTTCCTGTCTTTCCCGTATCTCCATCCTGTCTTGTCTAGGTAGTCTCTCGCTCTGCCTCTGTCCTGTACCAGCTTGTCCCCTTTCTCTCTCTGCTATATTCCCTCCTTGCCTGCTTGGTTCTCTGTTTTATTGATACCCTCATCGCATTCAATACCTTGAAAACCGCATTCATACTTTCACAATGGCCTACTCCGCTACCTACAAGCCCCGGCCTGCCACCGATGTCTTCACCTCGGACACCGATATCAACCGCCGCAACTGCACCCGCTCCGTGCCCATGAAGGTTCTGATTCTGGGTCTTGGTCGCACTGGCACTGCCTGTATGTCTTCTCCTGAGTTCGTTCTTCTCTTGCGACGATAAGCTAACTCACACCTCTCCAGCTATGCGCGCCGCCATGAAGCAGCTCGGCTATGTCGACACCTACCACATGATGAACTGCTCCATCGAGAACCCTCCCGATGCCCTCATGTGGATGGACGCCCTCACGGCCAAGTTCGACAAGAAGGGCAAGCCCTTCACCCGCGAGGACTGGGACCAGCTCCTCGGCAGCTCCCAGGCCGTCTGCGACTGGCCGGCCATCGCCTTCGCCAAGGAGCTCATCGAGGCCTACCCCGAGGCCAAGGTCGTCCTCACCAACCGCGAGGTCGAGTCGTGGCACGCCTCCACCATGAAGACGGTCTACTGGCGTGTCACCGACCGCGAGCTGCGCTGGCTCTCGCACTTCGACTGGGCCGCCGGCATGTACTACCCCATGTTGCGCAAGTTCTTCGACACCTTCTTCGAGGGCGACTTCCCCAACACCGGCAAGGATGTCTTCAAGCGCCACTATGCCGAGGTCCGCAGCCTCGTCCCCAAGGACAACCTGCTCGAGTACCGCGTCCAGGACGGCTGGGGCCCGCTGTGCGAGTTCCTGGGCGAGCCCGTCCCCAAGGGCTGCTCGTTCCCCAATGTCAACGACAACTCCGACTTCATCACTCGCTCGCGCCGTCGCAACCGCAACCAGATGTACAACGTTGCCCTTCGCTACTTCTGTATGCTTCTTGTAGCCATTCTCTCCGCCTTCACCGTTCTCCGTTTCGTGGCCTTGGTCTGATTCCGCCGTCGGCGCGGAGCTCTCCTGGTCGAACCGATCCACATCGCGATACGCGCGTTTCTTGCCGGGAGACAGGGAGGGTGTGGGTATCTAAGGGCCCGGCAGCCTAATGAAGAGTCAACCACGCGATGGGATCCAACCGGAGGGACAGTCCATGCTCAGGGGTGGTCAGAGCCGCAGAATGACCCTGGGGTCATCGCGCAGGTTACCAATGTTTTGCATATCCCGGTACAGTGGTATGACAAGTCGTCAGTCGCTCCAGCACTCAACGAAGGGAGTGAACGATGGTGGGATGGATCAAGGAGAGGTATGTCGTTTCGTGAGACTGGAACAGCTTCAGCTTCATCCAGCCTCTCAGCCTGCCCCTTTCAAGCAGATGTGGAGAACACACGATTAGAACTAGATTTCAATTTTCGTTTTTCTTAGTTTTCTCAGACACGCAGATAGGCTGGAAAATGACCAGTCAAGCCACTGTCAAGGGAGACAAAAGGGGGTTCTTAAAGTGCCAGTCGATTTGGTTGCGCACGACGGTGGCGTTGTGGGCGTTGGTAAACATGGTTTCTGTGTAGTAAATACAAGGCATTGAATCGATTGATCTAGAACACGCTGGCTGGTGATGGCTGAGACTACTTTATTGTCGTCAAAGAGCGGGAGGAATGAGGTGGGCTGCCCACTGCTAGTAATGTCTCTAATTCCCTGTGGACAGGGCGCAATCAGCCAAGACCATAAATTTGCTCTCCCTTGAACGCTATGCTGACGACAGAAAAGGTTAGTCAAGATAGATCCTACTCGCTCTTGGCCCTGAGGCTAGTGTTGCATGTTGTCGCATATTGACGGGAATCTGGGCGATGAGGCTCTCCCTGGATCAGGATTTTACTTGGAGATCGAGTCTACTCAGAGAGCAGGCGATTATGATCAAAGGGCGATGCATATTTAAGTTGAAAAAGATATCAATCCAGCAATGGTCACTAGCGTAAGAGACATCGATATGAGACACGCACAGCTTAATCGAGCATCACAGGAACAGGTCGTCCCAATAACCTCAAATTCCACGCCACCAATTGGATCACTCTGCACACCCCCATTCCCCTAGCCAGCCAGTCCTAAGGACCATGTAGCTTACATCGCCCCCCGCGCAGAAATCCAGGGGAGGGAAACCACCAGAAAAAGCTTCTTTTTGTTCCGACTTGCAGCTGGTTCCAGCCGGGGGTAGTGGTGAAGCCTCATCATGTCATCGCAGGCCGTCGTTGACGTGCGCGTAGGTGGGTTTGGTCAGCCTGGCATTGGGAGATGCTGTCGCCGTTGCGTGGGCTTGGCGGGTGTGGGATCGTGCTTGTAGTGGGCGAAGAGCTTGTGGTCCATATGGGTTTGTCTTGTCGTGTTGTGGAGGGGCTGTGAAGCTAGAACTGATACGATGTTCTTACGTCTAGATGCGGCGCGGCTCGACGTTCTAGCAGATCTTCCGGTCGGGGATCGGCGGGATTATAGTAACAATAACTCTCTATGACAGCATGCTGATGTTCTTAGACAATACAAAACGAATCGGTTCTGAACTAGTACGACCCCTATCAGAATCGAGGTCTAACCCAGCTTGACGGGTCAAGAGCGGTTCCAAGTAGCTGGATCAATGATATCTGAGATGCAAACTGAGAACGCCGCGAGAAACTTGAGTTCGTCGCTCAGAAAGGAGCTGCTCTGGTATATCCCTCTATCGTGTCTGATACGTTCATCGCGAAGGTAAAAGGCTCCGTTGCTGCGGTTTGTTCTCCGGGTTCCGTGTCCTTAGTCGCTCTTATGTGCTTCATTTGTTATTGAGGAGAAATCGCCAATTCACTCACATTTCAAATGAGTTATTAAGTATTCATTATCGAATTCGCCGCCGTTTCAGTGGAGAAGTACCAACGATCTCTCAGTCTATGTTGCCTGTTGAACTGTAACCTCTCGGTAGGTAAGGAACGAAACCTAGACCGGGTGTCTCGGTGTTGACACTGGAGAAGCTGGTCATCATATCATAGCACAAAGCTCCCAGAGTCCTTAAACAAGGCCTTGAACAAAAAGGTTAAAGGAAACTTCCCAACTCTACCAGAGGGACTCGTCCCTTTTATGGTGTTGCTGCAAAGGGATCGCGAAGGCCCCTTGGGGTCCGAGCATTCGATCACCTGGTGTTAGTGGGCAACCACCTGTTATGAGAGACATGACCTACCAAGTGTAGGGTGCCTTACTTTTGGCGTAGCGGTCATTGACACCGGGCGTACAAATGCGGAGTAATGAGCCGAGTTCCGCAATACGAGGTCCAGGATGCGAGAGGGTCAATTACGTTCTAGGTTGTGAAGGTAGACGACAATTGAAAAGGGCTGTGAAGAAAATGGTCTTTGATATTGGGGCACTCGTAGCTGTGACTCTGGTTCTGGCAGTTTCAGTCCTGGTAGAGCGTTTCATGATCTTAGTTACTCCATTCCTGGTTCTTGAGGAGGCACATCTGCTTCCGCTCCTGAGGCTTTTCGGTATGATGTGTAGGGTCTTGAGACCTAGAAGGGAGCCACTGATGGTTCATTTAATGTCAATCAAGAAATAACTCGTTGCCTACTAATACCGAAGAACTCGGTGATGTTTTCAGACTCGCAAATACTACTAACACAGCTCGAAGTGTTCAGTTCCGTCGACATACTCTGTGTACCCATCTTAAATTCCTTCCCAATTCTTGCTCGCTCTTCCCTTGGCTCTGGAAAGCCAGGCTCTTCTCTGCTGGACATAGAGTCGGTTTGAAGTCTAGTTGGCTTTAAACATCTTCATTTCTGAGGCCGTGCGAGTCAACATACGTAGAATACCTGGTGAGTCCTTACTCAAGAGGCTCTGGAAGCTGAGTCGTCCTACTGGATGGCCTCGGGGTAAGTGACACTGTCGAACCACCAGTTTCTAGCGCTCACTACAGCAGCATGAGTTTACTCCGTTGTTTACATACATAAGAAAACGGTCTCGGTTGACTTACCTGCCTCGAGATAGCCCGCGATATCTCAGTAGTTCAAAGTTCACTCTTGTCCATCACTGTATCGTAAGCTCGTTTCGAGCGACTCGACTGAACACGGACCGGGCGGTGACAATTGCGACTTGCTTCTCGGGGTGGGAAGAAGATGGAAATAATCCTTGCTGAACAAGGACGTCCTTCTCGGCCTGGCTAATAATAAACCTCAATGGCGCATTCTGTTGCAAACAATAGATGTGGGAATTGATAGCCTAGCATACTGGCGCATTCGGTAGCCAGCATGAAGAGCCTATCGCCTTGGCTAGGGAGCCAGAAAGTCTTGCACTTATACCTGCGACCGGTCAGGAGCCTACCATCAGGCATAACCTTCCCTTCGCCGAGTTCATCAACCTCGTGTGGAAACCGTTCATCAGCGGTCGAATTGAGCTGGTCCGAATGTGTCATCTTGGGAACCTTAAGCATGATCTCGTAGATTCCAGAGGAGCGTCGAAGTTAGCATGGCTGAGGTCGTCTTTCCGGTTTTCAGCGCCGAATCTCCTGGCTGGGCTGTTCGTCTGGACAAAGAGTCTGGTTGTATAAATCCAGACTTCCGGGTTCCGGTTTTTGACGGCTCATCCCAGGTTGGCCATCCTAAATCGGCCTCGTCTGGGTCCGAGAACTCTTCGGCCTTCACGACATCCCCAACGGCTTCGCCCTTGTCTTTTTTCGTGGCAGGTTTCGTCGGTTCCTCCGTTTTAATTGGTTCCAGCATGTCGAGGAGTCTGTCTGTGCAGTCGCCAATGTCGATGAAAACAGGCACTTGCTTCTTGACATCTCCTGCTCTAGCACTCTTTTTACCTCGTCTTAAGTCCCGGTCAACCTTCTGCGCAGTCAGGGACGGTCCCTTTTTATCAACCTGAGTAGTTGACTTGGACTCCGGCGTTATTTTCTTCAGCTCGGTCGGAAGTCCCAGGTATCGCACAACCGCCTCTGTGATTACGAGACCTGTCTCTCCCATGTGAGAGTCAAGATGCTGGCAGATTGACAGCTTCCCAGTACCGGATTCTTCACGGCAGAAAGGGCAAGTGATTGATGGCCATTCTGGACCATACGCGTGCTCTGATTCCAGATGCGATGCCCAATCTTTTGGCCTTGCAAATGGCCTTGAACCACGGCAGCATCCCTGTACATGACAAAACCAGAGCCTCATATCATTGAAGGCGTGCGCTCTATAGATTTGGTCAGCATTATCTTGTCTTTTCATGGCGCAATACATACTCCCAGATAACGTTATTCAAGAATTGGTCAGGTTTCCTGCAGATTGGACAAGCAGCCATTCCCCCAGCCTTGCCGTTGCCGGTTAGACGAGGAATGAGTGTATTCCCACTAGCACAACGAGACCGTTCAAGGAAATCTGCGTCTCCCCAAAAATGGCCTATACCAGTAGTAACGTCTTCCCGCTCAGCAACGAAGAATTCATCCGGTGGTAACCAGAGGCGTGCGCCTATCCAATAGATATAAGTCGTAGCTAACACCTTGACGAGTTCACCGTGTGCTTCAGGAAAGCACTGTCGAATCAGGTCGTTGAACAAGGGATATAAGCGTTTGTGGACATCCGTCAGGTCAATTGACGTAGACCTTGGTTTCTCGGGATAATTAGTTGTTAGTTCGAGGGATGGTGTTCGAATCAAGACGTCAAGTTCCATAATACACTCGACGTCTGTCCCTATTTCACAAGCATAGTCGTCCATATTAGTAGGATCTGAAGCCGATTCCAAATCACTGTCACTTCCACAGTCGCTGTCATCGCTGCTCTCGTCGTCGCTATTGATGATATCCCTAACTCTCCCATAGCGACCACAAGCCTCAACGGAAGCTTCTTCCGCAAGTGCCTCAAGAACTCTGGCTTGAACTGTGCCGTCAAAACCAAGCCCAGGCATTATTCCTATGACGGGTCAACTCGCATTCCGATTCATTCCGGGATAATGTCATACTCTTTGCTAAGATGGTTCCAATGTTAACCAGGAGCTCAGACAGCTTCAAACAAAGAAGTGGGGATTTGGCGATCGATTCATCCAAATTCCCCTCCACGAAACCATAGCCATTCGACCACAGGATCAAGGTACTTCGACTTCGATCAAGGCTCTTCATTAATGAAAATGGCGAGGTTTTATCTGGCGATAAAGTGGTCAACACTTGTTTCAATATCGTAATGCATCCCCAGTAAAGTCGCCTCAACAATTTAGGCTGGTACGAGTGTGGTGTGGTCTTGAGTGGTGGAAGTAGATCAGGGTCGAAATTGTCGAAAAACGTTGCAATCGCTTCGTCGTTCCATTGCAAAGGCAAGCTGTTCTGATTGAGAGCACACAGCCTGGAGAACTGTGTTTGAGTAGGAGATATCTTCTTATGTCCTCTTTTTTCGCCAAGCATGTCTGACTGAGGACTGTTGGCGGAGGTGGAGTCATCACTTTTGTCCAAGTAAGACAAAACATCAGCAATGAATTGCTCGTTTTCCTCCGCATGTTCAGAAACGTGGTTGGTTTCGTCATGGGCCTCCTCCATGTGCTTCTTGACGTCGGATATCCTATTGGATTTGTATGGACAGCGCATGAGCATGCAGGTGTATCTGGCATGACTGTCTGAGTGCTTGTCGTCGCTACTGTAGTCCATCTCCCCTTCGCTGCTAGGTGGTGTGGGCGGGTTTATCTCGCGGGAGTTTTGCTTCTTCCAGCTCCCGTTGAGCAAGGAGATCCGTCGCCAACTTAACCCGATGCAACTCAGAGTTACGAGGAGAACTAGATTGCACCGAAGGACAAGGTAGTGCAGTTAAAGATCATTGAGAGCTCTTACTTAGCAGAAGGGAAGGCAGATTTTGTCAAGTGGCAGGACGACTCAGCCCGCATCCAGCCCAATGGCGACCCCGAGGCAGAATGACCGGCTGCATAAGCGCTGAGGGACAAGTTGCCCGGTGAGGCTCTGTTGGGGGATAGTGAACGTCCCCGCACCAAGACCGCCGGCAGGAGTCCATCTTCAATCCATCTTCTCTTCCAGCATCCTTCAGACGCTTCGTTTCTACCGTTATGGCCGAGCTGGCTCTAGGAGTCGCGGGGGTAGTCCCACTGATAGGCCTGGCTGTCAAATCCTACCGACAAGTCCACTCGAAGCTGAAGACGTTTGTTCACTATTCAAAGACGTTGAAACATATGCGCAAAAGACTCGACTTCAATCGGTCCATGTTCGAATTGGAGTGCCATTACCTCCTACGCTTCGCTTTCGATGATGAAACAATAGTAGAAATGAAGGCTGACGGGAACCGAACGGAGTGGAACGACGCGGAGTTCGAAGGCAAGGTGCAACTTGGTCTGGGAACCCACTACGAAGATTACATGGGCCTGGTGGAAGATGTTGGCGAGGTCCTTGAAGAATTAAGTCAATCAATTGACCGCTGTGCTGAAGATACACATGAGGTACTACCCTAGCCACAAAGATGAGAGAGAGAGAGCTATAGCTAATATTTAATTGCTATAGGGTGAAAGGTGGAAAGACACTATGCGCAGACTAAAGAAACGCGGGAAACTGGCAATCGCCGAGACCGAATGGGAAAAGACTTCTAAAAAGCTTCGCGATCTCATTCAAGATCTTACAGCTTTGCGGGAAAAGCTCCAGGGACTGGATAAACCGACGCCGTCGAGACGAAGCAGCACCATCGTCACGCGTAAAGCACGACAACTTCTCTCAGACATGCAGAAAGTCAGGTCTGCGTCCAGCGCTCTATATCATGGCCTTCGCGGAGCCTGGAACTGCAGCGAACGAGATCACAGTCGACACATCGTGAACCTCTTCATGGAATCCCTGAGTACACCGTGCTTGACCCCCCCGCAACTTCGTCTACTCATCTTTGGGAAAACGGCCAGTGACACAGGGCCTTTCAGGGCAGCTAGGCTCAGAGTGGAATCCCAATCCCAGGGTGAAGCTGAGGATTTCTATCCGACACCATCAGAACCTCCTGAAGATGGTACGGAAGAAGCCCAGCCACCAAGGAAGCGTCTTAAGCATGGAGAGTCAACCATAAATCCGCAAAAACTAACTGCGCCGGGGGACATGCCTCTGACTCCAGTGCCATTATCGTCTCCGGGAAGTAGCTCATACTATGAACGGGAGTTCAAAAGTGTTTGCCTCGGTCTCAGGAGACCTCTTGGTCATTCAGACGACAACTTTATAGGATACCTAGACACGAAATCCCACGAAACATGGCGTCACAGCTTCTATACAAACCCTCAACCAGACAGCCTTCCTCGGAACTCGAACAAGATATTTTCCCTGGAAGACCTCTTCACTCACTCACCTGGAACGCAGTTCTCCGTGCTTGAACGCCTCGAACTGGCTCTGGGGATTGTCGAAGCAGCATTTACATATCACCGCACACCATGGCTGAATAGATGCTGGCGGATTGACGACTTCTCACTTCTATGTAGTACAGACGAGTCAACTAGTACTTGTCTCAAGACTCTACATCTCGGAGCCGAGTTCAAGCAGGCAAAGGTCTGCGGCCAAGAAATGGAGGACATCCGCAACTCCAGCAACCCCAACCTGTTAGCGGCAACAGAAGACGAGCTGCTCTACCATGGCGTCGGAGACGTAACATTACACAGTCTCGGTGTCTCTCTCCTCTGCATCGACAGCTGGACAAAGTTCGAGCCGGACGACTTACTAGCTGTTCGAAAGGCAGCACGACGGAGTATGTTTGGGCCAAGGTATCGGGACATTGTCAACAAATGTCTGGGGTATCTCGGTCAGGATGAGAAGGAGCTTAGGTCGAGTGCTACAAGCGGACAGGAGAGGGTATTCTTGGGGGCTATGAAGTCATTGCAGGAAATGATTGCGAGTCTCAGCATTACGGATGAGGATTCGTGATGGTGGACTTGGCTGTGTATTCGATTCTATCTGTATTATAACTGCCTGAGGATAGACCACTCAAGAATCGGGCCTCAAAGGATAGAAAAGGGCGACTGCCGTGGTAGGGATAGCTTCACTCCTAGGCTAGCAACAACAAAGCGACGACAAGAAGTTCACCATTGACGATTAGAACAGCTCCTATAGCTTTTGCTACTATAACCCTCGCTGAGAGCAACTTATGGACTTCTTTTGCTGCAGAACTGCATCTACCAACATTTCTGTGCATGCTTCCAAGTCTTTACATAGTGTATCACTGTACATTGGACTTCATCAACACCGTCCCTGATAGAAACAACAAGAGAACGCAGCAGTATACAGCGCTTAACACGCCATCGGGGCTATGTCCGCATGATCAGATCCTAGCAGCATAACCCAACCAGGTTCCACAGTCTTCGCAGTGTCTCGATGTCCTTAAGCCTCATTCACATAGGATCAATCTAGTACACCTCACATAACAGAACAGTCACGGCTTACCACAAAATCCTTGACACCAAAGCCACCAAGACTTCTCCGTCTTCCCCGGGTGTACTCATCCAACGTTGCAGACCAACGAGGAGTTGAAACAACGGCCAGCACCAACACACCTCTGCCAGCCGAGTCATTCTCTGCATGAATATTCCAAGCGACCTTAGCTCCGAAGCCACTGGCACCACCAGCTCGGTCGAAAGGGGCCCTATTCTCCAAGCCGGCAAGCTAACTCAAGCCTCGACGATCATTATATCTGACTTCGACGCAGCACACACGGTAAAGCCCAGGCCGTATCTCCAGATGCGTCTCAGGAGTCTATTTTACCGAGCGCGAGTCAGGGACCAGTGACGTGATTATTGCGAACCTAGCTTAGAGTTCCCGAGATACCAGGGGGGGGAGCTCAGTCAGCTCTCATCACGACGTGGACAGGGGTGACATGGTGAATGCGTCATTGCACAAAGAGCGAGATTGCATTCAGAACTAGGTAACTATCACTAGGTAACTATCAGCAAATCTTGCCCATGCACAAATTAGGCAAGTACCTCGTCCCCCGTCTTAGACAGACGAACGAGAAAGAAAAAAACTCTGCGTCGTGGATAACCTCATCTCGATCCCGCGGCCCATCGGGCACCAGCCCCACCAGAAACTCCACCAGCTAAATTATCGAGTCTCCATCGAAACGATGATCCCAGAAAATTCTCCTAGCGCCCCTGGTCACGCGCCCAGCCCAACCCGTCGGAGCCTGTTCTCCGTTCTTCACAGCGAACAAAAAAGAAAATAGAAAAAATGGGAACTACGGGATGTGGGAGTAGGGAACCACCTACGTCAACATCGTGCGACGCAAAAATAGCAGAGTCAGTGACATTTCGCTGGTATGGAAAGGAGGGTTGAAAGGAGGGTTGAAAAGAAAGTGTTTCAGCCCCCCACCGAGGATACTCGGGGCGCCAAAAGGAAAGACGCAACACCCGTTTCCAGAACATTGAATGCCGGATTACCTGAACCTCATGGCATAGAGTTTCAGCTGAAGGCTATCATATGAACTTTGCTGTGTCATCGGATGGTAGCTTCGCGGCGCCATCCGACGACCTTGTAGCCACGGGACTCGCAGCTCGGACCGAAAGGCTGAAGGGAAAGAAAAGAAAGAAGGGTCGAAGTTCAAAAGTCTAATAAGTAAGCAGCCTGGTCCATTCCCCCGAGCCTTGTTGCGAGGCTATCGACGGATGCGGTCAGGGTTTCTGGCTAAGGGGAAGAATAATTCCTTGGGTTTTTGCGGGTTACTGCCAAGAGCTTTCTTTCCCACGCGGTTTGATGCGATGAGGAACAGAGTTGTAACTCTATCGTCGAACCCGGCCATGGCATCTAATCTGGTATTTCCGCCATATGTATGCGAGCCAATCTCGATGGCCACGCGTTTCGTCGGGCGCAGCACCAACAACTCTCGCAAGCACAAGCACACAAGCACACAAGCACACAAGCACAAAAAGGCTATTTCATTTATTATTCATTCCAGCTTTCACATCTATTGACTAACGACTTGGGTACGTACTGACTCCCCCAACCCATCTCCGTCGGCCATCGGGACCGTGGCTAGTTACCCACGACCACGCTGTGCCGCACACCCACATCGTCTCCCCGAACCGTGATCGACACTCTGGCGTATTGGTCTAGCGGCCGCACAGACGGATCCAGACTTTCCGCCAGCCGAAGTGTGTGTGAGAATGGGTTGATGAGCAAAAGAACAAAGAGAAGCTGAGAGAGAGCCCCTTTGTGTCAGGGGGACATCTCGTGCATGGCGTCGCGGGCGCAAAAAAAACCGGAAGAGGAATGAGGTGTGCGGGTTTCTTCGCGTTGCAGTAACTAGCGGCAAGCCTCCGCGGACGGGGTGGGTTGGTCGGCTACGTGGCGAGCTCTCGATAGAACTTGGGTTGGGTAAGATGGGAAGTTGTTTGGACTGCTGAGGATGGGCTCAAGGTTTGGGTGTCACTCACACATGCTTCTTTCTCGCCTCGTGGCTGCTGTCGCCATCGACAGGAATGGAACGCCCATGTCCGCGAGGGCGATGCGGGAAAGCCGGGCTTACGAAAGGATGCTATTCTGGCAACAAACAAAAGAAAAACAGCAGCCACCACCACCACGCAAGACTTGGCTTCACCTCGGCGGAAACGGGGGCGTTAGCACCGCCTCTCCACCGCATCTCAGCCCGGGCGTTGAGCTGGTGGTGAGTTGGCTTTTCCGCTAGACAAGTAGCCGAAGTGATAGACGATACCAGACAATAACAGTTTTGTTGAAGGAGAAAAAAAAGAAAAAAAAGATGAGACATATTCCGGCGGGGACACACTTCGAGTTCGGTGTGGGTTTACTCTTGCGGTGAAGTGTCCGAATATCTTTTCCTTGTTTTGGTCGCCAGAGTGCTTGCATATGTCGACGAGAATGCAGATGCACACGGTGGTATCCGCGAGGGCGTTCTGGTTGACTTTGTGCCGGCAGGACGACTCGTCATGAGGCATCCAACTCGTAGATGCTATACTGTATGTACTGTAAAAAAAAAAAAAAAAAAGAAACATGCTTCCTTTGTCTTGACTGAGGCATGAGGCATGAGGCATGAGGGATCCGCGGGCTGGTTCATCGCCAACAAGATCAACAGATCATTCAACCCAACCACAAGTCGCACGGACTCATCCCTGCTCGCAGCTCCCAAAGTCCCGCCCGCCATCGCCCCAATGATCAAGCGCCTTGCCCATCCCATCACAGCGTCCGCTTCCCACTGCCACCACCACCACCACTACCACCACTACCACCACTACCACCACCACCACCACTACCACCACCTCGTCTCTTCCTTCCATCCATCCATCCATCCATCCCTCCCTCCCTCCCATCTATCTCTCTCTTCTCTTCTCTTCTCTTCTCTCTCTATCTCCACTCCACCATCTTTCTTCCCTCCTTCACACCCATTTCCCATTCCAGCCCCCCGCTAACGCATGCCGTCCGCCCTGTCTCCGGTCCATCCCCGCCCATTGGCCGCCACGTCTCGCCCTGTTTTTCTCCCACCGCAGCGTCGCATCCTCAGGGAAACCGTTGCCTTTGGCCAATCTCGGCGCCGGAAGAGGAGCCCATCCCAAGTGGGGGGGAAAGGAGACGACAAGAAATGCGTCCGTCGTTCGGGTGTGCAGCCTTCGCGCCTTCGCGCCTTCGCGCCTTCTCGCTACAACGAGCTGGGCTGCCTTTGAAAATGAGTTAACTATTGCTAGGTGCACCAACAGGAACATCAATGGAGAGATTGGATTTAATGTTTCTCAGTTACCAATATAGGATAATATAATAAAATCTTTTAAAATACAATCCATAAGCTCATCCTGTTCTTGAAACGATCTCCAATACTATTCTAACCCCCAACTAGCCCTTACTACCCCTAAACGTCTGTTCCAAACCGCTATCTCCAAGTACTGCTTCATGTAGGGACTAACCATCCGGTCTTTTTGTGAGGGCTACATTCCCATGTCCGGCGATTCCGGAACGTCTGGTCCGCCTCCGACCGGCAATTAGTGATACCAGAAACATGGGAACTACTAGGCGAACAACACTTGTGCAGGATCACGGTAACATTTACTCGTAGCAAGTTGGGGTTGAAACGGTGGTTGATTGTTTGTCATTCATATGATCGGCCAAGGCAGCTTCGAGGCCACCCACCGTCATCCAAAACGTATGGTGCGCATTTCTCAGCGCATTGGCTAATGAGCCATCCTCTCACTCTAATCTTCTCAACACCGAGTTTCTTTCCGGTCCCATTTTGCCACTCAAGTCATCCATTCCGTCGTCAAAATTTGTAAAAAAGGAGAGAAGTGTAGGTGACTTGCTTCTCAGCCAACGAACGTCTAGGCCATTCCTCCGTCTATCGAAAGAGGCGCCTCCCACCAAGCGGTGATTAAAACATGTTTTGTTTTCTGGTCTCGAGGGCATCGTCCCAAGCTCGTATGAACCCAACCAGGCGGTAGAAGAAAGCCATAGGGGTTCCGGTGTGAAGAGGGTAAATAAAAATGAAAACTCCGTCTCCAGAATCTTTGCAAAACAGTGTCCCCGTTTCACTGCGCCATACTTCATGCTTCTCTACAAGAACTGGTTCTTGCCCATCCTCATAATCCAGGCAGAAACTCCACGCTTTTAAAAGAAGAAAACAAGATACAAAGTAAAAAAAGAGAACATCCAAATAACGCAGGTTTTGTCGTGAATAGATACACAAGGCCGAAGTGAAGTTGGGTTCCGGACTTCCATTTCGTGGTTCGTAAAATTTTGGCGTGATCCTGGCACGGCTTTTTTGGGGGGGGTTCATCCAGATATATGTGGTGTCCCTTGGGGGTTGGATAATGTGTCCAAGGGTCGATGATTAAGAACGTCGAGTAGTGTGTCCAAATAAGTAATAAAGAGTCCAAGGAGTCCTTGGGCTTTGTGGTGATGTGCCATGGAAGTTCCATCCAGGACATATTCGGCAGAGCCTAGACTCAAACAAACATCTCTTCAGACAAGAGTAATTCGGGGTTAGGCCCTAGTAACATCCTTGGAAGGTTGGCATGAAGGGGACCTGTTGGTGGAAGGGAACATGGTGCTGAAGCATCGGCACCTGTTGAACGTATTTTACCATATCCCAGATGGGGAAATATGATTTGGGTTGGCATGGAGCCTGGACCGGAATGGGCGCCTGGACTTGGACGGGGACCTGAGAGCAGTGCATGGGTTGAGGGGGAACCACCATGGATATGGGCACAACAGGCACGGGTCCTGAGTAGTTCTGGGGCACAAATTCCTGGCTGTGGTAGATGAGTTGCTCCCCGGGTTCCTCTGGGTCATAAGCGTGGGGCGAGTAGTCCTGAGGAGTCTCCTGGAGGTGTTGTTCCTGCATGAAATCGTCGTCAAGGTCGTCGATGGTAGAGCAGTCACTCGAGGTGAGTGAGCCCTCATCGTCTGAGGAGGCCGGGGAGAGAGGAGAGTCGTACTCGTAGTCGTCAAGGATGGCGTCCTCATGGGAAACGTATTGAGGTAGGTGGTCGGGCGAAGCCGGGGGTGTCGGGGGAGCGATGGTCGACATCGGTGGCACCGTGAATTGGGAGCAGGCCATGATCCTGGTTCGGAGCTCAGGGAGAGTGATCCGCTGCTCCGGAATGGGGTTGAAGATCCGTCCCAGAATGTCGTTCAGTTCTTCCGACAACGGGAGGATAGACTTGAGGAAGTCTTTGGAACAGGCATAAGCCCGGTACGTGGAATCCTGGAAGGAAGCCTGTTTCCATGGGTTGCGTCCACAGGTAAGGTTGACGAGGATAACACCGAGGCTCCAGACATCATTGGGGGCGCACATGTAGTAGGGTTTCCTGGTAGAGGGGTCCAGGCATTCTGAGAGAAGGAAAAAAGGGCATCGTTAGTTGTCTGTCATGGGAAGGGTGGGGGGCGAGGACTCAGAGAAAGGGAAGAAAAATGTACCTGGACTCATGTAGAAGGTCGATCCGCATCCATATTCCTCGGAACGGTCTTCAGAGGTAGCCAGACCAAAGTCGGCAAGCTTGACGGTGTCTCCATGGTTGGTTACCAAGATGTTCTCCGGCTTGAGGTCCCTGTGGTAGATTCCCAGGCTGTGGCAGTGCTCCACGGCATCCAGGATTTGGAGGAAAATGTTCCTGGAGAGCTCATCCTTACCAACATATTGACCGCGCTCCGTGATATTCAAAAAGAGATCGCCTTCAGGGCAGTACTCGAGAATAACATAGATGCAGTCGGGATCACTCACGATCTTCAGCATACCAACAACGTTGTTATGTGACGATGCCTGGTAGTGAAGACGGATCTCGCGCTGTTGGTAGGCACACTGTCGGGGATCCAAGGGAGTTCCATCAGGGTTGAATTTGCTGAGGCACTTGACGGCATACTTCTGTCCGGTCTTGATGTCGACGGCCAAATAGACGACGCCATACGCGCCGGTACCAAGGATGTCCGTCAACTGGAGCTTGCCTTCAAGCAGACGGCCTAGTCTCTCCTCTGGAGCGAGGGGGATATAACGGGCCTGGAAGTGTCGCGGCGCACATGGTTGTTGGACGGCACACTTGGGGTTGTCGAAACCAGGAGAGGCCGGAGGCGTTGCGTAACCGAAGGGGGCATGATGCTGCATGTTATGCGATTGATATCCAAGAAAGTCCTAAATGGGGTGCGGTTCTTTGGGTTGGTCCGGGCCAAAAGAGGATACCAAACGGGACAGAGAGATTAAAAGGAAAGAGAAAACACAGAAAGAGTATTTTCCACGGGCCAAGGGATCCTGATCCAATCCAAATTCCAACGGTTCGAAGAAAAAAAGACTCCTATGGATTGAATTGACGGAAGGGTTTGCTGGGTGATTTGTCGTGTAAGAGAGGTCCCGATGGCCGAATCAACGGGTCGAGATGAGCAGAGCGGCAAGGTTGATGGTGGTGGATGTCGCCGTCCTGGAAGGTCGAGTTGATGGATGAACAAGAAAGAGGCGATGAGAGAACCTAATGTCACGACTGCGGGAGCAGACGGGCGGATGGAAAAAGGAGTTCGGAAGGAGTGTCGTGAAAGCGGTGATGAGGTCCCTCAGAGTCAGGGCGCATCATCCGGAGGGTGGGCGATGTGAGGTAGTTAACAGGCCGTGAGCACTGGAGCAGCCTGTGATGGGACACACTCAGTTCAAGACGAGGCGGGCGAGGACAGGATACGTACTCGTCACGCCTCGGGCTTGGATTGCGTGGAGCACCCCACACCCCCAAGGCCACACCAGGACCACACCAAGGATCCACCAGCTTCATCAGACCCTGGTCCGGTTGGAGAGATTACTGGACATGGGGCCTAGTCGGGGGGGGCCTTGTCTTGGCCAGCGTGTGGCCGTGTGCTTGGTGTGTTAATGCGCCGGCTATTCTTGTCGGTGCTCGTGGAGCGTGGAGCGTGTAGCGTGGAGCGTGGAGCATCCAGTGTGGAGCATCCAGTGTGGAGCATCCATCATGGAGCCATGAGCATGCATCATGAAGCTGGAGCGGAGCAGCGCCGGGTTAAGGTTCGCCTGCCTTGGCTTGCGAGGGGCGTCGAGGGTGTCGGGGCGTCAAGGGGGCGTCGACTATCCCAGCAGGGGCGCCTTAGTGGTGACGCTGAGCAATATACGAAGAGGCAAGGGTCCGAAGGTAGTCTGACACACCAAATAAAGTGGTTCGCCTGTGTCACTGCCTCCAGCAAGCCAGACCAGGCCCTTCTGCCCTCAGCACTAACGCTATCCATCGGCCCACTCCAAGGCCGCAGTGTCTCGTCCAGTCAGAGGTAGTGGTGGCCCGTCTTGGACTCATCGTGGTTGATCCATGGCGATGGGGCGGAGGTCGGGTGCAGGCAAGCCTCTGTTGTGCTGCTGACACCCTTTCTCGCTCCTCCTTCTCGCTCCTCCTTCTCGCTCCTGGCCGCTCGCACATCGCTCCCCCAGCCTCTGTGTGCTGAGTGCAGTGTGCTGTGTGTGTCCGCTGTCCAGTGTGTGTGTGTGTGTGTGTGTGTCCAGTCGTGCCGGGTGTTGCGTGTCCTTCTGTGCTGCTGGCGGCCCGCTCCCTCTTCCCCACCGTCGGGCGAATCATCACAATCGACAGCCCCGTGACGACTCTGGTTTTTGCTCCTTGGCCCGTCTTCTGACTTTTCGCCTCCCGTATGTCTCTTTCTGACTCTGACTCTGACTCTGACTCTCAACCTCTGCCCCGGGCGCGGCTCAAGGGGTACCTTCGGGAGGCGGCGCACAACGAAGACAAGCAAGACATGACGAGCTTGCACTGAGTTTGGTGTGGAGGCAATCCGGCTGTATCTTCGTACACATGCTTTCGCCGGCCAGTGCCCCAAGATACCGGATGGAACGAACGGCAAACCTTGCTCACTGGAATCCTCTGCAAACAAGAAAAGATCCGGGACTGCAAGAGCCATTGGCTCGTAGGGAGCATACAGACGGGCTTCCGTGGCGCTTGGCGACGTGTTGTGCGGACCGTCCGGAATGCATGAAGTCATCGAGTTGGGTCCGTTTGAGACCCTCTCTTCTGTGCCTTTCTGGACGTATCAGCCAAGGACTCTGGCTCTTCGCCCCTGCGCTGTTGGGTTGGACCGCCCTCCAGCCTCCTGCTCGCTGCGCTGCTGCAGAAGCAAGAGAAGCTACGACACTCAGGTCTTCGGGCCAGCAAGGGGGCTGAAAGTGAACTGGCACCACTACTGCAGGCAGCTGGGGTTGTCGATCAGTGATAGCACTGGCCCGCCCGCCCAGTGAGCTTTCAACTCGAAGAGACGTCTCGGCAAATGGCTTCCCCCTCGGGACTAGAGCGCCTAACCAAGTGCAGATGAGCGTACCGATCCCAGAGGAGTTTGTCTGGCCGTCCACACCCAATGAAGCCCACCTGGAGTTATGCAAATGAGCGGTGGGATCAACCTCCAACGCAGGCTGTATCGAGTTGAGACATCTCAGTGGCTAGATAGTTATGCAGTTCCATTTCCGATGTGAGGCCCAGTCCAAGAGATGTAACCATGGGTCGCCGATGGGGCGCTATAAGCCGAGCGTTATAGAACTAGGCTGACGGAAGGAAGGTCTGTGTTGTTGGTTTGGTAACTAGACAACTAGACAAGGCGGCTGTCGTCTCACCTCGTAGGCATATCCGTTCCTCATCATGTTGGTGTTGTTCGGCGGCAAGCCAAGTTAGGATGTGTTTTCGTGGTCTCACAACAAGTAAACAACCGCCCGCCTGGGTGCCAACCTGGCCTCGACGATCGAGGCCAGCCATCTACCAGCATGTTTCCACTGAGAGCATCAAACGTGGTCCAAGTTGTTGCAACGGTTGCAGGGCTGGCCGAGGCTCGTCTACATCACACAGGGATAGGAACTGTTAGTCAAAATACCAGTGTTTACAGCATCTTAAATGTGACAGTCCAAGGGTCCAGGTAACGATTCCACTCCCAAAATCGACTTCACACCTGCTGGAAAGTAGGGTCGTAGGTCCTCAGCTAACAAGTGCATCCCTGTGATGCAGTACTATGTACCCTCCTGGATGCATGGGAACGCAGGCCCTGGCGTTGGGTCGCTGAAAAGAGATGGATGCAGAGCTGGTATTATTCTGATTGGGGCCTGACGCCGGGCCGAAGACACTTGTTCCCTGTCACAACAGGCGCAGTGCTACCTAGCAGCCTGCGTGCTCAAAGTGAGATGCATCCATGTGTACCAGAGAGTGCCAGAGGGAGCTCGATAGCGTGTGCTTGTGTGTGCTTGTGTCTGTTGTGAGCGTGCAGCGCATGCCATCCCACCTCGACAGGACAGGATGAGCAGGCCACGACGGGCGAGACGGAAGAGTGAGGCTGTCAACGAGGAACGAGCTGCAGAGGAGGCGTCCAATCGACATCAAGAACAGGGCGGGATGGCCAGGGGAATGCGCCCGTTGTTGTCCACTTTGCTGTCACACTGCCAATCTCGTCGCCCGTTGAATGCGTGTTGGTTCACCTGGTTTGGTCGTACCGCACAACAAGCAGAGGCAAAAGCACATTCCAAGACGATGACCCGCCTAGGGTCCCGCCGTCGACAACACCATACCAGTATTCGTATGCCGTACATATTCGCAGTAGGCGGGCGTATTAGACTTGTATCCTGTGTTTTCAGGACAGGTATTTACACATTGCCCATCGACGGGCAGGTGTGTATTGTGGGTGTGTCTCTCGTGTCTCTCCGCTTATGTCTTGTCTCTTCCGATGTGTATTGTTTGCCCAGCCACGGAGCCGGTTGCCCGTCATCGCGTGATACTGCGCTCCCTTGCTTGATCGACCTGTTTGACGGCACACGCGACGATGCACGCTGCACCAGAAAGCCGAGCCTCTGTTTGTGGTCTCTCGTCGCCCTGGGACGTGTCTTGCATGCACCGCCTGTTCCGCCGTGAGAGACGTTTGCCGGCCCGGCGAGGAGGCCAGAGAGCGCAGACAGCCCCGGGACCCGTCAAAGGGAGGGACCCCCGAGACACGGTTTCATCAGGGCAAACGCTGTGTGGACAGGACGCAGCGTGTTGACGGGTCATGATGCGAGAAATGCATGTTGCTGGCGCTCTGGTCTCAGAGACGACGGTCTGACATGCAATGTTTGCTGCTCCAGAGTGGCGGTCAGCCCGCCAGTATGGGGTATCAGGCATCGCTCTAGGCTCTAGGCTCTAGGCTCTAGGCTCTGGCACAAGCTGCTAGCACCAGGCACAAGCACCAAGCACCGCACTGGAGACGGGCCTGTATTGCGTCGCCTGTGCTCGACGGTCGCAGTCGGTACTGTACGGATCCCAATCTGGACGAGTACTGAAGCGTCGCAGCGCTGTGACGACTGGAGTTGTGATGCATGGGTGGCATGTCAAATCACGGGTGTGACTAGCCGCCTTGGTACTAGTGGATAAGATCGGTCCCTTCACGCCCAACGTCACAGACACAGACCAACAACATCAAGTCGTCGACGTTGAAAGAACTCCACCAGCGAAGAAACGAGAACTGACGGCCTACCAATGCTACCCACTGCTACCCACTGCTACCCAGCCGCTACGAGCTGCAACCCTGGATGTCTACTATGTATGCAGACGCCATGCGGCAAGGCCCCATAACCCATGCCCAAGGTCCAAGGACGTGCCCAGCGCTCCGGGATACCCATGCGACACCCACCACAGGGCAGCAGGGCACACCCAGGCCACCCAGGCCTCGACGGGCTCTTCGATCTCGTTGATGAGGGCTCATTGATGGAGAATGGCTCCAAACCTCCTTTATTGATTGCTCATTGATGATTGATGGCTCACACTGATGGCTCGCCAAGGAACATGGTCCCATTCCCACCCTTCGCCATGAAGCCTAGAGGGCCGTGTCTACCAAGAAACCATCTCAATCTCCCTAGAAGTCTGGGGCGTCGATCACGCACTCTAGCTGAAGCACGGCGCTCGCTCTAAGCCTGCCCTAGATGGCCTCGACTTCATCATCAGTCATCACATCACTTTCCAAGTTCCCACCCGTCAGCCTCAGACGATCAGGAGGATCCGCGCCTCACAATCCGCCTCGTCTCTATCAAGTACGAAGTAGCTCGTCAAATTCGTACACTTGATCACTTGCAGCCAAGCCCAGTTCAGTCCCCGTAGCCGTCCCGTCCACCTACCTACCGCAAGCCGCTAGGCAGATCCCCCATTCCCACCCTCTACCGCGGCGACGCCCTCCACCTGAAGCAGCCCACCAAACAGGAGTTGATTCAGTTCATGCATGGGCTGATTATCACAGGCGGACTCCGTCAGAATCCTGCTCGCTGTGGCTGACCGGTGACCTTCACCTCCCTAACTCGCCTCTCCACACCTGCACCACACCTGCAGAAGTCTAGACGGCACCCGACGTTGTCTCCCGAGCCCTGATTCGACCAACGGCGTCCTCCTCCGTTGTCGCCGGCCCATCCGTCGAGAGCCGGAGCTGGGCGCATCGACGGGCTCCCATTGGATATGCCGTGCATTTTGTGATAGATGAGGTCGGAATATCCGTTCCAGGGCATCTTGCAGCTGCGCTGAGAGAAACGGTGAAGATGGGCAACTGCTTGATCCAATCAGCATTAGCTCTGGCTATCTCGCAACTTGCGCAACCCACCCGAAGAGAACAAGTCCTTGAGTCATGGCGCATCCGTGGCCAAGTTGTGAACCGTGAAAGCTGTCAGCCGGCACTGGCTCTGCCCAGATTAGAGTCCACCCAGCATACCACCACCAACAGCTTTCATCAAGCCGCAACCTCGTTCGGAAGGCGGTTTTGAGGCAAGAGAGGCAAGGAAACGGGGTTGAAAGGCCCCGAGCACACCACTACTTCCGCCTTCCGCCACCACCACGGCGTAACTTGGCTCGCTAGGGGTTAGCAAGGTGTCACCAGATCCAATAGAAGACGAAGCAAAGCATGACAGACGGCGAGATCGCCTGCTTTCCCCAACCATCTGGCGTTCCCCAGCCCAGATCAAGCCATCTCTCGGAATCCCGCCTGGGATCTCGCAGAGAAACAACCCGTAGTCCTTCAAGCTCGGACGCGCCCGTGGTCCGAGAAATCGCGGGAGCCTGTGCCCGATACTCTCCTCAAACCAGTTCACCGTCACTCTTGTTTCTCGACGCTTCATGCGCTATCGATCAATTGAGGGGACGTCTTTCCCAATATGGCCACCATCCCCTAAAGTATCTGATTGCGTTGAGAATACGATTCGCCCATGTTTTCAAGCTCAACTAGTTCATGGAGCAGATAGCGCACGTTTCGCTATGGGCCGATCAGCTTCAATTGCAGTCGGCAATCCATGCCCCCGAAGCAAGGTACAGTGGCCTCCTCGCAGATTCACCGCCTTACAGCATTGCCGTATCATGTGTAGCGTCGACGTAAGGGAGCGACGACAACGAGACATTGGCTGGATGAGGCCATGGGCCAGGAACCGTGGGAACCCCGCCGGCTCCTCAGCGTCGACCTCTTGCAATAGTCGCTCAGCGCTCGACCACATCAATAGCGTGCCATCGGGGGCGCCCAGGACTGCAAATCCGGGGCCACCAAGACCACCAAGACCACATGTTCGTCGCATGGCATTGGTGCTGGGTTCCGCCAAACGCTCTCGCCGTGGCCGAAGTCTAAGTGCCATCTGGACCACTAAAAGACGCAGGCGAGCAGCTGGCCGATGGAGGCCTAGCACAGCGGGAAGACATCCGGGGGCGCCTGGAGGCTTGGGGGGAAACGCTGCTAAAGTCGACGCGGTTGCAGTGGCCAGGCCAGCGATGCGTTAGCGGGCTTGGTGACTGGTAGGCAAAGGAGCCGGCGTGGACGTCTGCCGAGGACACGGAGGCGAGGGTGGTATCAACGCGTGGGACGATCCAACGTCACCTTGATTGAGGTGTTGCAGCTCCCAGCCAGTCACGGACGCCTCCGGATACCTTCTACCGACAGTAGCCTGTGGCCCTGTGTTTGGTGTGGCCAGGATTGTGTCATGGCGCTGCGCACGACGATCAGCGTGCCGGCCTCAGGGACGGCAGAGCGCCGGAGGTCTCCTGATCGGTTACCCGCCGAGGACGACAAAGTGGGGACTCCGCCCGGGGCCGCCTCGGTGCTGGTACACGGAGGACAACGTCGGACTACTACCCTAGACTGACCCTAGGGTTTTGTAACTTGCCGCCTATTCTGTGTCAAACGGGTTCACAATGTGTTCTTGGGTTTCATGTTGGCTCCTGTCGCCTCTGAGAAGCTGGAGAACCTACGAGGTTGAATGTCGATACATCTCGAAAAGTCTAACATGTCCGTGTAAGTCAACAGAGACAAGATGAACGTCTCAAAATGAAAAACTTCACGAGAACCTACAGGGTCTCGGCACATCAACTTCTACGCGACACAACACTATGGTCGTCAGTAGCAGCAACTATCCGTGGGACAGCACCCGGCTCAAGTACTGCTACCGATTCAGAGATAGCGACGTCGAGGACAACACATAAGTGCTACCGAGTTCCGCAGCCCAGGCAGTCGAGGTGGATCTGCGGCGAGGCAGGGGCTTGCCGTTGGGCTTTAGAACTATAGACGATGTGTGGAGCTAAGTTGGAAGCGTATACTAAGGAGAACGAAAGGATTCGGGAGATTGAGTCTGCGCCATTGGATGGATAGGCCAGCAGAGGAAGAAGATGAAGAGGCGGAGGCGGAGGAGAGATTGGGATGGGAAGGAAGCTGAAGCCTCGGCCGCCGGAGAAAGCAGAGTAGGAAACCACAGATGATGCTCGGTGGTGACGATCGTTCAAATGCCATCACCCTGGGTGGTGAGGATACGGCGACGGACGGGCTGGAAGTTACGGACGTCTGGGCCCGGACTACAAGGGGATGATCGGCCGGCGGGCAAGCATGGAAGGATGACGGCATGGGCTTGGGGATCATCCATGGCCATTCTGTCATCAGCCTCAAAAGAGTCAGACACTTGAGACCGGCCTCAGCCTGTTCGACTCTGATCGTCCACAGGGCGAAACACGATGATCCCTCCCTGGCATGTCCGGGCCCTGTCGTCATTTCCCCTCGTCATCGTCTGTACGGCGTGGCTTTCTTCCACGTCGTTTGCTTCAAACATGACGCAGTCCGAAGCGCCCGAGTCGCCGGCACTATCAACTGCGCTGCGCTGCACGTTCCATCATCCCGTGTAGGTCACTGTATTCGTGCAGTCGTAATATCTATCTACATTCAAGCCATGCATCATCCCCTTCCACTCAAGCGCCGTAATTTCATCATCGGTCCGTGCCCAATCCCAACCGTCCACCGAACCAGGTAAGGCAACGAAATGGAAAGACTCCAGAAAAAGTGAGGCTGTGTAGGCGCGGGCGGGAGAGTGGAAACCATGGAAATTGACGTTGCTTCTGCGGCTGGGCGAAAGCGGGCACAAAGCAAGGAGACTCCCCCACCCAAAAGAAAAAAAAGAAGAAAAAAACGATGGACGGAGGGTAATCCAGGGGTGTCACGGGCCGCGGGAAACGGTGGGCTCGAGCACGCAAATGCATGGGACATCCCGGGTTTTGTTTTGATTAACTCGGTCCGGGACTATTGGATTTGGGTATCCATCCCGTAAAGTCGAATGCGGCGTTGCAGGTCTGTTACAAGATCCCTCGACCGACGGGATAACTAAACGCGTACCGAACACCCCCCCATATCCAATAGCCTCTTTTTTTCTTTCTTTCTTCCGTGGATACGAGACCGGATATTGGATGAGTCGTCGTCAGTTCTCATAGCCGCTGCACAACGACCCGAGCGGCAACAGATCAATAGATCCCAAACCAAACGTGCATGCATGCGTGCATGCAGGGTCCTCCGTATTGAGGTACGAGGAAATGCACAATCTAACTTACGAGAAGAAATAGTCAGTGCCCGATTTTGACAGCTGCGGCGCTTGGATGTCGTTGTGCCAGCACATGTTGTCGGTGGATACTTGTTTGCCTCGTTGCTTACCCTGCAGGTTGACAGCGAAGAAAACAGAGTTGTAATTTTTTGGTTTACTTTTTTTAATATTAATTTGTCTTGCTTAATGCTGCGTTGGCAGGTGAAGTATTATGCAGTGCAGATAATATGGATATTACGAAGTGTGAATGCTTCCTTCGTGGACCATGTATTCCCTCTACGCTCCACAGGTCAGTGTGATTGTGTGTGATATGTAATATGGCGTTCCTCACAGGAAGAAGCAACGAAGGAAACCCCCCGTCCATCACCGATAGCCTAGCTGCAGGTCTCGTCTCGTCTCACCAGCTCCTCTAGCTCGCCGTTGCACCACGTCGAGAAAAGCCTCGTTTCTTCTGTCTCCCTTGTAACATCATCACACTGGAGCGGGGAGGGAGGGACTTTGCTTCGCGTGTGCGACGTCGGGAAGGCTGTTTTTCTTTTTCTTTTTCTTTTTGCAGGGCGTGACTAGCTCCACTTGCCGACTAGAAACGACGCTCGTGATGGCATTGATGATGTCTTGGACTGGGTCGTGGCTGTAATTGTCTCGTTGTTTGTTGTTGCAGCCCTCACTTACACCGAGTCAACCAACCACCCTCGATCCTCCCTCGACCATCTGAACCCCCCCCCCCACGTAAAAGCTGACATGCAAGTCAACTTCACCAGCCATCCTTCATGCCCGACGGCTCCTTGCATCGTCCATCCCTTCCACAGCGCAACCTGGGAAGGCGAACGTGCAACCCGGACCCAACGATGCCACAGCCAGTATTCGTGCTTCTGCCTCCCTACTCCCTACTTCGTACACTGAGACTACTCCTCGCCACTTGAACTGGTTTGACTCTCTTTTTCGCCCGCCGTTACAAGGCCGGGCTGTGTGCTGCCTAGGCACGGGATACAACAAACGCCCATTCTCGCCCCTTGCGGGTCCACGGCCAAGGCAGTCATCTAGTTCGGAACGACGAGGCTGCATCGTTCTCGTTAGTCGTAGCCCCAACAAACTGAACAAAACGGCAACGGTTGTCTCCCGTAGGAGCCGAGCCCGGGCGGGCGCCTGGGTTGCGGCGCAGTCGGGCGGACCCTAGAGCTAGAGCCTCGGGTGACGATGACTGACGAGACGGACGAACTATTCCTGTCATGTCCGGGTCTGACCAAAAGAATGGGCACTGGATGGTCCTATTTTCACCATCAATCACATTTCATCAACGCCATGCTCGGTGCGAATAGTCGAAACTCAGCGAGACATGCGACACACGATGATACCCTGACTTGACGTGATAGTCACACATCCAACACAGGTAAACCCAAGATTGCTCCTCGATGTAAACCAGCCCCTCCTGTCTCTGAATCTGTTCTACCCAAGGTCTAGAGCTCTTCTAACCTGGTTTCAACCGGTCCCCCAGTTACTCGGTGGCAAACAGCACATTGTTTCAAGAATCGAATTAGACATTTTTATCCATCCTCACACCGTGACCCATCTCCCAGACAGCCTGCTACCGTCGCGAAGTCCCCGCCCTTGACGTAAAGAAGGGGTGTCGCAGTGCGTCAGCTGCCTTGATCCGCTTGTCTGGGTTCAGCGTCAGGCAATGCTCTAGCAGGTCGATGAAGTGGCTCAGTTCCCTGGTTTCTGTGTCATCCATCCCACTCGACGCGGCCATCAGTCGGGTCCGCAGGTCGCGAGTGGGCTTGATCATCGGAAGGGTCCGAACAGCAGTCTGTAAGCGAGTATCCGTTAGTAACTGACTCAACGAGTTTCTAAATCAAGAAGACAACGGGGGAGCATGTGAGAACGAGATCTGATGGACCGGGGTGGGCGCTTGGCCGCGGCCTGGTTCGGGTAGGGGTCCGGATGCATGAGCTGCAGCAGACGTCGTCCCAAACAATGACAAGCGAGGGACGTTGGTTGTTGGCTGACTCCGAAATGAGGAGCTGGGATGCGGACCGGGAGGTTGGCAATGGATGCGACCAGATCAGGGATCTCGATGATACGGATGTCCCGCCAAAGAGGCCATCTCATCTACCAGTCCATGGGTGGCTGGCCTCCAAGGAAGGTCTAGATCCAACATCCCCAGATGGTGGCTGGATGACGTTGGCTGATCTCGACACTCCCCACAAGTCTGAGCGCTTCCGCTGCAAGGGATGCCACTCCAAGCGCTTACCCTCGCAGAGCCCCATTCCCAGGACAACCGCCCCCAAACCCACCCTTGTCCGTCTGGGGCAAAAATAGAAGTGACACCAGTATCAAGCATCCCTCGAAACGTGAACGGGCGCTTGACAATGGGGGCAAGGGAGAAGAGGGGTAGAAAGGGAAACCAAGACAACAATAGCAACATGGAAGAAACGCATCAAAACATACCTTGTTGAGGATCTTGTCTCGCTCAATGCTGACGAATTGCCCCATCTCGTCGAAATGAACGCCCGCCAGTTGCCCGCGCTTGAACAGCTTCGGTGTCAACCTGCCGCGTATCTCCATGATCGCCTTGAGCATCTGGTTGTTGCTGTCGCCCGTGAACAGGATCTTGCCCGTGTATAGCTCATACAAGGTGCATCCGATGGACCACATGTCTACCGCGTAGTCATACGGCATTCCTAGGATGATCTCCGGTGCGCGGTAGAATCGGCTGACCAGGTACGGCGTGATTTCTGTGTGTGCTGTTGCGGCATCCGACCTATCAATGGCCGTGCCTAAATCGCAAATCTTGAGAACATTTCGACTTTCGTTGACCTGTTACTTTAAATTAGCAATCCATTTCCACGAGGCGAGACCAGTGAGACCTACCAAGATGTTGTCGGGCTTCAGATCAGCGTGGATAATGCTGCACTTTCGCATATGGGCGAGGGCCACGAAAATCTGGTAGGCGTACGTTCGGGTTGCGCCCAAGTTGATACCCACGTTGTTGCCGAACTTGCGCAAGACCTCACGCAGATTCAGGCTCAGGTTCTCAAACACCATGCAGAGATGGCCGTTGTAGTCAAACGCCCGCTCAAACTTAACAATGTGCTTCCGGTGCTCGGGATCCGCGTCGTTGAGCTTCTCCAGGATGGCAATCTCAGTGTAGCCTCCCTTTCGGAGAGCGTCGTTGTTGCGCATCATCTTAATCGCGACAAGCTCCTTTGTCGTGATATCAACAGCGCGTGCCACACCCGAAAACATGCCCTTTCCGAGAGCGGCCTGGATCTGATACCGCCCGTTAAGCACCTCACCAATTCGGATCTTGTAGTATCCGTCCTTGTCGTCACCTTCGAGGATTCCACCTTTGGCGACGGCCTGGATATCGGGTGCCGAACCATTGGTGTCGGTAGTTGCTGGAGCGGCTGTGGGCTTGGTCGCATACTTGTCTTCATCAAAATCCTCGGCGAACATGTCAAAGTCCTCATCGTCATCGTCGCCAGAAGACTTCTGGGGCTTTTGTTCCTGGGATACTTGCGATTCCGCCTGCGGCTCCTGTTCCGTAGATGCGACAACGTGTTCACCGTGAAGTACAACATGTCCATGCCGGAGCTCACCGCGTTTCTCGTCTTCCTGCATGTCAACGGTAGGGTCGTAGTCCGCAGCAGAGGGGCCATCTTCGTCGTCAACCTTGACCCTCACATGGGAGTTCATCAGCTGCGTGTCGTCTAGGAGGTTGATTCCACCAGGGGAAGGCTCATCATGAGATGCAGGCGAGCGAGGTGATGCTAGATCTGAGAATAGATCAGCCCTTGTTCTCTCATAGAAAGAAAGCAACGTACCAGATCGAGGAGTTCTTGGGGTTTGAGGTGTTGCTACCTCGGATTGCGACTTCATGGGGCTATCAAAATAAGTGGACGCAGGCGACGCTGCGTGGACCTTGGTAGATGCACCAATAGCGTGAAGGAGGAGTGGAGTTGCAGAGCTGGACTTGGCAAGGATTTCTTGACGCCGTTTGCGCCGCCGCTCGATCTCAGCCTCTTCGTCGATGGGCTCGGGTTCTTCAAAGTCCTCCTCTGGTTCTGGTTCGGCGAAAGACACCCTACTGTTCGATTAGCTCTGGCATGCAATAATATATATGACAATATGGGGTAACTTACTTCTGGGAAGTCCTGGAAGAGTTATGTCCATTGGAATTCCCTTTGTTCGGTTTAGCATCATCTTCTTTGGCGCGTGAAGCCTCTCCTACAGTGGTCCTTCTGGACACAAAACCAGCATCCCGAGAGTTACGGCCATCATCGTACTTTAGCCCTCTGGGGTCTTCGCGCCGGTCATAGTGGCCTTCTTTGACGAATTGATCGAATCTGCCCCTTTCGGCGCGTCCAGATTGTTGAGGGGATCTGCTCCGGTTTCGGGGGCGTTTATTCGGATATGGTTCGCGGTTCCCACGGTACCCGTCTCTGTCACGGCTCCTCTCGCGATCGCGGCTATTGTAGTTGGGATTTGAGGGGCGGGACGCAGGGTGATCTAGGTCGTCGTAGGTGGGACGGGGCCGCCGAGGATTGTCATGCCGAGTGTCATGGTACTGGGAGCGAAAATGTCTTGGATCATTGTCGCGGGGCCTACCGGCGTAGTAATCACCATCTCTTTCTCTTTCCCTGATTCTGTCTTTGTCGTCGCGTTGGCGCTTGTAGCCGCGGGGCGATGGGCTTCGTCGAGAGTTGTTGCTGTGCCTAGAGGCGGCATCGTGGTCTGGAGTCGAGAGTCTGCTTCGATGTCTGTCTTGACGGTCAACACCGCTTCCTCCAAGGTGCCGAAGTGAAGTTGCCTTCAAGTCCTCAACGCCATTCTCGACGATTTCACCCTCGTCCGAACTGGACGCCATGCTCACTGAGTGCGGTGGGATGGAAATCCCAGGGACTATGGGGGGCCTTGAGGGAGACAAGCAGGCAAGACGAGTCAGCGAAGCGAACTGGGGAGACAGAGCGCAATGGGAGAAGAGCCCAACCGGATGAGTGGTACTCCTACTAGGCTCAAGGTCGAAGTTGAAGGAGGGTTGACGGAAATTGAAGCGGATGGAAACGACAACGAGGAGGCAGAGAAACAGACGGAGACAATAGAGAAGGGAGCGAGGAAGGCAAAATAGTAATGGAAGGGGGGATGGTGATGACGAAGATGCCCAAAGTATTGAATGGCCTCCTGTATCTGTGCGCGCTTTTTCAGAGCGTTGCGAGCGTCGATAACGTCAAGAGGTGATGTCGTCGCTAGTCTCCAGACTTTGACGTAACGATTGATGCAGTCGCGCAGCTGCGTATCGGTCTGCCTAAGGTATGAGTCGGTGGAGGAAAAAAACTTGATCCATGCCGCATTAGGTAAGCCCCAAAAGACGCTTATCGACGCTGTGCCTGATCAACTGCCACTGTCCGGTTGGGCGAACGGGAATTCCGTACTTCGTACAGCGCGTTAACAGCGCCTTATTAGTGGATTTACCGCCCGAGGGCCCCCTGTGGTGGCTGCCTCCTGAGCGGTCTGTGGGGGCCCGGAGACGAAAAGGGTCCCGGCTTTCGTCTGACTGACTTTTGCTGCGACGACTCCTTCGCCACAGCGCTCCTTCATTCTCTGTTTATATCGCTCTCGCTCTCGCTACTCCTCTTCTTTCACGCGCAAGCAACACCAGAAACACAAGCATCATGGGCGGCAGCAACAGAGAAGGCAAGTCCACATCGCTCTGCTCCCTCCATCATTCTCCCACCGCATCGCCCCGCCAAACACTAACCCCTCCAAACTACAACAGGCGGCAAGGCCAAGCCCCTCAAGGCGGCCAAGAAGGCCAACAAGGAGCTCGACGAGGACGACAAGGCCTTCCTCGAGAAGAAGCGCGCTGGTACGAACCAACCCCCCTCTTCCCTCGGATCGTTAGGCGAAAAAACAGGAACAAGTTCGGGCTGACACGACGATTGCTACACTGCAGAGGAGAAGGCTCGCAAGGAGATGGCGTCCAAGGCCGGCGGCAAGGGCCCCCTCAACACCGGTGCGCAGGGCATCAAGAAGAGCGGCAAGAAGTAAACGCACCGATTCTCCTTTGGACCTTTGGATACTGTGGCGCGCGACTGCGGCGAACGACGGTCAGGGTTTTGCGATGGCGTGAGCCGAGGCCCCCAAGGCGCAGCAGAAGCCAGGCATTGGCGGCTGGTGTGGTGTTCTGGAAGCTGGGACATGCGCTCTCTGATGGTTGACGAGAATATGAAATCCATGCCGTGACAAAAGGCTGACCTATGTAGCCGCTGCATTTCTCCGTGATGTATATGCTCTGGGTGTTATCTGTTGACGCTGCTGCTATGATCTGACCACACATGTCCGTATATCCCGCTTCCGAGGTCTTCAGCGGCGGCGAGAGTAGAGGACCATCCCCAACCACCAGCCCGATACCGACACGGCAACAACAAAAGGCTGTCGCAAAAGCTCATGACACTCCTAAAGCGTCCGTCGACATCGCGGACTAGACTTCCTTGACGGAGGGTCTTCCATTTACGTAGTTTTTAGTGGGCCGACTATCCCAGAGGCGTGCTCTAGCCTCGGGAGCGTTGCTTCTGCGGCGCTGCGCTGCGTGTCTTTTCCATGTGCTCGTCCCAACAAAAGCATCCTGGTCAACAACGTCAATACGCGGCTCTGGCTTCTCAACTCATTGAATCAGAGGACCCATCTGACGGAAACTTCGACGGCTATATAAAGTAAGAACTGCAACTATTTGCAAGTTGCTCAGACTTGCAGGACAGACAGCGGTTGAGCGTAGCTTTTGTCCAAGTGCCAAAGTGCCGAATCCTGAAACTTGCATCAACTCATATCATCATGACAAGCCAACAACACGCAGACGGCGTCCGCCAGCGCCGTCCCTCCACCACTGAAACCATTCTCAAGACCGCCAAGTCCGTCGAGCAAAAGGTAGAACAATCGCTCCTCATCTTCTGGGACGACCTGCCCGACTGGCGTCGCGACAACCACTACATCCTCACCGGATACCGCCAGTCTCAGTCCTCGTATGCCCACTCACTGCGTTCGCTCTTCTATTTGCACAACGAGTCCGTCAACATCTGGTCGCACCTCCTTGGCGCCATCATCTTCCTGGCCACCGGCGCGTACATCTATTACGTCGTCTACTGGCGCTACGAGTCGGCGTCGCCCGCGGATGTCTTCGTCTTTGCCTGCTTCTTCGGCGGCGCCGTGGCGTGTCTGGGCATGAGCGCAACCTTCCATGCGCTGTCCAACCACAGCGAGATGGTCGCCAAATGGGGGAACAAGCTCGACTACACGGGCATCGTGGCCTTGATCGTCGGCAGCTATTTCCCCGCGCTGTACTATGGCTTCTTCTGTAAGCCGTACTTGATGGAGGTGTATTTGTGGGCGGTAAGTCACCCGGATTCTTTGGAGTAAAGCGAAGCTCTCACTAACATGGTCCAGATCTGTCTTCTCGGCCTTGGCTGCGGACTTGTCTCATGGATTGAACGCTTCCGCACGCCGACTTGGAGACCCTACCGCACCCTGATGTTTGTCGCCCTGGGCCTCTCCGGCGTGGTCCCTGTTATCCACGGCTGCATCATCTACGGTCTCCAGGGGCTTGACGAACGGATGAGCGTCAAACTAGTTGTCCTCCATGGTGCCATGTACATCTTTGGTGCCTTTCTATACGCTGTATGTCTTGCTGTTCCCGATGATTTCTCTTGTATCCTGCTAAGAATGAACAGTTTCGATGGCCTGAGAGGAGCTTCCCCCAAATTTTCGACATCTGGGGTAGCTCTCACCAGATCTTCCACATGTGCGTCATCATGGCGGCCGTAACGCACTTCTACGGCATGGCCAAGGCCTTTGACTACCATCACACAATCATGGGATCCCAGTGTCTCCAGGGCTGACTGGTTACACCCAGTCCGCGGAGCCTTGGTTCATAAATCAATTCGTCATATCGCCTTTGTAGTATCATCCCCTACTTGTCCAGCCCAAGATCCATGACCCTTACCAACCCCGATCCCATTGCCGCTGCCGCCCAACACCCGTATTCTTCGTTCGGATTCCATTCCACCGCCGTGATTCTTGTCAACGGCTCATAGACGACGGCTCGTGTGGGATCTGACGGACCAGCTCCATCCTCCTCTTCATCCCCGACTACTTCCTCAGTGTCCTTCTTCTTCACCTTCTTACCCTTCTTGACTGGAGGCTTAAAGTCCGTCTTGGGGTTGACGTTCCGTTCCAGAATAAAGCCCTGCAGCACCCGCGATACTCCACGTACGCCAGCTGGCAAGTCCTCCGAGAAGAACTTTGCCGGTCGGTGCTCATGCTGGAAGACCCTGATGCGGTCAGAAGGTTCGCGTTTGGTGGTGAAGAGCTCGACTTGTGGGTTCAGTGCCCACAGAGAGCCGTCCATAGACCCGATGAGTAGATACGGGTGCGTACGCCCAACAGAGAGACACGACGGGAAACTCTGCCCGGTGAAGACGCGGCGAGCAATTGGGTATTGTGCGTGGTGCATGAAACCAATCTGGGTATTGAGCACGCCGGCTGAGGGATACGTCGAGAAGAAGCCAAGAAGGTGATCGCTGTATCCAATAAGATTGGGTTGCGATGCGACAGTTAGGGCCTGGACCTCGGTTGTCTCGACGCTGGGAGCCCTCAAGTCGATAAGCCTCACGGTCCCACCGACGGGGTAAGAGGCAATGATGTACGGCATGGATGGGTAGCCTGAGACGAGGTCGAGGATGATGTTGTGATGGACAGGGTGGCGCGAGAGGAGGCGATTAGGACGGATAGACCAGAGGGCGATAGTGCCGTCCGTGTAGCCTACGACGAGGCGGTTGAAGTTGATCCACGTGAGGGTCGTTGCCTGTATGTCATCTTGATCTGGAATTTCAAGTGTGGCCACGGGCTGCTGTGCCTTTTCTGGAAAACAGTTAGAAATAATAGAGTGGTGAAGATAGAAATGCTGAGCAATGAGGAAGATATCTCACCATAACTCCCGTCTCCATCATCACCCGCCTCAACGACATACACGTTCCCATCCCCACAAAGAACCGCTAGGTGCCCAAAAGCGGGACTCCATTTCACCCTCCGCGCGCGGCCATGCTCGAGACATATCGTCCTCCGAAGCCTTGGCCGCTTGGACGAGGGGCGCACCAACCCATCGTCCGCCTGCTCCCCAACAAACTCCCACAGCTGGACGACGCCGTGCCTTTGGAAGTCGGGTTTCACGGATTCCTGCTCAAAGTCGTAGTGCTCCTGGTCGGAGTGGGGGATGATGCATAATGCCAGGAGTTGGGTTGTGTCGGGCTTGTGTTGCGGCGCCCAGTTCATGCTGGTGACGATGCCGCCGGCGTCAAGCATCCACCCCGCGACGATTTTGGCATCGCAATCATCTTGATCGAACGGGAGGCCGGATTGTGAGAGTGGGTATGCATCGCCAGGCGCAAAGCTGATTTCCCGTTGGGAGTCGTACGGTCCCATCATCACTGGCATCGCTTCTCGCTGGAAACAGTACGGCTGAGCTTCGTCGTCTGACAACCGACGTAGAGAATCGCCCTGAGGCATGCTGTTCTTCACCCGCTCGAACCAATGCTCAGCATTAGAAGCCTCCCTCTCGAAGAAGTTCGGCGACCACACGCCTCTGTCCTTCTGCCCATGCTCTTCCGCCTTCTCCAGCGGCGGCAACACGCTCCAGTCCATCCAGCGATCCAGCATCCCATGCGCCATCTTAACGCCGCCTTGATGTCTCCCGTACCACATGTCCACGAGCGCATTGCCCCGGAGGCCGCGATCGTACGGTCCGCAGTACGCCCTGACGATGCGCCCGTCCGCCGCCACGGGCTCGACGTCCAGGTAGCCCGTGACACCGATGGCGCGGAGATTGAACGGGCGGATGAGCTTGATGCGCTGGCGGGAAAAGCGATCGGGGACGCCTTCGGGGTCGCTCACGGAGGCGTCCGACTCGACGGCCTCGCGCTCGAAAGCGAGGTCATCTTCCTCGACGCTCTCCTCGGCTGCGGCCGCTGCGGCGGCTTCGAAATTATCGTCGTCAGCGTCGGCTCTCTCGTCGCGCTTATGGACGATGTCCTCTTCTGAGCTTCCCTCAAAGTCGTATTTTTCGACTGCGTAGCTCTTCGTGCGGTTTGACCTGCGCGTCCTCATGGCTGGACGGGGTTGTGAGTTTTGCGGGTGAGAAGTTGGTCTAGAAAGTCAAGGTGAGCCAGCGAGTTCTTGGTGGGGCGCCGGCGAACAACTTCACCGTCGTGCTTGACTTTAAGCAACACAACAGCTGCCTAGCCAGGAGAAAGGCATAACAGCCGACAATTAAACACAACCTCCTTGTTGTTAATTGATTCAAGTAACATGCTTACTTGGAAAAATGCTTTGAAGACGGTTGACATCACATGGGCCAGTCTCTCAGCTTGAGTGAAACAGAGGCCTGCAGTATAATGAAGAGAGTGAGAAAACCACAAAACATTTAGTAATTGATTTCTAGTAGGCAATTTAAAAGAATGGTTGTCTCCCTCAGAACCATCGAACCCTTGAATACTCCATCACTGAGTCAAGAAGCTTAATTTTGCTCGCCTCCGCATTCAATTAAACCCTTCTAACGAATGATGGCACGATGTCAGGCTGTCTGTTCACATCATTGGGTAGAAATAGGAGGAAGCTGCTACGCTGACAACTGTTGACAGCTGTGTAAAACTGCATTTGTGCCTGATTCTACCTAGTCACCACGAGGAGACTTGCCAATATCTTCGCCGAAGATGAGTCATGTAGCCTGGCCGTCCGAAAGCAGACGGCCACCGAGTAGGGAAAGCTGGATACCAGATCATCGCATATTCAGATTTCATCAAGCGGTCTGCACACCCTCTGACTTGAAGCTTGACCTTTCTTGAGTAAACCAGTAAGCTTCTGCATACTATCGTGCGCATGCTGGAGGGTGAAGGATGCAAGGCCCTTGTAATGCTTCGGCTGATGGTGTTCGTCCAGACCGTCCATGTCCTCCTCGCGAGCTGATGCCTCCGCCATTGACCCAGCCACCACAACCTCCATATACTTCTCCCTGTCGGGTTCCTCCTCGCCAAAGCAAACGATAGTACCACCATACTTGAGAAAAATGGCGTTCAAAATAAGGCGGCAGACACGTCCGTTGCCGTCAACGAAGGGATGGATGTTCACAAACGTATGGCTGTATTTGGCTGCGAGGGCAATAGGATCGATCTCTCTAGACTCGATAGCATCTTGAAGATCGCCATTGAGAGATCGAATCATTGCCCGCATTGCACCAGGAACTAGGCGGGGATCCATGTACTGGTGAAGACCAGCGCTTACATCGCATTGCCGATAGACGCCGCTGTATTCTAACCAGGACATGCCTTGCTCGGTGTCGATGTTGTGGGTTAAGATGCGATGCGTCTGTTGAATTATCTCTTCTGAGATGTCTCCGCCGTTGATGTAGACCTCATCGATGATGTAGCTGGTGGCTTTGGCATGCTGGACGATCTCGTGATAGCTTCGAAGAACGGCGTCGATGCCGTGTGGTATACTTTCCTGCGCCAGGTCGCATTGTAAGGCCTCATAATCTGCGTCCCCTGCCTGGATCTCGGGGATCTTCTCTCCCTCTCCCTGGAAGATGGCTCGGCATAACTTTAGGGTGGTATTTAATCCTCCCCCTGCGTTCTCGATCATGTTGGATCCGAAGACCATGCGAGCCAGCGCATCGCTTATTTGGCGCTCTAAGGCCTTCTCGTCACTGGACGAGGTGTTCAAAAGCTCTGTGAACTCTTCAAGGGACGATTTGAGTTCTTCGTAGAGGTCGTCGGGGTCAATGTCGCCAAGGATGTTATAGTCATACGCGCCATCCATGGAAATGGGGAGAGATGTGTCCAATCCGCGCTTCATGGTTTTGCGGATGGATTGGGCGATGTTCATGTTGTCGATTTGCTTAAGGGGGTCCATGGTTAGGGTCGAGTAGTAAAGAGAAGGGAGAATGCAGAGACATTAGGGTAGGTCGGAGGTTAGGCCTGAGGCCTGAGGAAGGTTTTATAAGCGATGGAAAAGATACACGGCTAGCTATCAAGGTGTTGACTCACCCTAAGGTTATTACTTAGATTACCTACTTACTTACGTACCTGAGGTAAGGGATCTAGGTAAACTTAAGGTATTAGCTCTTACCTACTGCCTAAGTGCTTAGCAAGGTGCCTAAAGTACAATGGAATTACCCTGTCCCTTCCAGGAAGCGGCAGTATGCAATATTGAAATGTTTCTCGGCTGTCATAGCCCTCATCCTTCGTGTTCTGAACGGCCGAGTAGGGATAGGAGATGGGTTGCAGCTCCTCGATCAATGGAACCACTTAGCATTGCAGTCATTTCTACGATGTAGGAAAGAGTCTTCGGCGGTCTTGAAGCAATTTAGGCAGAGGCCTTTGGGTCCCCGTGAATTCTTGACTTCCCGGATTTCGCTTATGGCCACTGTTCTAATGTTAACCCTGTTCAGCGAGGAAAATAGATAGCGTGGTTACTCACAAGCGAGCCGCATGCCGAAAGGAACGTCTAGTGTTTCACTTGCCCACCTCAGAAGTGACAGGTCAGACATTCCGCCTAATGCCATGCTGAGTTTGTGGAACTGCCGTGGAAGGCGAAACCAATAAGCAGCAGTCAGGAGAAGCCAGTAGTCTTGCGGATCGTCAAAGGGATAGTCGTTAAGCCAGCAAGAACCCGCGAAACCCAGAAGAGGGGTCATGGCATATTTCTTCGCCAGGATGGCAATCTTCTGGATCTCAGCCGGCGACAAATCCTCCAAATCAGGATCTGCTCCATAGATGACGCCAAGAATATTCTTCGTGGCTGGAACATCATCGTCGGGAATTTCCTCAATCATGATAGGGGTCGCTCCATAGACAACGCCAAGGCGACGCGTTGTGGCTTGAATATCATCACCGGACGGATCCTTAGACTTATCGTCAATGTTCGTAGATACGGCAAAGCCACCCCCAGGCTTTATCTCCAAGTGAGGACATATTTCACGAAGAAAGGACAAAGATATCTGGATCTTTTGTGGGTCTGTGTTGATAATGAGATCGAAATTGGTAGGCAACTTCTCAACCGAGGATTCCTTAGGCTCTGGATCAGTGGTTAGCAATATGATCTCTGAAAGGAACGATATCTGCTATACCTGAGTCGGAGAGCTTCACGCGCTTGACATCATGCTTTGGTGATGCCATCTTGTTTTCGAAGTGCTCCAGCAGAATCAAAGAACGTGAAGTGGAAGGACGACAAAGAAAAACCAGGGTGACGAGATGCGAACAAGTGAACAATGCGAGCAACAAGAAGGCCGGGAAATGGTGTTGCTACTGACAGCTGTCAGACTTGCCCGTCAGCTGTAAACAGGTGTGAACGCCATGAGGGCAAGCACCCTGCCTTCCGGTTGTTTCTGCCTCGCGAAATCCCATTCGACCAATAAGCAGAGACTAAACGGTATCAAAAACCTTTATAATTAGCACGGGAGAGCACGAGGGAACCAATGAGCAATCCGTTCTATTTCCATTGGTGTTGTCGAGTGCAAGCAATTGATCGAGTTGATGCCATTCTAGGTGCCGAGACTATCAGGTCTGAATAATTAGGTACAGTCTGTGCGCGTCTCAGGCGCAATATGGCCTCAGGTAACCACTGCTTGACAGATGTTTCTCTATACGTATTGAAAATGCCTTTGTTGACACGAAGAAGTCGTCGGTTTGCGAGAGTTGGCGTGGTGGTTGACAGCGTAGACAGTGAGCGAAGTTTACCGACAATTATCCGCCAGGTGCAACACCAGGCCAGCCCAGCTCCCCAGCTCACCAGCTCAAGTACGACAACGAAAGCATCAACCAACCACAAAAACGGGAATCATGAGTGACCCGCTAAGGTCGCCGAGCCAAGGCCACTCTAGGAATAAGTCGGTCACAAAGGGTATGTCCAAAATCACACGCGGAATACGGCGTTGCTGTCGAGCAGACCAGCTCACCTTGCCCCTCTGCAACGTCATCTCAAGCCGCCTACCAGATGCCATCAGAGACATGATCGTCACCAAACCCCGACGTGCCATTCGGATTGTCTGACACTTTCTTAGCCAGACCAAGGTCCTCTACTAAGGGACCTCTCGATGCCATCGAGTGCGTACGCCTTCGCCATTGTCTACTCCCGAACCTCACCTCCAACTAACCCATCCTAGTGACCCACTAACAGCTCGCCAAACCGCCGCGCAGTCCGCTCAGCCAGCACCACCTCCTCGATCCAGGATCTCATCCCCTCCCATCCGCTCATCTACAGAGTCACCCGTTACCCAGCTCGGCGAGGCCCGCGCCAAGGACTTCTCATTCCTGCTCCGGCCAGAGATCTACCACCCGCTCACTCCTCTGAACGTTCCTGTGGCGTTCCGCAACTCGTCAAAGCAACCAAGTCCCGAGGCGCCCTTGGAGGAGTTGTTGGCCCAGGGCCATTTCCGAGCTGCTGCCGTAGCTGCGGTCCAGGAATTGACGGGCTCAGGTGCCAGCGGGAGTATTAACCCAACAGATTCTAAAAAGATTTTTGGGCTGTTGTACACTCGCTTGGCATGTTTGACGCTGATTGACTCTACGCCTTTGGCTGCCCAAGAGGTGAAGGCTCTAGAGGACCTCAACGACATTCGGACTTATGTCGATGACACGACCGGCGAGCACCTGGTTCCATGGGAACTTCGGGTTCTCAACGTCCGTCTCCAGGCCCTTGGCTTTGGTGACCGTCGACGAGCAGTCATGAGCTACCATGACCTCGCACGGGAAGCTCGAGACAACATCGCCAAGGCCTCAGCACAACACGACAACTCAGCAAGAGAACTCTGGAAGGCCCGCCTCCACGATCTCGGTATCCAAGTCGCCGGCGCCCTCATCGAGATGGACGACCTCACTGGCGCGGCGCACCACCTCAGCACCCTGCGGGACCGGGGCGACGGGAAAATGGCGTTGACAAAGGCCCTGCTATGGCTGCACTTGGGCAACGCAGAGAGCGCCAGGGAGTGCGCGCAACAGGGTGCCAACAGTAACCAAGATTCGGACAAGATCATATTGGCGCTGTGCGATATGGCAGACGCGAACTATGACTCTGCGCTGGAGCAGTGGAAGGATCTAAAGGAGACTACGGACGACGAGATGGTGGGCGTCAACATGGGCGTGTGTCTGCTCTACCTGGGAAGGATACAGGAGGTATGTGGGAGCTTCAGTTCCCTTGAGCGAAGGCTAATAAATCTAGGGACGCGAAATCCTCGAAGAATTGGTGAATTCGGGCCTATCATCTCACACACTGCTGTTCAACCTATCAACCATGTACGAGCTGTGTACTGAGAAGAATCGCACTTTGAAGCTGAGGTTGACGGAGCGTGCTGCTGCGATGGAGACTTCTGCGGCTGGATGGGAGAAGACGAATGCGGACTTTAAGCTTTAGATTTACGAGTGATGCACTGATGCCTGTTTCTGTCATGTCTTCTTGCAGTGCTCGTTGTTGATATGTTTCTGGTGAACAGATTGGAGCTAAGACCTGCCCCATGTATCCTCTCTGGAGGCATTTGACATCGGCTCGCGATCCAACCTAAAGCAAGAGATTCAAGTTTATTAGTCGTTTCTTCCGTCTAGGAAATTTTCTCTCGGCATCGGAGGTGTCCCCAACTCACGGCCGGTGCTGGATCAGTTCCCCCGCCGGGCCTACCCCACAGCCCGACGCGGTAAACTTGAAGCCGCGGGGAACCTCGGTACCTAGATAGGATGACCTCGTCTCCAACGCGGCGCTTATATATATCTTTTATTTACGTCGACGGAGTATCTTATCGGCTTCATAAAACTGTATCTTTTATATTTTCTAAATACTTAGCCAGAATCCCAGCATGTCATCAGATCGCGTCAGCCAGATCACTGGCCATCTCAATTTCCCCAGGGGCTTGTTGGCCGGCCAAGTCGCCATCATCACCGGCAGTGGACAGGGCATTGGCGCCGAGGCGGCACGGCTGTTTGCAAACGAAGGCGCCAAGGTTGTCATTGCAGATGTCGACGAGAGTACGCGACGACTCCCTGTGTGAAAGATTTTTTGACTGACACAAAACCAACAGAAAAGTCCGCCGACGTGGCTAACAGCATCAACGACAACGGCGGGCAGGCCATTGCCGTGGCCGGCGATGTCACCGACGCCGAGTACATCAAGACGCTGGTCAAGAAAGCAGCCGACTTCGGCGACGGCAAGATCAACATCATCGTCAACAACGCGGGCTACACGTGGGACGGCGTCATCCACAAGATGACGGACAAGCAGTGGGACACCATCATCGCGCTACACTGCACGGCACCCTTCGCCCTCATCCGCGCCGCCGCGCCGTACTTCCGCGTCAAGGACGGCGCCCCGCGCTGCATCGTCAACATCTCGTCGACCTCGGGCGTCCACGGCAACGCCGGCCAGCTCAACTACGCGCTGGCCAAGGCCGGCGTCACAGGCTTCACCAAGACCATCGCCAAGGAGTGGGGACCGGCGTTCGGCGTGCGCGCCAACACCGTCGCCTTCGGACACATCCTCACCCGGTTGACGGCGGCCAAGGAAGATGGCGCGTTCGTGGCCGGGCCTGACGGCGAGAAGATCAGCCTGGGCATCCCGCTGAAGCAGTCGCAGGCGGCGGGGGATGCGATGCATGCGGATATTGCGCTGCGGAGGCCCGGCACGGCGACGGAGGCGGCGAGCAGTATCCTGGCCGTGGCGAGTCCGCTCTTCTCGTATGTGACGGGACAGACCATCATGGTGACGGGCGGACGCAATATGTGAGACCTAGGCAGTGGCGACGGTGCTTCATTGTGTAAGATCAAAATCCAAGACAGGCCGTTATAATGGAGAGACCAACATCAGGGTAGAGGAGCCAGAAAAGGGGGCCGAAGAAACGTGGTATTAGATTAAACGGAACTATGCTTCCCGCCGGAACGCCCCAATCCAACAAGTTATGTCCTTTTGTTCATACATCTCCTTCAATTCTCATTCTGATTCTTTATACCTTGAGCCACAACGAGAAAACGCCCTTGGCGTACTCGACGATCTCGTCACCGCCTAGCTTGCTCTCGCCATAGACTCGGTCAACGAAGGAAATGGGTACCTCGGCGACGCTGGCACCCATGGCCTTGGCGCGGACCATCAACTCCATCTGGAAGCTGTAGCCCTTGCTCTCAGTGGTGTTGATGGCCTTCTGGAGGACGGCCTTGCGGTAGAGGCGGAAGCTGCCCGTCAGGTCGCTGACGCCGGGGCGCAGGACGGTATCGGCAAAGAGGTTGGCACCGCGGCTGACGAACTTGCGCTTGAGGTCCCAGCCGTAGACGCCGCCATCGCCGGCGTAGCGGGTGCCGGTGACAATATCGTAGTTGCCCTTCTCCTGCAGGGCGACCATCTCGGGGATGAACTTGGGGTGGTGGCTGAAGTCGGCGTCCATGATGATGACGAAGTTGCCCGTGACGAACTGTAGGCCGTGGACGTAGGCCGTGCCGAGACCCAGCTTGCCGGCGCGGGGCTTGAGGCTTACGTGCGGTGCGTAGGCCTTGACGAGCTGGTTGGCGACCTCCTGGGTGCCGTCGGGGGAGCCATCGTCGACGATGATCAGTTCCCAGTCGAGGTTGCTGTGGTGAAGTCAGCAAAACAGGACTGTGGACGGGATGCTTGTGACGGTTTGTCCGAGATCCAGCAGTGGGCAACTTACTGCTCAGTAAAGGTGCGGTTGAGCAGCCACGCCACGATGGGGAGGTTCTTGCGCTCATTGTACGTCGGCAGGATGACCGAGTACTTGTTCTGGGTAGACTTGGACATTGTGGGAGAAGGACGAACGAAGAAGAGCGGTCGGTATTAATCGAGAAAAGCGGAGCAGAATTCGGAAGGCGACGAGGTCGGAGGGAGACAAAAAATGGCGGGCGACAAAAGAACGTCGAGAGTCGGTCGATCGCGTATTCTGAGGTTGACCGCGTCGAGCCACGGAGACAGATTGCAGACTGCAACCCCTGAAATTGGAGTTGTGGCTAGTAATGCACGTGGGGTGTGTGGCTGGACTGTGGCGGGTGCACGGCTTGGCATGCTTCTAGCGGACGGGCCCGTCACCTCACTCACACCACCTCCAACGACAGTCGACCTGCGATGGCCAACATTTCACAGTTTTTGCGATGGTCTGATTCGATTTAATAGTTGGAATTGTCAGAAATAGCTCCGTGGTAATCTGACCGGCGGTCCCCTTGTCCCGTTGAATCCTCTTAGAGACCAGTGGTTAGCCTCGTCTCCAACAGACCGTCCTTCATGTTCCCCTCTCAAGTCCCTGTGTAAGGTAGATCCATGCCCTCGCGGAAACTGCCCAATCGGCCATGAATATCCGCAATTGGCCAAGCAGAAAGAGCTGCAGAAGAAGCAAAAGAAGCATAGCAGCACAGCGCAGCACATCATCATCATCGACTGCCGGGTCCCGTCGACTCGCTCTGATCCAACCATTCCACCCGCTGCTTCTCCAATGTCTCCATCTGACTGGTTCCGGCGCCTTGCCCCTCCCAGATCGGTGGCTTTTGGGGGCTGCTGGCTCCACCAAGTAAGTGACCAAGCTTCCCCGCAACTGCAACTCCCATCGTCGAGCTTCTGCTTTCTTCTCCGTCCCGATCGTCAGAGTTCACACAGTCCTCGCTCGCCACAGGCCCACGCCAGTTCTCACAGTCCACGCCTTCGCCAGGCCGCGAGAAGCCTCGACACTGTGCTCCAGCTTTCGCCCAGTGACGGGACTGCGCTGCTTTAGCCCCGATTCCGGCTGCGGCAATGGGGATAGGCCCCGCGAGGACGGAGAGCTACATGCTCACCTCGGCCTCTCGCTGGTTGCGCTTGTGGCTCTTCCCGCGTGCGCATGTTCCCCCGGGGTTCCGACGAGGTTCCTCCACGCCGCCGTCTTGCCGGTGAGCGACTTGCGTGTCTCCTGAGGCCATGGGGCAAACCCTTGTGCCACCCGCCAGCTTAGAGCTGCTCTTGATTGTAGGTAGGTATGAAGTAGTTTGCCCTGTGGAACCGTCGTGACCTCGTGATGTGCCGGCCAACCTCACTCCGTCGTCCGTCGTCCATCCCCCAACCTCACTTCCTCCCTCCATCTTCACAATCCGCCTCATCTCGACTCTACGACCCCGAGATTGTGTCGCAGCTCTCGCCAGCTACCCCAGGAATCGCGTAGACGCCTCCAGCCCGATAGCCAAGACTGCGCCCAGCAGCATCACCAACTGCGACAGCTCCTCTTACGTCATCATCATGTCTGACGGAATTGCCCCAGCCATCGACAAAGGTATGCGCCCTCGCCATCCATCAACACGATCCGTCTTGCCCCCGAATCCAGCCCAATTGGCCTGTTTTTGATGGACGCAGGCCACTCCATCAAGAACCACCATCCCCCGAACTCAACTATAAGACGAGTCGCTGACATGTTCCTTTAGTCGGTGAGCCTGCGCCCACGGCTCCCGAGGCTGAGGTTGCGGCGCCGACCATGGCCACTGCGGCACCCACCTCTAAACCCAAGCCCGATGAGAAGATGACCGAGGATGGTGCGAAGGCTCCTCTGACAACACCCAAGCCCGTTGAGATGATGTCAGTGCCGCAGACCCCCATCAACAACAGCACTCCGGCCGGCGGCACACCACGGCCCGAGTTGAAAATCGACGAAGAGCCGAAGGAGAAGCCCAAGGAAGAGGAAGCCACCGTCATCCTCGGTCTCCAGGAACCCGAATCGACCCCAGTGGACTCACAGCCCAAGGACGAGCTTATGGACAGCGAGCCCATCGCCGAGAAGCTTACAGAGGCCGCGACCAACGGCTCCAGCAAGGACATCGAGATGACGGGTGCTCTCCCATCATCGGATTCCAGCGAGTCTGCCTCAGGAGAAAAGCGCAAGCTCGAGGACGAGCCGTCCACAACCAACGGCGAAGCCTCCGACGACGACAAGTCGGGCTCAGATGGTCGCTCCGACAAGAAGGCCCGAGTCGAAGACGCCCCAGTCCAGTCAGCTACTAACGGCAAGAGCAAGGCGAAGCGAGAGAAGAAGGCGGCCGCTCAAGTCGCTGGCAGGACGGCGCGAAAGACACGAAGCCAGGGGCCGGTGGAGGTCTAGCAACTAGCTGCACGTAAGTGATGATGAAATCTGAAACGAACTATGACAGGATGCGCGGGTGCAGGCGAAAATGGCAGGTTTGGTCACGGAAAGGGTTGTTTGGCTTTCCTGAGCTCTGTCTGGGTTTGGGTTGTATATTCGGATCTTTTTAGGGGTAGCAAAATCGATAATTTCATCTACTCTCCTGCGGCAGTGAAACAAATGTGATGTTGAACCGGAGCGTAACTACCTAAGTACTTATGTATGTTATAGTGTCACGAACCACTTGAATTTGACATCTCGCAGGATCTTGATTAGATCCTGTGAGGCTACTAAGACGAGAGGTTCTTAGATACTTCAAACAGGTACGGCCGGAACTGGTCAATCTAGCTGGGACGTTTCGCGACGTCCACGGTTCAAAGTTGGCCCTCGCATCGGCTAGAGCCACCGTCTTGGGCCAAGAAAGTGGAGGAAACAGGTGTCGTCATCGCAAGGCATGCAACCCCTCGGCACGCGTTCAATCGGAGAATTGAAGCCAGGCAAAACGTACGTGGGCACAGCCACGCAGTTGGTTCACTGTGCGCCAGGCTGCTGGGCCTTGATTCGGCATGAAGAAGGCTTTAACCGAACCCCTTGCGGAGCCCTTGACGTCAACAAGAGACCCTGTCGTTTACGGCCTCCGAGTGGGCTTTGCGCCTGGAGGTGCCTACCTTACCTAGCATGACGATTGACAGCCAAGCCGGGACCTGCATCGGGAGCGTTCCAGGGCAGGACAACGATACGCCCAGGCCATATCTGACGCCGAAGATCAGAATGCAAGCCGGAGGTAAGTAGGGGCGGTTTGAGGGGCTTCGTCGCTTGTTCTTCTCTCGGTGGTATAGAAAAGCCGGGATGCCGAAGGAGAGTTCTCGATCTGGTGCATTGCGCTGACGTTTCGAGCTCCACTCGGCGCAATGCAGGAAGTCCGGGTGCCTGAAACTGATGATGGGGGGAAAAGTTTACTGGCGACATGCGTTTGTTCCCTGTAGAATTTGCACGAGATGCTTCGTACACGCGTCGCTTGGTGGTTCGTCCGCTTGGCCTGTCAGCAGTTGCAAGCAAGCAAGCCCTTGCTCAAGTTGGCTGGCGGATAGAAATAGAAGGGGGACGGCTTAGAAACCGTACAGTTTCTTCTCTTGGTTTTTCTTTAGACGATCTTAGATTCAGTGACATGAGATGCCCTCACGAACAGCCATCAACACAGATCTCGCTCTTCAGTGGGTTATTTTCTATTATTCAGCGGTTATGGGACCTTTACTTCTCCATCAAAGGACAGTCCAAATCCAGAGATCGTACCGTGGAGTCGATCTCTGAGTGAGGCAAAAAAAAAGAAGAAGAAAAAAGTGATCGATTGCGCGTGCTTTTCCGCTTCAGATTCTGATTAACCTTCCAGGTACCTGAACCTTGGGGTGGGTTGCTTGTGGGCGGTGGCGAAAAGGAGCCAACCACTTGAGAGTTGGTTGACTGGATTGACTTCCCTTCCCGTCTTTGTTTGAGCGGCATTGCCCGCTCAGTTTCCAATTCAATTACTGTACGAAGGAAGAATGGACTGAGTTGCAAGTGAATAAAATTGCTAACGTGAGATGTGAGCCATCTGCTGACTTGTCGTTTTATTTTAGTGTTTTCATTTATCTCGTTTGGCATTGCTTTCATCAGCGGCGGTGGGATTGGATTTTAATGCGGCTTAGATGTTCCGTCAGCCGTTGGCATCCTTACACAACCCCGGTCGTCGGTTACAGGAATGCTACGACTAGGTGCTGCTACGTAGCATTACCTAGTAATTACAAAGTACTGCAAAATACTGTACATAGTACTCTTGTAATGGGTGGCAACTAGCAAGGGAACAGACACCCCTGGCGTTTCGACTTGGGCAACGATGAAAAAGACAACAAAGAACAACCCGGATCTTGGAACATGTCGTGGCCGTCGTGGGGCCAAGAGGGAGACAAAGAACACGAGAGATCCACGCCGCAGCCACAACCCACATCCCACATTCTGTACGACATGCCTGGATAGGCTCCCAACGGCACAACAAGCAACAGAGTAAATCCCTTCTGAATCGAGAAACCAGACCCGTCCACTCCATTCTCAAACAGGAATGACAGGAATTGACCAGAAGAGAAAGAGAAAGAGACAAAAAAAAGATTCATCGGCTTGATCCGGGCAGGCCGTGACTACTGCCCATGCCCATGTTTTGCATTAGACGAAAAAGTGCTTCGTATTCGATCGGCATCCCAGCCAGTTTTTGGCCCGCAAGCCTGCCACATTTTCCCAACGCCGCCCTTCTCACTGGCCCAACACCTGCCAGCAGATATAGGGGACGACTGGACGATGCAGTGACTGTGTATCTAAGAGCGACCTAGATTAGCTCGCGGAACTGACTGGCGCCGACCTGCCGGCTGGAGTCCTCTCTGGGTAGGAGGGCCCACCCCCCTAAAGCCTGTCAAAAATAGCACTGCCCCTGGCTCGCTCCCAGTTGGCTCACTGGTTGCTGCCAGGGACAGACAGCTCCGTCCGGCCCAGCGCCGAGCCCAGGGGGTGCAGCTGGCGCTGGGGACCAATCGACGGCGGCTGTGGCGAATGTTCGGTCTTCTTCTGACCAGGTCGCTCGCGAAGGGAAAAGGTGTCATCGGACACAGAGGAGTGGTGCGCATGTGGGCAGCGGAGAGTCTCCATTGGGAGAGGTTCGGGCTTACAGCGCTGTGAGTTCTGTTAGGTTTTGCCCGCTGGTGGTGACTCCAGCGGGTGACCCTCAACGCCTGCGGCTAGCGGTCGATTGTTAGATACTAACTAGCACTTAACTTAGTAACAGAACAGCACCAGAGCCTTCAGGGTCTGGACTAGAATTGGAGTCATGGCGGTAGTGTCGGTAGTCCACGGCACGGATAACTTGGGTACGTACCGCCGGCTTGGCGCCGGCCGGCCTGGCATCTGTTGGCGTGGCGGCCTCGGTCAGTTGTGCGGATTCCGCACTGTCTCTTCCTGTGGACGACATATGGGGCTGCACAGTGCACACAGTGTCCATAGTACCCACGCCGTGCTAGTTCCATTCTCCCCATGAATGGATCGCCCTTTGCACCCCCAATCCCCATGAGGATGGATGGATGGATCCTATCCCAACCCATCCCATCCCCATCTCCATCCCATGTCATGGCGCCCTGAATTCCCCAGCCCTACACCATCGAACCTGTTTCCTCGTTCTTTGTTCCTCTTCCTCTCTTTCCTCCTCCCTCCTTCTCCCATCCTCCCTCTCCGCGTATCGCGATAGCTTCCTCGCCCCTTTTGACGCATAGACCTCCCGGAACATCAGCATCGACCCTCGTTTTTTTCTTCGTCCTTTGTCCGCGTTTGCCCTTCACGGGGTCACCTGGCCGGCCGTGGCGTCCTCCCTATGAGCTTGCCTCTTGGAGCAGCGTCTCTCTCCCTCGTTTCAGCGGGCTCTGCTCGACGACACCTAATTCACATCTTCACGACCTCAGCGGTCGCATAGAAGACGTCCTCGTACGACACGATCGCCACCCTCGTTTACCGTTCTGCCACTTTCACGATACGATCCAATACCACCTCCTCGTTTCGGTTCGAGCCTACCGGGCTTTCACTCGCTCGAGACGAGCTTGACATCAGACCTGCTTCTATTGGACCCAGACCACGTTCTTCGTTTCTGGCGGAGCAATCGCCGCCATGTCTCTCAGCACTACGGCCGGCTCCCTAGTCGGCCGCGATGGTCAAGATACGGGATCCAAGTTGCTGGACCTTCTCAAAAGCCCCTGGAGCGGACAGGTACGTCACTGCGGCCGCCACAAAAGAAGCACCTTTGAAGCTTTGCTGGGACAACTGCTAACATTAGCCAACATAGCTACAAGCCGCCTCCATGTATTCTGCCTTGGGCATCTCGATAGGCTTTACTGTCTTTACCGCCGTCGTCTTTTCCCTCCTTCGACCCTATAACCAGGCCATCTACGCGCCCAAGCTCAAGCACGCCGACGAAAAGCATGCTCCTCCTCCGCTTGGAAAGGCACCCTGGTCATGGATCACAACCGTCTGGTCAGCTAAGGAAGAGACGCTGATACACTCGATCGGCATGGATGCTACCGTCTTCCTCCGCTTCATTCGAATGTGCCGCAACATGTTCTTGACTTTGTCCGTCACTGGCATTGGAATCCTCCTCCCGGTCCATATCTCCAACTTTAGACTCGGCAGTAACTTCTCCAAGGACACCAACTGGGTGTTCAAGATCACGCCTCGAGATGTCAAGGAGAAGTCTGTTTGGGCCCAGGTTGTTATCGCTTGGGTCTTCAACATCATTGTCGCTTCTTATCTCTGGTGGAATTATAGGAAGATCCTTCAGCTACGTAGGAAGTATTTCGAGACTGAGGAGTACCAGAGTAGTCTCCATTCCCGAACTCTCATGGTAGGCCAAGCCCAATAATCCCCGATTGGTACTTTAAACGTTGGCTCACTTTAATCTCCCCCAGTTGTTCGATATTCCCAAAAAGGGCCGCAGCGACGAAGGAATCGCAAGAATCATTGACGAGGTTGCCCCCAACGCCTCCTTCGCCCGAACTGCTGTTGCGCGCAACGTCAAGGACCTGCCGCAACTCATTGCGCAACACGACCATGCTGTCCGTCAACTTGAGTCGGTACTTGCTAAGTATCTCAAGAATCCGAACAACCTCCCACCTGCCCGCCCCGTGTGCAGACCGTCCAAGAAAGATCGATCCTATGGCACATATCCCAAAGGTCAGAAGGTCGATGCGATCGAGTACCACACCCAACGAATCCGCGACCTAGAAGTCGAAGTCAAGGAGGTTCGGGCTGGCGTGGACAAGCGAGGCACTATGCCCTATGGCTTCGCTAGTTACTCCGACATTGTTGAGACCCATAACATCGCCTTTGCTTGCCGCAAGAAGAAGCCCGTTGGCACCACTATTGGGTTGGCCCCTCGGCCCAACGATATTATCTGGGACAACATGCCTCTCTCTAGCGCTACCCGGAGTCGCAAGCGATGGTTCAACAACCTGTGGATCACTATTCTGACTTTCCTCTGGATTGCCCCCAACGCCATGATCGCCGTCTTCCTGGTCAATTTGTCTAACCTTGGAATTGTGTGGAATGACTTCCAGAAGTCCCTGTCAGCCAATCCCACTTTCTGGGGTGTCGTACAGGGTATTCTCTCACCAGCTCTCATGTCCCTCGTTTACCTGGTCCTTCCTATGATCTTCCGTCGCCTCTCGAATAAGTCCGGCGACCAAACCAAGACTGGACGAGAGAGGCACGTCTTGGCCAAGCTCTACGCCTTCTTTGTCTTCAACAACCTACTCGTCTTCTCGATCTACAGCCCTTGCTGGGCCTATATCGTTAGTGTCATTAAAAGGGTCCAGAACGGAGGTGATGCATGGCAGGCCGTGGTCGATGAGAATTTTGCCAATGTGCTGTTGATCTCGCTTTGCAACAACAGTCCCTTCTGGGTGACATATCTGCTCCAACGTCAGCTGGGTGCCGCCATCGATCTTGCCCAGCTGTGGCCCATGGTTCAGGCCTTCTTCCTCAAGAAATTTGCGAGCCCGACCCCCAGAGAATTGATCGAACTGACGGCGCCGCCCCCCTTTCAATACGCAGAGTATTACAACTACTTCCTCTATTACGCCACCGTCACAATGTGCTTCGCAGGAATTCAGCCACTGGTTCTCGTCGCAACTGCCCTGTACTTCACGATTGATTCTTACCTCAAGAAGTACCTCATCCTGTACCGCTTTGTCACCAAGACGGAGTCCGGTGGCATGTTTTGGCGTGTCGTTTTCAACCGATTCATCTTTGGCACGATGCTCGCTAACCTCGTGATTCTGCTCACTTGCTGGACCAGAGGAGACAACCAACATGTGATGTTCTTCTCAGTGGTGCCATTACCGTTCCTTATGCTGGGTTTCAAGATCTATTGCTCCCGGGCTTTCGATGACAAGATGCGGTATTACAGCTCCCGCGACGTTACTCGGAGCGCTGAGGGGGGTCTGCCGCAGAAGGAGGGAAAGATGCGCAGCGAGAGGCTGGCCAGTCGATTCGGCCACCCGGCCTTGTACAAGCCTTTAATCACACCCATGGTGCATTCCAAGGCGCAGAACCTCCTCCCCGCCATCTACAAGGGAAGGTTGACCGACGGCCGAGAGACTAACGCGGGCGATATGATGAGTGTCAGCGGTTACTCGGACATGTACGCCCTCGACCCGATGCAGGGTGGACGACCTGGAAAGGCTGCCAATGGGAATATGCCTGGTTTCGAAATCGTCGCTGAGAATCAAATGGACTTTGGATACTACAAAAACCGGGCGGAGTTCGGAGAGGACCACGGCGGAGGCGAGATCTACGGACGCCAGGGCGAGATAATGCGGCCCGATACTCCTGGATCTTTGGGCGAGGGAAGTGACCGAGGGTCGAGACCTGGCACACCTCTTTCCGGTCGGACGACTCCTTTTGCAGCGGGCAACAATAGCATGACCTCCAACAGCGACACGGCGTACCAGGCGTTCCGCGGAGTCCCGGCTCCCTACAGCGGGTTTACACAGCAGCCGATCATCGGCTCCGAAGTGCCCAGCCGGTCGCGCACCCCGATGTACTCCCAGGACAATGGAAGCTCATCAGGGCTGGGACTCATCAACAACGCTGCATCCGTCCCAATGAGCCACCCTTCGTCGGGACGCATGACGCCAGTCCAGCAAGCTCCCTCTATTAGTCCCGGGCCGTCAATGGGTGCTTTGGGTGGCGGACCACGGGGTTACAGCAACCTCAATCAGGCCGAGTCTGACAACGACCCAGCACAATACGACTACTTCCGTGGCAGCACTAGGGCAAGAAGAAATCCCGGTGAGGGCTGGTAGTCCCTCTTCCTAATACTAAGGAGTGACGACCTTGGGAGGGGAAGAGACTTTTTTATTGCGTTGAATTTGCGAGGCGTTTGGATAGAATGGGCTTCTACTATGATCAGAGATGGATGCATGGGACCAACCCCGCAAGCTGCGCGGCGGACGACATTGGAGACGATGGGGGATGGCATTGTCAATACATGGTTTTAATCCGTACATACGACCTCTTCGTTTCTCGAATGTGTAACAGGACGCGTCCGACTCTAGGCGGAAAGATGCGTCGTCTCTTGGTCTTAACCACCAAGATTGAAGCGATATGTATTGTTTCTATACATGTCATATAATTCATGGAATGCACCCGGCGCATTGTCAGTCATCGTGATCAACCTCACTATGAGTCTCCTAAACTGCCTTCTCCCGACCGTCTCGTCGGAGCTCTTACGACGAGATATGCATCTAGGTCATCACATCGCTTATGTTTAATTGAGCTTTGAGGATCTTGAGACACAACTTTAACTCTCTTCTACGATATCTAATGGTATTATGTATCTCGTCTAAATCTATTGCCTTCTTAGATTAGTCTTCTACATTATAAAGCCTCTTTTTCGTTAGATGTAAGTGAAATCGCCCTCCATTTCGTCGCATTAGCTTCATCAAGTCATCCTTTATATCTTCACTGGTTGAGTTGTAAATGCATGGTACCTTGAGACAAGCTTCTAGGCCGTAAAGCTGCCTGTCTCATGCAGTCGCGTCGTGTAGGCAAGCAAGTCCTCCGCCAGCCCCTCAATCACCTCATCAGACACCACGTCGGCGTTCCACGAGATGCCGGCTGTCAACATACCATTCGGAGCGCTCGCCACGCTGATGCCCAAAGGCTGGCCTGCGACCATGATACCGTTGGTAAAGAGAGCCCTCGAGACGCGGCGTTGACCTGGGCTGTCGTTGCGCATGGCGCCCAGGCTGCTAATCTCCCACGACCCCTCACGCGGCTGGCCGTTCTTCTTGCTCCAGTACGACGCCCAGTCCGAGATAAACTTCAACAGGCTGATGGGGTCGTCCGCGGGGAGGGTGCTGGTGCGCGTGCGGAGTTCGCCCTTGACCTGCTTCGCGTGGTACCAGATGAGGCTGTCCAGGTCGGCGTCCGGCTTGCGGAGCGCGTCCACGGCGGCGGCAGAGTATTCGTGCGGCGTTTCCGTGATGCACACGCGGAACAAGTCCTTGACCGCCGGGTTGGCCGTTGCGCACATGTACGGGCGCGCATTGATGGGCGTGCTAGCCGTGAAGGCGGGCGCATCCTCGGCCGGGATGCGGCGCGCCATGGAGGCGAGGCACAGCGCTTGGAGGAGCGACGTGACGGACGCCGAGTGGCTGCGCGACTGCGTGACCATGCTGGCGACGACGGCGGCGGAGATGTCGACGGCGCGCACGCGGGCGTGGTGAGGCCGGTCGAAGTCGATGGGCTCGCCGGCCCAGATGGCTCGCTTGGCGGGCTTGAGGAACGCGGGGGCGAACTCGTTCCAGACGACCCGGCCCATAAAGAGCGTCCCGTTTGTGTAGGGGATGACGTCTTCCTGTGCCTCGGGGAGTACGGGCGGGTCGGGGAACTGGAGGACGGAGCTGGGGTCCGAGTCGGCGGAGGGGTCGTTGAGAGCCGCGACGAACTGCTCGTGGAACAGCTTGGCGCTGGTGCCGTCCATGAGGGAGTGATGGAACGCAAAGACGATATCCTCGAAGGATTCCTCTCCGGGGGCGTTCGTCTCCGGCCTCACGACGACGACCCTCCACGGCGGGCGGGTTTCGATGTCGGGCCAGAGCTGATCGTGGCACCAGGCATGAACCGCCGAAACCCCGGCGTCGTAGTCCGCGCCGGCCGGGACGGACCGCGTCTCGATGTGCCTCCGCAGATCCACTTCGGTGACATGCGAGAAGTGCGCCGTGTCCGTGTCCTCGCCGAGGATGCCCACGCGGAGCATCGGCTGCGCGGCCACCAGCCGGCCCAGCGCGGCGACGATGGCGGCGTCAGCGTTATCCACTGGTGGGTTGGCGTAGCGCGCGGAGAAGACGACGCAGCGGTATAGGCCCCGCGAGTGACGGGTAGACGAGAAGAGCTCGCTGGATGGGTTGTTAGTGGCGGTGGTGGTTGGAAGAAGGATTACTCACATGTTGCCGAGGGGGCGGAGGGCCTTGGGGGAAGATGTCTCTGCCATTGTAAACGGGGATAAAGAGAAGATTGAAGATATGAGTTGATCCTGGCTGTGCAATGCTTGAATACGAGCTGGTATGTCTCTACTTCTTGAGTGCTGCTGCCTTCGGGAATCGGAAATGTCTTGATCCTTCAGCGACCTCAACAGATAAGGGGTGTTAGACAACGCAGTAGTTTCACACAGACCTCTTCAAACCGTTTATTTAGTCCCTAGAAACTCAACTGAATAGGGAGACAAAGACAGTACTACTGCGTTTCGGCGCGGCTCTTGTAGTTCCAGTTTTCAATTGAGTCACCGGTTGCTACAATTGAGTCACCGTTGGTCGGTTACAAGGCGCCGTTAACAATTTGTGGAGTACTAGGTAAATTCACTCGCTTATTCAGCAGGAGCTAGACATGTAAGATTTTAGTCTTGCCTTTTTCGACTGCAGTTGCTTTCCTAGAGACTTGGGAGTGGATATTTCCATCTTGAATTGAAAGGGTGGCATTTTGTGGAGTTGCCGTGGATGAAGATGCTGCTGAGGGGGGACGGTGTATAAAGATTTTGGGGTCCCAGTTTTGTCCAACGTTCTTGTTGGAGCTGGTTGGTAGAGCCACTACATCAGCGTTTAGAAATCCTTTGTTAAGTGGAAAAGATGGGAAGTTAGACCAGAAAACATCAAGGTCAAGATCAACATGAAGCAAATAGACACCAGACGGAAACGGGTATTGAGAAATTGTAATCTATCATCCAGTTTAATAAAGCCTTCGAAATCAACTCACATCGTTTCCTCGGCTGCAATACCTACATACTTACCTAGTTAAAGGTGCCCAAACTAAATACATTACTGCCCTTCTAGGAAATGGAGAAAATGGAATACCGAAGACTCCGAGAAAGCCCACATTTGAGGAACATGCCCCTCGACCCCTATACGAATGCAAAGCGAAATGAACGGCGGGTCGTTTTGGTGAGAGATCCCTACCGAGACGGAGGCTCCGGCTGTTTCCACCAACTGATACATGACCCGTTGCTTCTTTCACCTGGACTTTGAAGATGAGAGGAATCGCACCTGGAATGGCAATTGGAAAGGACCGCTACAATTGGTAGTGCTCGAACTTTGCAAGATTTAATTACGGCTGTTAGCCTAATTGGACTTGATGATTGGGGGATTTGTTGATGGAATCGAAGTTGTTGCACATGGCTTAGGCTCGGATAAAAGTCCTGCCGGCTCCGGGCAAGGAATGACGAACCCCTAAGCAGGACCCTAAGCAGGACCCTAAGCAGTGACGAACGGGAAGAGTGGGGAGGACAACAGTCAACATTGGAAGTCGCGGACGCTAAGACGGCCCCCTGCTCGGCTGCCTTTGACGCGCTGAAGCAAGACTCCCCAAAACTTTTGTTCACCTTGCGATATTCTGTTTTTGCTGCATTTGCCAGAGTCTGAAGTCTGCACTACACATTGTATTTTCCCTTGAACTGTCAATAACCAAATATTCCTTCCGTCTTGTCGCGCAATTCCACTCGTCATGCTATAAACGCGCCGCTCGACCCGAACTTGAACTTGACCACAACAATGCCTTCGCCCACCTCCTGATCCACCGTCACCGCCCCGAATATTGTCGCCGACCCCGGCGATGGATCGCGAGAAAGAGCCTCTGGCCTCACGGCCAAACGGGAGGCCTACGAGCATGCTCGTCGTGAAGGAACAAGGGAGGAAGCCGCTCTTCTCAAGCACCGGCTCTCGAGGAGATGACGACCCCAACAACAAACCGAAGGACAAGGAGAACGATCGCACGCAACTCAACACGAGCAGGTATCGGACGAGTGCATACGGCGAGGGAATGCTACGGCGCATGAGCTCCGAGCCGCACATGAAGGCCGCGGAGAGGAGAGGGAGCTCCAGCAGCCAGGCATCCTCGGGAGGCACGCGCATACCAAAACCCTCTGGCATCACCTTTTCGAGCCGGAAACAGCTCTCCCTGAGTGAGGCCTTCAGCCGGGCTGCCATGGACTCCGAGGAGGAGAGCGACCAGAGCCACGTCATGGATGCCTCGCCCAGCCCGGCACCACGAGTCGCCCGTGCGCGGCGTGAGGAGGAGGACCGGCGAATGAGGAAGATGATGTCAATGGATCATCTGGACAGCAAGGCGCCAGCTCGACCCTTCTCGCGCGGCTCGCTAGCAGCATCGACACTAGCGGAGACACGACCCTCGCCGGACAAGCACGAGTCGCCCAGGCGGAGGAGTTTGTACGGAAAATCGAGAATAGGACTTGGGCCAAGAGACCCTGCTCAGGAATCAGTCAGTCCGAAACCTAATGGAATCAAACCTGAAGACCGGGCAGAGCATCCGGCCGATCCGATCAGTAGGCTCCGGCCGGCCCCCGGACTGAAGCATATGCCTTCGAAGGACGACCTAACGAACCAAGGTCGCATTCCTCCTCTGGTCCCAGGGATAGAAGATCTGCCGTGGCCATCGATTGAGAATGGAGGGAACCAGCAAGAGCCAGCTGCGCCGATGGCCGCTATCGCTGAGAAGGCGTCACCTGAAAAGAGCTTCGCGTGGCAAGTTGAGGAAGACTTTACTGCTGGAGACCTGCAGATATCGGATAGCCCTAGGATTACAATGGGAACCCGGCCTTTTGCAAACCGAATCAAGTTTGATGAGGGGAGCGAGATCGACATCAACTCGCGGACTAGAGTGGCCAACCCTGGCTCACGCAACACCAAGCTGGACGAGATCCGATCGAGGGAGGTCAAGGCTGGGAACAATATCCCACTCAAGTCACCCCAACGACAGCCCAACACGAAACTAGATGAAATCCGACAGCGCGAGGCTCAGGCTGAGCACGAAATACCCATCCCGGACCGGAGCCTACCGAGGCCGAGAAACACCAAGCTGGAAGAGATACGGCAACGCGAGATTAATGGCATCCCGAACCGAGCACTGGCTAAGATGAGGTTGGAGGAGATTCGAGAGCTAAACTCCAACTCGAATGCTCGCTCACTGTCTCCAGAAGAATCTCGACCGCTATCGGCCCGGACGGCTCGGGAGATGGACCCTCCCGTGGACCTGGAGACGAAGGAGCCCGTTCGACCAAAGTCTGCTTTTGAGATAGGTGGGCAACGAATACCTGACACGCCCGTCACCATCTTCAAGGCGCGCGAGGCTAAGTACCATGCACCGGTGGAGGAACGAGGTGAATCGAGTCAAGGAAATGATGCGAAGGATGTTGCACGACCGGGGCTGTTGCAGTCGCACAAGCGTGGTGACTCAAGGGAGTTGTTGCGACGGCTGGCAAGGGCTGCGAGCACCAGTCCTGCGCCGGACACGGAAACTCGACGACCGGCAAGCCCACTGCAGACAGAGAGGCCCGTCACCCAAGACTCAGATTTCAAGTCAGCCATTCCACGGCGCACCGCCGAAAATGCGCCGCGACACACACAACTCCAGAGGAAAGACAACGAAACCTCTAAACCCACAGTCGGATTCGTTGACCTCCCACGAAGGCGCTCCACGGACTCTGTTAAGAGTAAGAGATCCAGCATGCACTCCGAAATGGACCCTACGGATAGGATAGAGGCGGAGATGAAGCTCTTTGCGCCGGGCGACAACTACTCGGAGAAGGGCTCGGTTCGGGCGCCCTCACCACCTCCGGGCTCGGAAGGGGAAGGAGAGAAGGATGACGTCGACGCAACACCACGCGCCCCGAAAATAGATCCTCTGTCAATGCCGACGCCGAAAGTTTCGGGCGCATACGTTGAGACGCCGGCGACGGTCAAGGTGGAGAGGATCGAAGTGAAGGACGAGAAACCGCGCGAGGAGACGAAGCTAGGGCGACCAAGATCCTCGGCATCGACGCGAGATGAGAAGACACTTGAGGATATATCATTACCGAAATCCTCAGTGTCGATACGAGATGAGAAGCAACCCGAGGATGTACCACCACCGAAATCTTCAGTATTGGCGCGGGATACGAAGACGCTTGAGGATGTGCCTAGGGCAAGATCTTCTGCATCGTTGCGTGATGAGGAAGTGCACGAGGAGGCTAAGTTGCCACGGCCGAGATCTTCCGCATGGATCCGTGATAGAAAGACGGACCTTGCACGGCGGAGTCAAGACCAAGACACGGCATCAGACCCCGGAACGGACGAGAAGTCAGCACCCAGGGCGACGTCGACGGGTTTGAGAAGGCGGCGCTCCCATTCACTCCCACGGCGCAGAGGAGCAATGAAGAATACAGCCAGGCCTCCAACCGTCAAAGACGACCTTATGCAACTTCAACGCACACATCAAATAGAGGACTCAACCCTGGACGACCTTGAGGAAATCATATCAGGCCGCCGAGCCCCAACACCAAAACTCGCGGCGCTTCTTGACAACCTCACCGACCATCCGTCACTAGACGACGACGACGACTTCGACTTTGACCTAGACATCGACACCAAACTCAACACCAAAAAGAACGAGGTCAAACCACAAGATTCGAACCACTCCGACGGCGACCAAGCCACCCTCTCAAGAATGACCAAGTCTCTAGAGACCGGCCTCATGGGTATCCGCACTGCCAAGAAGGGCATCGAGCGCCTCGAAGGCCAGGTCCTTCACAAGACAAAGTCGGCGGAGAAGTTGGACGCGAAGTTGGACGCGCATACTCACGATCACATGCACTGCGCCGCCTGCCCTACACACTCCAGCCCATCGGCGACGTCGTACATCCGTCTTCCCCTGCCACCACTTTACCAGCGCAAGCCATTCCGCCTTACGTTCTTGGGTATCGTCGTCGTCCTCCTCTCACTCTGGTATGCCGCCGAGTCGGCCATGTGTGCCGCGTACTGTCGCCCAACTACCTGCGGCGACAACCTGTGCGTGTGGTCTTTCGACGATCCCACTTTTGGCACCGCGCTGCCCGTCAAGCTGGACCAATGGACTACAGGTGGTCACGGTCGCGTCCTCATGGATAAGCTCTCGGAAGACGTGAATGACTGGACGGCCGATTTTCTGGACATGTACCACGGTCGCGAAATCACCAAAATCAATGTCGACGCTCTCTCGTTCGAGCAGAAGCGCCAGCACCGCCGCCGACTGCAAAAGAAGGGCTTACTGAAGCCTCGCACTGAGCCGCCAGAGCAGCAAGCTAAGTGGGATGCCTGGCGACAAGCCCGTTTGGCCAAGGAGCGAGTACAGGAGGCCCGAGAGATGGGCTACGATGTCCCCGAGGAGGGAGAGGGAGCTGTTGGAGGAGATGAGCGTGTTTGGTAATGCTGTTTATTGCTTGTCGGCTAGGGAGACGGACAGACTCGCCTTGAAGGCTGATGCCAAGGCCAAGAGCAGCTGGTCATGGGGGAGTATAACTACGATACGATATAATAGGTGGCCTCGCTGGCAAGGAGCAGGACGTACGAAACGGAAATGGATACTTCGCACGGCCATTAGAAGCCAGTGATATGCTCTCTGGCTGACTTAATGAACTTTCAAACACTGGAGTCGCTGGCTCACTCTACAGCTTGCTGATGGTGCTTGGTGTCACAGTGTTTCAGTTGGTATCAACCTCTAAGTCTTCCATGTATAAACAACTCAAGGCCACAAGTAATATAAAGCAGTGCCTTTGCCAATTGTCTTTTTCCCGTGCCATAACCCAACGCCATACGCCGTCCTTCTGCACACAGCCCGCAAAGGTTCCCTCTAGTCGTCAATGCCGCCCCATTCATCGCCGTCCTCGTCCGCGCGCTCCTCGTCAGCCGCGACCACATCCTTGGCCTTGCCCCACGGCAGCCTCTCGTCGTCGTGGTTGTCGCGGACGCGCTCCCGCACGGGCTTCACGGGACACGTCTGCAGCGCCAGCACCAGGTCGCCCAGGCCCTTGACCAGCGGCGCGGCGGCGTCGTCGGCCAGCGCGCCCTCGCGCTCCAGCTCGTCGACCCACAGGTCCAGGACGTGCAGGCGGATGCCCACGGGGACCCTGCGCAGGTCGCCCTCGGGGTCGAAGGGGTACTCGGCGAGGACGGCGAGCAGGGCGGCGACGGCGGCGGGCTCGTAGGCGCGTTCCCTAGCGAGGCGCACGTGGGCGGCGAAGACGCGGCGGACGAGCAGCAGGAACTTCTCGAGGCGCAGGACGTCGATGCCGGTCCACTGGGCGCCGACGACGGCCCAGAAGGCGCGCAGCCAGGGCACGGCGCAGGCGGGCTGCAGGCGGAACAGCAGGTTGGCGAGGTCGGCGGCGAGGCGCTGCTGCGGCACGGGGCGGTCCGTCATCCACAGCGCGTAGAAGAGGCCCTTCCACAGCTTCTGGGCGTCGGCTTCGAGTAGGGACGGGCGGGAGGCGAGGAAGGACTGGAGGGATTCGAGCGCGGAGGTGCGGAGTTTGCGGTCTTGAAGCGAATCGTCGTTAGCATTTTTACAAATTTATTTAGAGAGGAGGAGGAGGAGGAGGAGGAGGAGGAGGAGGAGGAGGAGAAGGGAGGAGGAGGAGAAGGACGTACCGCTGGAGGCCAGGTTGCGGATAAACGGCATTTGCGATTCGTGGGCGGCCATCGTGGGAGGTGGGCTTTTTGCGCAGCAATTGGCTGGCGCGTTGGAGGAAGTTGGAAGTTTGGTGATGGTTGGGGTGTGGTGTTGAGAGCGAAAGCGATGGTCGACTTTTTTTTTTCTTCTGGGTTTCGCGGTGAGGGAGCGAGTCTAGGTGAGAGGTGGGATGGGGGGGAACGGCAAAATGTGGGGTGTTGACCGAGTGCTCACCGAGGGAGGTACGTACCGATGTTGATCTAACAGCTGAACCAGCATGGAACTCTTGAAGATAGGATACTTGATTCAAAGGAGACTCTCGAGACAGGAAGACAGCCTGGTGTAAACATGTTGCTCTGTTTAACTACATAGCTTGAAACTCTGTATTTGCTGTTGTTAATCGGGTTACAGACTATGCCCAAGGTCAACCCGCCAGCTCACCTCACTGTGAATCCTGAATACCTAAAGTAGTTGACCAAGAGCTAGCATCGCAACCTGGTTCACCTCACCAGCTTAACCAGCCAGCAAAGCCTTCAGGAACCAACTCCCTAACCCTTTCATCGCCCCTGTGATTACCTACCCTGATTACCTATCCCTGATTCACGCACCAGAATAGAACAGATCACTCCCTCCCCCAAAGGCAGAGTACGTAACAAACCCCCCCCCCCGCCACTTCACTGTCAAGCTCCCCCAAACTCCAGCGGCCCCTCCCCCTAGCCTAGAGGCACCTGGCCACCGCTA